>JAFMOC010000175.1:115000-595954 GCA_019802505.1 Corydoras sp. C115 | reverse complement strand
CGGGGCCAAAATGCTGAATTTGGTGTGTAAAGTTGTGAAGGTTTGAGTAAAGGGGTTTTTGGGGTTTCAGATTTTTGAATGAAGGAGGGAATTTTAATTTTTAAATTTTATGAATTGTTTAAAATTTTTGGCATTAGAAATGGGGAAAAAAGGGAAAATTTGGGGTTTTTTTTTTAAAATTTAGGGGGGGGGGAACCCCCGCTGAATTTTTGATAAAAAAAAAACATGGGGATTGAGTAAAAAAATTGGAGAAGTAGTGGGGAAAGGAAAAAAATTTTTAAAATGAATCCCAATGGAGGTTTCCATGTTCTCCCCGTGTCCGTGTGGGTTTCCTCCGGGTTCTCCAGTCCAAAAATATGGTTCAAGGGCAATTGAATTCTCCAAATTGCCTCATATTGAGTGTGTTTGTGTATGTCTGTGTGAGTGAGTGTGTGCCCAGCGATAGATTGGCGCCCTGTCCTGGGTGTATCTTCCCAGCGCCCGAAACGTTCTCCCCTGGATGGGCATGGAGAAGGTCCTTTTTTATTCTGTCATGACTTTGCCACAGTGCACAAAGAAAGGTCCATAAAGGCACAGTTGTGTAAGTTTGACATTAAAGGACACAGAGCCCTGGCTATAAAACAGAGCTTTGGTCCAGCACTAGTGTTAGACCACACAAATGCTCTTCTGAATGAATGGGCAGAAATTTCTATGGACACATTTAAAATTACAGAAAGCCTTTCCAGAGGAGTAAAAGCTGGTATAGCTACAAAAATTAGACGAAAATTGAGATATCACAAAAGCTTTTGTAGGTGTAATTCAAATACTTATAGTGATTATAGTGTACAGATAGATAGATGCCACTGGCATCTACAGAATTTGTAAATTTAACTCAGCTTTCAAAACAAAACTTGGGAAATTGAATTTACATTATTTTTGAATGACTTAAACAGATATAGAGGAGAGCCCAACCTTGGCTCCTCCGAGAACACTTAAAATGCAATTTGATATTCTAGACTTTTTACACTGCAGCATAAAACTTAGGTCATTTCAGTGATGTCAGAGGAAAAGTTATATCATACCATCGCACCTGTTGTAGTTAAACACTGTACACATGCTGTGGGAGAAAATATGAATAATCATAATGTGAACTAAAGAAATGATGTCATGTTCTAATTCCTGCTTAGTTGACAGAGCATGATTAGGTTCATGCCAACAAAGTTTGAACAATTTAAGAATTAATATATACAAAATGTTAATGTACGAAAAGTGAAGTAAGTGAAGTGAACAACCTTTGGGTTGGGGCTAAGCTTTGCTTAAGCCTTACAGCTGGTAATGATCTGATACATTCTATTCCATATTTATATTCCCTCTCCACTCATACTTTAGAACCTGCCTGTTTCCTATTACCAGGGGGGATGTGAGAAAAGAGACAGATCCCTAAATCCTACCTTGTCAGGGGCCCACCTGCTGCAGGCAGTCCTTTTCAGCTGTAGCCTAGAGAAAGTCTCTCACTGGTGCACTGCTGCACTGTTCAAGGTTCACAAAGTCTATGTACACAAATATATTGGAATATGTTGAACCCTGCAGGTTGACTTGTTAGTAATCTTCCTCTAATGTATATGTGCTAAAAGTTAATATACAGAATGCTAAAAGAAGGTAGGTTTAGATAGATAAAATGGCCCATTTCAGAGCTCACATCCGTCTGAACAGTTAACATTCTCTATTGCACTGCCAGTGTTTCATGTAATCACTAACAGTCCCAGTACACAATCATTTCAACTGTTGTGTCAAACAGAAAAACCAAAACCTTTGGTTACTAGGCGACTGTCATTAAGGGTTCTTCTATAGTAATTCTTGGAAGCCACTCATAGCATGTTTTACTGGTAATGCAAAGGCAGTATGAAATATGTCATCTAACCCAACAGTGGTGACTAAATCAAGAGTCCTGTAAAATGCAAGGAAATGAGCTCAGAGGACCCAATTTGTGCCATAGTTACCCATAAATTATATGTTAAAGCAAAGTCTCTACATAAAACTCAAACAGTTAAATACTATTGTATCTGGGAAGATGGTGTATCAGCAAAAAGAGAAGGCATGTTATGTTTGGAAATGATTTAAAGAGAGGTAGGTAATAGATCAAGCGTTAATAAAAAACCTACAATGTGGGGGAGAAAGATGCACAGATGGAACAGTTTGTATTTCATAAAAGGCTAAATGGAAATCATATGCTTTCTCTACTTAGTGCCAATTCGGTCATAGGAGGACAGAATAACCCCTCCTCTTTGGTTGAACATGTAATGGACCTGGTGACCTGGTGGAAAACTTTGAACTGAGTGTTGCGTTAAACAGGAACACGAAATAACCAGACTTCAGATTTGCACTGCTCAGTGGGCTCTAAACACCGAGGTTAAAAGAGCATTCATGTCAAACTCACTTTGGTCCAGGCTGACACCCACTATTACATAGAAAAGGTTCTTTTATAAATGTAATGTTTGCAGGCATTTTAAAATGAAGGTGAACTCAACTCGACTGGCTGGCCAATTTTGTCAAAATAATCATGTTTCTTAAGAGCTTTTAAGGCTTAATAAGCCATTCACAACTACATGGCATCACATGCATTAGTAATCCATTTAGGTAAAGTACCTATTTTGAATTGTTTTATATATACTTGTTATGACTTATTTAGACATGGGAACACCAAGCTGTCTGTAGGCCCCTGCCTACGTTAAAACAGATGCAGAAATAATGTGTACATGCACATGAGCAGAACCTACTCTTCTTCGACTAAAGCCTGACTAAGAAGTAGGATCTTGCTTGTTTAAATAGGAGTCTACATAACATATTCATTCATTCATTCATTCATTCATTCATTATCTTCAGCTTTATCCTATATTAGGGTCGCGGTGGGATTCCCCATGCCCATCCAGGGGAGAATGTTTCGGGCGCTGGGCAGATACACCCAGGACAGGGCGCTAATCTATCGCTGGGCACACACTCACTCACACAGACATACACACATACACACTCTATATGGAGCAATTTGGAGAACTCAATTGACTTGATCCATGTTTTTGGACTGTGAGAGGAAACCGGAGAACCCAGAGGAAACCCATGCAGACACGGGGAGAACATGGAAACTCCACCCAGATGGGGATTCGAACCGGGAATCCCTAGTGCCGAGAGGCGAACGTGCTAACCACTAAGCCACCGTGCTGCCCTACATAACATACTCAGACAATATTAGAATATTTCTGGATCTACCCCCTCTTACTTTCACTCTATATTTTCAAAATACACTCCAACTCATTCACTAGTGATAAATGTTGCCTAGTGATTTTTTTATTTTAACGGTCAATAATGTTCTAGGCTGGGGCCAATGATCATGTTAGAAGGACCAATCACTTTCCACTTTATTGTACATTGTACATTGTATTGTATTGTACAAAAATATCCTTGCATTTGCGTTGCGTTTTGCTCACAAAAGTCAAGGGGATCATTTGAAAAAGCCATTTTCTTGTTTGGGCAATGTACTATAAAATGTACTCTATGAACTGTATTCTGTGATGCAATCTAGTCTGGTTTGTAAAGTCAACAAACCGCTGTTTGCATCTGTTTCTCCATTTGTGGTGCATGATTTAAAACATTTATGGTACATGTTTTACAACATTCTCGTGTTTCTTTGCTGGTAAGCTAGAACAGTTTGGTTTGGAACCTTTTCACTTTTGTTGTTTGTCTCTAGTCAAATTAGGATGCAGTATGCTACAAAGGTGGCCTTCTATGTTTGGCTATTGACATAATTTCCTTTACTTAAAAATAACTTAGATCAACGATATGAATGTGAAGCTGTTAGAGGTTTACATTTTTGTCAGTAACAAACGGCTCATCCGATCAGATTTAGGGACTGGCTCTACTGGCTCTAAAATTCTGAGAAAAAAGTTTTAGTCATCCTAGTTAGTTTAATGTTAGTTACTAAGGTTTGTCTACTTGTGCATGTTCTAATAAAAATACTGATGCATCTCTAATCATTAACTCCTGAAAGAATGTGATGTCCACAATACTAAAGGTGCATGATGTTTGATCATGGACATAAATGTTGTTTAGCTTTTCTACAAGTTCTTGTAGCCATTAGTTTAAAATCATTTGTATAAGGTCAGGCTTTCAAATATAATTTTATATAATTATTTAATGTTGGAGATTTCTGAATGTCAACTAGTAAGAAGCACATGTCCGAATCCGGAGTTTGAGTTTGTAATACATTTTGATCTAATGGATTTGAAATCGTATGGATTTGATCTAAAAGCCTTGCAAAAAGAGTCACCCACCTGAATATTTTATTGAATTGCTGCATTGCACTTGGTTTTGTGTACATTGCACATTTGGCATGGCACTGTTTTAACATGGATTTGTTTTAGAGGATCAATGATTTTTGGTCTTGAGCTTTGATGTCAAATAACACAATTCATGTAATTTAAACAAAATGTATAAATTCCTTATCATGATGCAGAACAATTTACTTCCACTAACTCATAGATCATGTTTTCACAATTACACATATTTTGAAATATTTTTTTAGGAAAAGAGAAGCAACTTTCTGAATTATTCAGGGTTAAAATAGTTGCATCAATATGCAAAATATTAACTTTTATTATTATTAATAATATTCAACTTTTTTTTTTTTTACTTTTAATATTCAAACAAAGCAGAGATATTTTAGTATTTGATTTTTGATTCAAACTTTAACAGTAATTGTTAAAAAAAGTTTTGTATTTAGGTGAACAAATTTTCACAAAGCTTTTTATTTCTATTGTGTAAACAAAAAGTTTTTTGAAGCTCTTTTGTGTGTAAACAAAAAGTTAGTTTTTTTTGTTCTGTTCTGCAATATGCAAAAATAAATTAATAAAATAAAATAAACAGAATCACTCACATCAAGAGCAGTGTAGCAGATGTAATAATTAGGTCACATAAAAAAAAACTTGAAATTCTTACATAAAAAAAAGTCTTGAAAGTCTCCACATCTGGTTTGTTTTTTTACGGTTGACAACTGTGGAACACAAACAAACTCATCACACTGATATGGAACCCTGGTTTATATGACGCTCATTAACATCTGACCAAATCTGTCAGTGCGTTTGCTTTTAGAGTTGGAAATGGAAACGCTGGTGCCTTTAAACACTGTTGGACTGTTTTTAACAGAAAACAAATCTGAATGTAGTTAGCTCCATAATTATTGGTAGCTTTGAAAAAAAAAATCTAATTTTTGCTAAACCATTTTGTAAAGTGGTATGAAGTATGTTCAGTATTATTTAGGGTGATGATTTAAAGATGTATGTATCATACAGCAATAGTCCTCAGTATGTTTTAATAGAGTTGGCATATTCTCCCCATGTTTGTGTGGTTTTCCCTAGGGTGCTCTGGTTTTCTCCCACAGTCCATCATGTGAGTCAGATGAGTAGCCTGTGGGTGTGAATGTGTTTGTCTGTGTGTCTGTCTTGCATTAGACTGATCACCTCTTCAGGGTATTTCCCTGGCTTTTACATAGTGAGTGCTGGGATAGGCTCCGGCACCCACTGAGATACTAATTACTTAACACAATTATTTGTAACTGGATTTTCTTTGTAATACCACTCAAAAAGAGCCCTGATTTTGATGTGTGCTCAGTGTGTCCTGTGAGTATTAAAATCTTTTGTAGGATGTGTGGTTACAAAATATAGGTCAGCTGGAAACAACTTTCCTTTGGCTCAGGATACTGCATTTTACAGCAACAATTACCTAATGTAACTCCTAAACTCAAGAGAGAATTTAACTGGGCATCTGGAATATCTCTAAGTAAATCAAATACACTTAACTAGAGATTCCATGAGCAAATGATTGACTTCATTAAGTTTTTGCATTAGGCTTAACTCTCAGGATGACTTTCCTGACAACATAATTTAAAAAATCATGCAAATTAAAGTACTACATTAAAAAGTTGAGTTTGTCTTTACACAAACAATACATGGATTGAAGAAGCCCTGTTTGCTTTCTGAAATCTTTAGTACATCTCTGCATACTTTGTTTATGTTGCATTTGCGTCCTGCTAAAATAATTTATAATTCTTCTGCTTATGAACATTACATAAAACAGGATATCATTTAAATCAAATCATGTGTTTACATAACTTTTAACAGCCAGTGGTATATTTCTTTATGCATTCTACCAGGCATTGTTGTTCTGTAGGCAGTGTTTCACTTAGCAATTAATTTTGTGCTTAACTTTTCTCTGTTTCCCGGTGTAAAGTTTCCTGTATGATATGTATTGTCCCCCTGTATGATATGTAATGTATTTAAATAAAATACAACTATTGCTGTCTTACTTAGGATCTATGTGGAGCATTGACCTGTGATACACTGGGTATGGCTGATGTGGGCACCATGTGTGACCCTAAGAGAAGCTGTTCAGTCATTGAGGATGATGGTTTGCCTTCTGCGTTCACCACTGCCCATGAACTTGGTAAGTATAGCTTCCAAGTTACATATGTCAGCAGGAGTGCTGCAATGCTATAGCTTACATATGATACTGTATATCTATCAATTAGGGATTCACTAATAGATATTTTTGTATTTTTCAAAATTTAGGTACTTACATTTAGGAACCAAGTAACAACATGAGCAATAAAGCGTTAAAGCGAATCGGCTGCGTAGAGTAATGCGCAACGCCGAAGTGCCTGAAAACGCTAACATGTGACAGATACCAACTTAGTGCATATCAAGAATTGGATCTCCGTTTATATTAATATGTATTTCCATTTATGGTACATTATTCAAAATAATATTTTGTATATCATGCATTAATACGAATGTGAAGCGGTTAAAAGTATGCATTATTGTCAATAATGTCACGGCTGGACAAACGGGTCAGCCAATCATATTTAAGGATGGAGTTAATTGTTTTATGACAGGGACTATAGTAGTAATGGTAAGATGGCAAAGGTTATTTAATTTGAGCACAAACAGATACTAGCAATACAATACAACAATATATTTATATTGTTGTGTTAGAACAGTATTACAGAGACTGCTATCTGTATCAGTTCATCCTTACTGGAGACCCTTGGAGGCTGTGCTGAAAAATGAATATAGCCTGTTGCTTTTTTGCTGCACACTGCTTTACTTTGTGATTCACTTCAGAAACTTTGGTGGGGATCTCAAAAACAGCTTAGCTAACATGATAGTTATTCAGAGCTCTCTGTGGGAAGCCCTGTTTCTTCTTTTGATAAAATACATTTTACAAGAGCAAGGAAGGAAATGAGGAATAGCTGCTGGAGGTGCCTGTGGCTTTAGAGGTGTGATTCACAAAGCTCTGGTATAAATGCTGTCATGATAATTACTCTTGACAAACTGTAAAAGAATGAACTGAAGAAAGGCATTGGATGCTAATTCATTTGAGATTAAAGGCCTATTTTTCAGATGTTAGTTCTGACCTCACTGTCTGGTTTGGGAAGTGTTGTCACTGTGAAGATATACATCATAACATCATAACCTTTTACAAGAAAACTATGCGTATGCTGTTTATTAAATGTGACACAATGCAGATGTTTAAATAAGAGGGCTTTGTGACTATCCAGCCATTATAATTCAACACAAATAATAAACATTAATATACAAAAAGTAATTAAAACAATTATTTATTTAGAGTTATCAATCTATCTTAAATTCTAACATCTGCACTGTAACCCAATGTGTAACATCATCACACAGCCTTTTACTAAAGGTATCTCAGTGCAGATGTTTAAATCAGAGCTAAATTGGTAAATATCCATATTCTACCCAGACTTTCAAAGTTAAAATGAAGGACAATTGTTAAAATAATTATAGTTTTTAAGAAACATAAGTTAATCATTCATTATATATCTTGGATAATAATTTGTTGACATAGTAATGCATTGTCTAGTCCAGTCAGCATATAAAACCTTGTTAATTCTTAATTGCAAACCGTCCACTGAGGTATCTTTGAATGTTGTTAGGCAACAGACCAAAGCCGTATTGTGCTTTTGGAACCAAATAAATAACAAAAAAACGAATACATAATTATTTATATTAGTTAATCAATGCCAAACAAATGGGTCTTGTTATATAAAAGTAAGAGAACATAAAAATGTGATTGTCTTTTGGCGCTCATGACCAAATCACAGCCATAATACACATTTATATGTAATAAACCCTTCCCTCTAGCATTCTATTGTTTAATTAATGCACACTTGAATATATACACAGTATAAATAGAGAAACCTATCTCTGTCAGTATGTGTGGAGGAATTATTATGGTCATGGTAACAGTTGTTTATGGGGAATTATGGTAATTGTGGTTATTGTTGTTTATAAGGGATTATAGTTTTCGTGGCAACTGTTTTTTTATGATGTATTATAGTGGTCATTGCAACAATTGTTTATTAGGGATTATAAAATGGGTATTTCAATCTGATTAAACGAGCCATTTGTCCAGCCATTACATTATTGACAATAATGCATATCTCTGAACACTTCAAATCCGTATGGATGCGAGATATACAATACATGCATGTATTGTAAATCATGTACCATAAATACATATATACATTAATTTAAACAGTAAACAGATTTGTGTTGAGCACTAAGCCTGTTGTGGCTGTTGTCTCTGAATTGTGTTCTGTAATATGGCCGCTAGTTTTTAATTTCTAGAGAACCTGGCATCCTGTTAATTAGCAATCAAAGAAAAAAATAGAATACATCGCTGAAGACCAGTTTAGGATTTTTTTTTTAATAAAAAAATCTATGAGTCAACCCTTGTATTTTATTGTTGTGTATTTGTAAGTCAGTCAAGGAAAAGATTTATTCACAATAATGCATGCCCTCTCGTGCTGTTTGCAACTATTGTTCATTAGGTTATGTAACAAATGATAGCCATAATAAACATTTATTTCTGACAAAAGAGATCCTCTAGCATTCTGTTGTTTAAATAATGCACACCTGATATAAATATTATTTTTTCTAAACAGGCCACGTTTTCAACATGCCACATGATAACGTTAAAGCATGTGAAGATGTATTTGGAAAACTGCAGGATAATCATATGATGTCTCCAACCTTAATCCGGATTAATCGAACAAGCCCATGGTCTCCATGCAGTGCAGCGATCATTACAGACTTTTTGGACAGTGGTCATGGTAAGTTAGCTCTGCCTACGGCATTTTATTTTCGATGATGTCCATGACCTATTTAACTATCAAAAATGTAATTAAACTACTAAATAATAGTAGCCTTTCTACAATGATAAAATATGAGTGACAGGAGAAATTTATACCTGTTTTGACATGATTTTTGCTTAGTATATGTTATTTAAATTTTTCCTGTTACAAATACCTGAGAGGCAGGCAATGAAAATGCATATGCTTTGGAAATGTATACATAGACAGTGCTGGACAATTATGTGCTGTGTAATGTTTATAGGAACACATCCCATATAATAACCTAAATGTAATGTACAGAGCCATTGTGACTGTAGGGTATTTTGCCCCTTCACCCAGAAGAACATTTATAAGGTCAGGCACTGATGTTGAGCGAGAGGGCCTGGCTTGTAATTTTTGTTCTAATGCATCACACAATGTTGGATGGGGTCGCAATCATGACTCTATGTGGGACATTAAAGTTCTTCACATGAAAGTAAGGCTATGAATAAAAAAATGCACATGGAGTAAAGAAAAGATGAGCAGATCAATAAGTGTACACTAGTATCATTAATTTATTATCTTAATTCATTGATTAATTCTCTACTAAGGTTGTGGGGGGTTCCCAATGCCCATTCAAGGGAGAACATTTCAGGCGCTGGGCACACCCAGGACAGGGTGCCAATCTATCCCTGGGCACTCACACAGACACACACTTTATATGGGGCAATGTAGAGCATTAAATGTACCATGTTTTTGGACTGTGAGAGAAAACCAACATTTCATAGACATTTATCAGTCACCAGCATCTTTTATGGTGCTCTTGAGTTCCTGTCACAATCACTGCTCTTTCCCTCCATGTTATCTATATTGTCTCTCTTTAATACCTGCATACAGGTTATTAACTGAACCCACGGCAGTGATTTAGTTACCCCTAAACCTTCTTGGTGCTGCCTCCCACATATAGGCTGGCATCCAATGCCATTGTCAGAATTAAAAATCATACCGAGTCTAGTATAATCTGTATATGCTGTATAAAGAGAGCTGGAACCAATAAGAATACAATAAAGGCATACATGTAATAAACCAACATGGTGTTATGCTCTCCTACCTCGACCAAAAGCGGCTGCGCAGATGAAGTGCAGAGCTGCAGAAGGGAGCCAGGCACGCTGGTAGCAGGACAACAGAATTTATTTAAAGGTGTAGGGACACCAAAAACACAGAGGTACAAAATGCGAGCAAACATAAAACTAATTACGTGCCATGAGGAAGGGGAACACAGGAGATAAATACAAACTGACATCCGACCACGTGCACAAAACCCTCCGTCGTGTCTATGAGTACGCCGGTATGCGCAGCCCGCCGTCCCATCCCTCCGAGTGTGCCACCCCGCCTCCAGTGTGTGTCCGCCGAGGTCCAGTCAGCGGACGTGCCCACCGTGGTCCACCCAGCGTGCGTGTCCGCCGAGGTCCAGCCAGCGTGCGTGCCCGCCGAGGTCCACGCAGCCAGAGGGCGTCCACCTACGCTGGGTGGACCTCGGCGGGCACGCACGCTGGCTGGACCTCGGCGGGCACACACACTGGCTGGACCTCGGCGGGCACGCACACGGGGTGGACCTCGGCGGGCACGCATGCGGGGTGGACCTCGGCGGGCACGCACTCTGGGTAGACCACGGTGGGCACGTCCGCTGACTTGACCTCGGCGGACACACACACTGGAGGCAGGGTGGCACACTCGAAGGGACGGGACGGCGGGCTGCGCATACCGGCGTACTCGTGGACACGACGGAGGGCGCCGCGAGTACGAGTGTTTACAGCCCCTGCAAAGAAAAAATTTAAAAACGCTTACCTGGTCTCTGGACTCCCCAAATTGATTGTCACGTCGTTTCTGTTACGCTTGCCTACCTCTACCAAAAGCGGCTGCACAGATGAAGCGCAGAGCCGCAGCGCCTTAATACGCTGAAGGGAGCCATGCATGCAGGTAGCAGAACAACAGAATTTATTTAAAGGTGTAGGGACACCAACAACACAGAGGTACAAACCGCGAGCGAACATAAAACTACAAGGACGTGCACTGAGGAGGGGAACACTGGAGATAAATACAAACTGACACCCGACCACGTGCACAAAACCATAAATGCATGTATAAATGTATACAATGCATTTACATAAATGTATAAATGCATGAGCACTATAGGGGCAGCAGGGTGTAACTGTATTCCGCTTCATATCGTGCCTAACAGCACCTCTTTCCCGTCATTTATTTACAATAATGCCACTTTCTTGAGCATTATTTCTTTATTAAGCATGGCATGCACTAAGAATTAATCATACAGTATTTACATATTTTATTTATTGTTTTTGTCACAGGTGCCTGTGGCACCTGTCCCTCGTTTGGACCTTAATTGTTTCAGTTGGGTGATTGGTTTGTTTTGTTCACGTGTTTAGTTCGTTTGGTATTTATTCTTAGTTTTCCCGTAAGTTGTCGCACGTCTTTATTTTGTGGTTTCTATACCCGATGTTATGTTGTTCTGTTTGTTCCCCATTTTCGTTGGTGTCCCGTCACCAATTTTTATTAAATTAAACCTTTTGGATTTTATCCCGGTGTCTTGGACTCTCCTTCCGCGTACAACCACGGTACGGCGCTGCGCACCTTCTCCGCGTGGGTCGTATACCGTGGGAGCGTTCGCCGTGGACCCACGCACGCATTTTTCCCCGCGTGGTCGGTACCCGGGAGCGCTCACTAGGCGCGAGCGGCTGAACGCTATACCTCCGCGTTAGCCGCCCTCCTCCGGGGAAGAACGGACAGTTGTAACAGAAAGACGTGCCAAACTATCTGGAGAGTTCCGGACACCAGGGGTCACCCACCGCTGATTCGGAGGACCAGGGGCTGCACCGCTGAGGAAGCCGAGCACCGGGGACCGCCGATTTCCAAGTCTGGGCACCAGGGACCGCTCTATCGACGACTCCGAGAGCCAGGGTCCGTCAGCCGCAGACTTCGGACTCCAGGGGCGCTGTCCCCGCCTCGCAGCGGGAGGGCGCCGAGCCGCGCCCCAGCAGCGAGATGACGTGCTCCACGAAGTCAGCAGGTTGCAGCCAACAGGCTTCAGCGCCAGAGGGACCGATACCCCCCCCGTTTTTTGTTTTCCAGAACTGTTTATTATTATTATTTATTTTTTTTTGTTTTGGGCCGCTTTCCCTTTTAGCGCGACCCTTGGGGTGGGGGTATGTCACAGGTGCCTGTGGCGCCTGTCCCTCGTTTGGACCTTAATTGTTTCAGTTGGGTGATTGGTTTGTTTTGTTCACGTGTTTAGTTCGTTTGGTATTTATTCTTAGTTTTCCCGTAAGTTGTCGCACGTCTTTATCTTGTGGTTTCTACACCCGATGTTATGTTGTTCTGTTTGTTCCCCATTTTCGTTGGTGTCCCGTCACCAATTTTTATTAAATTAAACCTTTTGGATTTTATCCCGGTGTCTTGGACTCTCCTTCCGCGTACAACCACGGTACGGCGCTGCGCACCTTCTCCGCGTGGGTCGTATACCGTGGGAGCGTTTGCCGTGGTCCGACGCACGTAATTTTCCCCGCGTGGTCGGTACCCGGGAGCGCTCACTAGGCGCGAGCGGCTGAACGCAACAACTCCGCGTTAGCCGCCCTCCTCCCGGGGAAGAACGGACGACCGCTAACAGTTTTAAAGTATTATTTTCATTTTATTACATTTAGTTGTGTATTTATTTACATTAAATTAAATTACATTTGTATTCCTTATTTATGCTGATTAAAATGTATTTTATTAGGGTCTGGGAACAAATTAATTTACTTTCCATTATTTGTAATGGAGAAAATCTGACTCAGATTTACAATGATTCATAATTCAATAAGGTATCACTGTGGGTTCAATGGGCATTTAAGAACATATAAATGTTGTATCCACTTACTTGTGAACATAATATAATTATAGATTGAATTTAACTCTAGATACAATAAAGCACTCAGTTAGTAGACGCTTGATCAGTAAACACATTTTGCTCTACACTGAATCCATGCCATCTCAATAGGCCATTTGTCTGCATTTGGCAAACACTTTACAGTGGAAGATTTACAGGCAGACATCCAGACCACTTGATTGAAAATAGACAATTAAGTTAGAATACACAGCCTGATGTGGTCTGGCTGTCACTGTATTATAGCAGTAACTCACTCCAGATTTTTCAGCCAGGCTGAAAAAGAAAGTAAAATCATATTTCTTTCACGATGATTGCAGGATTGGAGTGGCGCTTTTCGGTCAGTTCATGTTTAAAAATAGTCAGGCCTAAAATACTCACTTAATCTTGAGTTTACTGGGAATTTGGCCAAAGTATAATTTTTTCTCTGCTAAACAATATTTAGACCACCTGTCTACTCAAGACTGTCAAATGAAATACCACCTTTGTACAACAGTTACATCAGTGTGTGTTATATACATACATAGCAGCTCGAGCGCATTTATAAACTGCTTTAGAGAGAGAGAATGGACTGGAAACGGCTGTATGGAATTTTAATATGACAAATCAAAATTTTCATGGCTTTGTGGTAAAAATCTGATTTGAGATAATCCATGTTTTTTTATTTAATTTTATCCAATCTAGATTTGTGACCTTGTGACAGAAATGAGAATGCTCAGTTACTACACACACATGAAAAGCAATGCAATGGAAATTAAATAGCATTAGAAAAATATGCAAGTAAAGTATAACTCCACTGTCCCTTGTAATTTTACTTATGTGAAGTACAGAGCATTTGCAAAGTGTTAGAATATCATGGATCTGTATGGAGATGCAGATTTCATCTCCCAGCAGGTCCTGGCCTCTGCCCATGCCACCAGAAGCAAAACCTGGTTTGATGCCCATGCCATCATCGTGATTGACTGGCCAGCTAACCTAAAACCTCTTCTGGTAGATTGTTGTGGTGACCTTAGATTTAAGAAAGCAGAGTTTATCCACACATGCACCGGATAATGCACCCCAAATCATGACTGACTGTGGATATTTCACACTGGATCTCAAGCAATTTGGATTCTGTTCCTCACCTCAACTGTTTATTAGATGATTGATGTGTCACACTCTGTTTAAAACATTCATGCCCTGCAAAATTTCGGATGATTTCTTTACAGTATTCAAAATTATGTAAAATAAACAAAACATACTTGAAATCATTTAAATTATGGGCCCTGAATCTATAGGAAAGTTTTAAACTTCTTGAATGAATTTCTGGAAATTAATCAACTTTTCTGGTTAACTGTACATATATGACAAAACACAATCTTTTGTCCTTGCAGGTGACTGTCTGTTGGATCAGCCTGAGAAGCCTTTGGCATTGCCTGTTGTTCTCCCTGGAGTGTCTTATGGTCTTGCAAAACAGTGTGAGCTTGCATTTGGCACTGGCTCAAAGCCATGTCCACTCATGCAGCCACTGTGTCAGCGGCTGTGGTGCACCGGCAAGACACACGGGCAACCAGTCTGCCAGACCCGTCACTTTCCATGGGCCGATGGCACCAGTTGTGGCGAAGGCATGCAGTGCATGCGAGGGGTTTGCACTGAAAAGCCATTGGTTACTATGCCAAAGGTGAGCTAAAGTCACTTAATAGCACACGCATGAAAAACACATGATCACACAATGTCAAACATAGAAGTAAGCATTTAGGTAAAAATGAACGTAATTAAAGTGGCCAGTGATGACAGTCATTTTTGGAATGAACTGGAACAGACTTAGCAAAACAGACCCCCTTGTCCAACAGCAGTATTTGACCTCGCAAATGCTCCCACAGACACTCCAAAACCTCGGAGTAAAGCCTTTACAGAACTATATTGTAGCAATGAAAAACAAATACACCATGGGTCAGGTAGCCATTCTAGCAGATGTGAACTTTTATTAACACCAAAGTCACAAACACAGTCTTACATCATTCTCCCCTCCCCGCATGCTGGGAAAACCCGAAGGAACCATTCCTTTGGTGGGGCAACCTGCCAAACTGTATCCAAAATAATTCACCCCATAAGCCATTACGTGGAGTCTAAACTAAGTGGACAATCCTGTGTCGCCACACAGCTCCCCACCTTTTGAGTGAGCTGTCCTGTCCCCAACCCCTGCGGCGTCAAACAACGTCACAACATTAAACCCCAAAACACGAACAGCACCTGGCACGAACAGCACCTGTCACTGTGCCAGGCTGCCCCACCTTTGAAGGCCAACCATGAAGATTTTCTCTCAGAGTCCGTCGACCCCCGCCCAAACATGGAGGCTCTTACCTCAGCACACTGGGTTTGTCCTTCATGCAGCACACCACCTTTCACCCAGGTCACAACCGCACCTAGTCCATGGTCACCTGCGTGGTCTCGGGCAAACTTTTCCCTATCTGCTAAAAGCTTTTTCACCACACTTTAATCATTGCTAATAAACATTGCTAACATTTTATTATTTTAAATCCAAGAACATAAATTTAAGGGTACAATTATATTTATTATAGCTTACTATATATTGTATTTTATATCTAATGTTAATAATTTTAGTAGTATCATTGTGGCAACATTCATTCATTCATTCATTCATTATCTCCCGCTTTATCCTCTATTAGGGTCGTGGTGGGGTTCCCCATGCCCATCCAGGGGAGAACGTCTCGGGCGCTGGGCAGATAGACCCAGGACAGGGCGCCAATTCATCGCTGGGCACACACTCACTCACACAGACACACTCTATATGGGGCAATTTTGAGAATTCAATTGACTTGATCCATGTTTTTGGACTGTGGGAGGAAACCGGAGAACCCGGAGGAAACCCACACAGACACGGGGAGAACATGGAAACTCCACCCAGATGGGGATTTGAACCGGGAATCCCTAGCACTGAGAGGTGAACGTGCTAACCACTAAGCTACCGTGCCGCCCTTGTGGCAACATACCATCTAGTGAACTGTACTTTTATTTTCCCTGTTTTATTTTCAGCTGGATGGTAGGTGGGGTAAATGGGGGGCATTCGGGCCCTGTTCCAGGACATGTGGTGGTGGAGTGCAATTGGCAAAGAGAGAATGTAACAATCCTGTGCCAGAGAATGGAGGGAAGTACTGCCAGGGTGTGAGGGTCAAGTACCGGTCCTGCAACCTTGCTTCATGCCCTGACACTGGTAAGGACTTACCCACACTCTATACACCAATACTGACCTAATCTCAATAAACTTTTATGTATATAGCATAATAAGTTTTAAGTAAGTGATTACATTCATAGCTCTAAGGTACCATCACCTCTCAGCAAGAATAAACATCAAGTTTATTCATTTATATAGTGCTGTTTACAATAGTAATGGGGTCTTTTCTGTCTGCATATTCTGTGAACAGTTTTCTCCCACATTAAATATTGCTTCTGAATTGTGTATTGTGTCTATATGTGAGTTTGAGTAAATGTTTTGTGTGTCTGCCCTGTCATGGCCAGGAGACATGTTTAGAGTTGTTGCCCTATGAGCACTAGTGAACAGTGATACTGAGCGTCCACATCAACTGGCTGTTCAGTTATATTACACTGTAGATTTAGCTGCCAGCAAATACTCAAAAACACATTTGACAAAGAATCAAATAGATTTACATGTACATAATAAGTAATGTAATTTTCTAAAAAATCAGTATTTGTTTTATTTAAACTCTGTATGTAATTTTTTTGATCTTTAGATTTTTTGTTATTTCATTAAAGCCGAATATTTTTTCTCATGTCCTTTTACACACAGGTAAAAGTTACAGAGAAGAGCAGTGTGAGGCCTTCAATGGCTTCAGTTTGAACACCAACCGTCTCACGTCCTCTGTCGTGTGGGTGCCCAAATACTCAGGTGTCTCTTCTAAAGACCAGTGCAAGCTCATATGCAGAGCTAATGGAACTGGATATTTTTATGTATTTGCTCCTAAGGTAAGATGGTTTAAAACTTTAACATGCATTAAAGCTATTGAACAAGTATTTTTTTGAGTTTGGTAATGAAAATGTAAAGTCTGGAATAGATTACCAACATTAAATGTGGGTCGAAACAGAAAGAAGATCCATGGATATCTGTCAGGGTAAATATGAATCACCAGTTTGTCTCCCATGTGATTTTAATTTGAACCATTTATCATTCACCCTCACAGACATATCATGCAGTTCAAGTAGATCACAGGAATGTGGATACTAAACAAGTGAAACAGAAAAAGATATTTGTAATGGGATAGGCAGCTGGTCTTCTTTGGAAATCTTTTATTTTGCCACATCACAAAAGGCTTTTATTTGACTATAAGCCCAGATCAGCATACAGTCACCATGCTGTCCATTACTGTCCCAGTATAAGGCACTAGACTTCTTATTATAAATTATGATTCTAGATTTTTTTTGAAAGTGCATATTTATTTTATTTTAGCTTCTGCCTCTTTTAAATTTATTTTTATATATTTTATCATGGCTTTAACCTAAACGTTTATCAGATTTACAAACTCCAAAAATGAATAAAGAGAACTCATTTATTAAAAATGTATTGCTCAAATGTTGATCTTTGTCTCAAGAGACTTATTTGTGATTCTCACTTATGCCTTGTTTAAAAATCAACTTTGTAACAGATGTTTTTTTGTAACAGATGTTTTCATGAAATTGCTTGGGGCAAATATAATATGAGACAAACATGAGACAGGATGCTGCAGAATTGTTCATTCATTCATTGAACATGGAAACTCCACCCAGATGGGGATTCGAACCGGGAATCCCTATCGCTGAGAGGCGAACGTGCTAACCACTAAGCCACCGTGCCGCTGCTGCAGAATTGTTGGTTTATAAAAATACACTTTGAACTCATATAACAAGTGTAACTCAATGGTTGGGGAAGAACACAGGGTCACCATGATAAAGCATCACCTTGAGCAATAAGGGTTATCGGTCTTGCTCAAGGAACAACATTGATAACTTCAGTGACCTTGGGATTTTAACCCCCAACTTTTAGATTGATAGCCACACATCCTAACCACTAAGCTATCACACATTTACATAAGCTGTTCAGGTATCAATGTGCATAAAAGTAAAGTTACGACTGAAACAAGTCTTAGTCTCTGGTTAAAAAATGGTTGCATTAATATTGAGACTCAAGTCTTTAATAAATATATTAATTATATTGAAAATTTGATCACAATGTGAGAATTTATTAGCGATCTACACTAAAACCAATGATGATGTGTATGATTATTAAAGCTTTTATCTTAGGATATTTTAGACTAATGCTAATTATTTTTTTTTGCTTTTCTATTTGATCTTATTAATCTGCCATCAGGAAAAAACTGACCAGCAATGGTATGCAATGCAGGGCTGCAAGAACATATGGGCAGTGTTTTCCAAACAGCTGTCCATATGCAGTTTGCTAAAAGTGAAATGAAAAGCCTATTGGAATTTTGTTTTGTAACCAGTTAAGACAAAAGGCTTATATCAGGGTCATGCAGAGAGACAATGACCCTAAGCTCACAAGACATTTATCCCAGTTGGATATTGAATTCTTACAAATAAATGAAGTTAATGTAAATGTTTTAGACTGGCAGTGTTGAAGATGTTTTAAACAAAAGATTCCTTTAAATACCTTCAGGCCTTTAAAATTCCTTCACACCAATCATCAACAGTTCCTGGAAACATGTAGTTTGAAATATTGCAACACAAGGGGGTCACACTGACACAATCCTGTCACCTGTGTGGCATCCAAACAGTGATTGACTGCGATTACAATAAATACAAGACAGTAAATAGGACAGTAAACATTCAAGTAATTTGAGGGAACAGTGCAACAGACAATATACAGGGCAATAAACATGCAAGAAAATGCAAGGGAACAGTCAGGTGGCCCACTTGTGGTGTGAGCCACAATGTGCAAAAATAAGTACATGTTTATAAATGTAAACGTGTGTTTTTATAGCAATTATCTATAATTATCTGTAAATGTGATAAGAAAAATGTGACATATTTCTGCCACTCATAGTTATGCAATATCAAACTATGTAATATCAAACTATGTAATATCAAACTATCAAATATCAAATATGTTTTTCATTTGTTTAAATTGGTTCACTGTAGCTACTTTTAAGACTTCAAAAATCTAATACAGTAAATTTTTCCCCCAATAATTCTAAATGGTTCACAATCTTTTAAGCACGACTGTGGTTCATCCATAACATTTTCTTTTAAGATATACATTGCTGATAACCATTATTGTAAAGAGAGTTGGTATTTGAATTACTGCAACTATCTTCTTTACTCAAACAAAGTAGTGCCATTCCTCTCTGACCCTCTAATCAAAGCAGAACATATATCCAAAGAACTCTCTTCCATTATTCATAATTCTCTATAACCTTTTGAGGCTGAAATTCCAGATCAGCAGTTTTGTAATAATCAAACAAGCCATTTTGCACGTTCATGGAGTGGCTGAAGTCACTTTGATCACATTTTACTCTCATTCCAATGTTTGATGTGAGAATTAACTTCTGAGTTGTGCTGGTATAATTCTCTCCATGGCTTCTCGTCCTTTCTCTATACTATACCTGCTACTGCAACAACTAACACGAAATTAAATAAAGAAATAATAATAATAACAGGAAATCAACAGAGAACCATATCAATCTGGGATGTTCAAAACAAGCTAGTTTATATAGATTTGTAAAATTGACATCATAGGATTTACAAGCACATTTTAACAAATAAGCATGATGTGTAAATCATGAGGATTCCTCAGCGAAGCTTGTATGAGAGGCAGCTGAAAGATATTTATTTAGATATTTAACTGTGCTACAACTACCGATAACATTTGACTGGAAATATTAATGATTATCGTGAATATTTTTGCGGATATTATTTAGTGATTATTTTAGCATTTGGTCTACAATAAATAACATCAACCATACACAGTTTAGAGAAAAAAAACTTTTTCCAGTACAAGCAAGAATTAAAAGAAATGTTGCAACTTCTAAAATAGTCTGCATGTCCAATTATTGAACAAATAAATCATAATCTATTGTTACATCTCATTTTTAATATCACACTCAAACTGTTACTATGAGCATTACAAGTGACATCAGCCACTTTTCTCTTTGAAAACAGAAAGAAGACAGGAAAGTTGAAGTAATTTTAATTTTTTATTATTTTTTTTTATATTAAAAAGACATATCAGCTTTTAATACATAGCTACAAAATACAAAACTGCATATCATTTTTATAAAATGCAAATAAATATGTGTATTGATACTTGTAAAATTTAAGTTGAGTAGTATTAAGGAAAAATAAGTTGAAATATAATGCTGATTAGCGGGATCAGAATGGATCTTAACTAATGTTTAGCACATCCAGCTGTCCTAATGCAACTGTGTTTGCTTTTGGTACAGGTGGTGGATGGGACGCGATGTTCGCCTGACTCTTCAGGTGTCTGTGTTCAGGGAAAATGCTCTAAGGCTGGTTGTGATGGCAAACTTGGCTCCAACAAGAAATTTGATAAGTGTGGCACCTGTGGAGGAGATGGGAAGAACTGTAAGAAGATCTCAGGTCTTTTCACAAAACCCATGTAAGAAAATTCTAATACTAGAGAGACATTATATATGCACTGTATGGCTAATAGTGTAAGATGTTTTTTACTGATTATTAGGGTAACCACACTCCAGTAAAAAGAGGATAAGCAATTAATTATTGTTGATTCCCATAATTTTAGAAAGCAGACCTAACAAGACCATAGAGTTGTGATAGTGAGGTCGCCATATCTTTAGGCTAAATTTTGTTCCTTAGTTGATTAAAGATGCAAGTCATATAAGACTCTAAATTGCCCATGTGTGTGTGTCTGTTTGTCTGTTTAAGTGAGGGTACCACATTTAAATGGAATAACATAAAAGATGTAATGTGTATGAAATGTGTAGGTCTTTACACTGTGATTACTTGGTTTTAACATTTTTATTGCTCTTTATATTGGCATATGATATTATTATAGTAACTAATCTACTGTTACCTTACTATTCATTCCATAGCCATGGCTACAACTTTGTCGTCATGCTTCCCATGGGGGCATCCAACATCGACATTCGCCAGCGTGGTTACAAAGGCATGGTGAATGATGAAAACTATCTGGCTGTGAAGAATAGTGAAGGCGAGTACCTTCTTAATGGTGATTATATGGTGTCATCCGTGGAGCGGGACATTATTGTACGAGGCAGCCTGCTGCGCTACAGTGGCACAGGTGGCCAGACGGAAACATTACAAGCAATGAGCCCACTGGGAGAGTGTCTGACAGTGGAGGTGCTGTCTGTGGGCCACCTGACACCACCACGAATCCGCTACTCCTTCTATATCAAACGGGAGAGCAAGGAAGACAAGGTGCTAAAGAAAGAGACAAAAATAAGAGCTGAAAACAGTGTCCTAGTTGAAAACGGGGAGCTTGGGAAAGAAGCTGATCCTATTAATCGAAAGCTCCCACCTTATGTTAAAGACCCTTCACCCTCTGGGAAGTGGACAGCTGCTGGGTGGGATGAGTGCTCTGTGACCTGTGGTAATGGCCTCCAGAGGAGATTGGTACAGTGCCTTAGAGGAGACGGAACTCCCATTATGGATTGCGATCCAACAAAAAGGCCTACAGCACTTCAGGTTTGTGGTGACCCATGCCCAGTGTGGCATGTCGGCGATTGGTCTGCCTGTTCCAGGAGCTGTGGCAAAGGTTTTAAACGGCGCCCAGTGCGCTGTGCCTCTAACACAGGTACGCTTTCCAGGGAGCACTGTGCAAGTATGAAAAAGCCACAGGAGCTGGACTTCTGTTCCTCACGGCCTTGCTAATGATGTTCATTTCATTTTTTTCACTATTTCATGGACATTGTATAAAATCTATAACAAACAAAATCAAAGATTTTTCTGTTAAGTATATAAACGATCTGGAACTTTATTTGTTCTGGTGCATCTGTTGTTATGCCTGCAAATAAGGACAAAGACCAAAAGTTGCAAAAGGGAAAAGACCAAAAATATTTCAAGGGAAGCTCTCCCAATGATACATTTCAGTTGAAAGTTATAAATGTAGCACAGGAAATGCCCTTGGACTGCATATCCTTTATGAATTCTTATGATGTCACAAATATCATTAAAGGATTTAGGCAGCTGACAAAAGACTTTTAAATCAAATCAGTTTTACAGTTAGAGGCATAAAGTAAGGTTTTCATCGGATTACTGAGCTATCGAACCCAAGACGAAGCCTAACACAGACTTAACTAGCTAAACTCACATATTACTGTTTGTTGGATGGTCTTTATTAAGAATATTTAGTTCCACTGTACACTTTTGTTTTTTATAAATTCTCTCTAATATCTGATACATACAATTTGAATGCCTTAAGCATTTAACTGTTTTGGAACAGGCACATTTTTGTTTTAGCTTGACTACATTTGTGTAAAAAGCCAAGGTCTATAAAGATGGGATCAGACTAGTTTGGTGTGGAGGAGCAATTTACTGCACATTGCCTTGACCTCAACCCCATCAAAAGCCTTTTGGGTAAATTTTGTGTATTACTGCTCATATTACCCTTTAAATCAACTTAATTGCTTCAGTAAGAATTGCTCCAAATTCTGAAATGGTGCCAGAGAGATCATCATTATAATATTTGTAATTATTTCCCAGAAACAATGTATTTTTGCTTTATAGACAGTGAGCCTCATTAAGGCTGTTATTCAGACCTTGTTATTTTTGTCTATAGAGCCCTCCCAAACACAGTCTTCATTTCACATGATCAACCAGCATTTTATACTCTGTTTATTCTCCAGTGAGCCAGAAGTGCAGCTGCTATAATCAAGCCCTGTCTGGTACAGTACCTAAGTTATTATGATCAGTTAAAATGGTTTCTCTCTCTAGCTCTTACCCATTTTTTCATGAGCTGTTCTTTGAAACAGTCAATGTAAATTTCTGCAATGCCTCATACCTTAAAACATTTAAGTGTTTAGGGTTCTAATGCGTGACCATATATCCATCTAAAAGATGGTTTCTGTATGACTGAGGAATGTTTTGTTTTCTGCTCTGTCTTTTGCATTTTGATATAGCAAAAGAAATCAATGTCCTGCATGGGCTGCCCCTGTATACCATGTATACATCTATCTAGCTGTGCACAAGTAAGTCATGTAAATAAATTTTTTTTAATTTTATGTATTTTCGTATGCTGCCATTTTGAATTGTCATGACTTCAAGATATTTATTCCAAATAAAATGTGTACTTACTAATGAGTGTTTGACATTGTGCTTGTGTTATTATTGTGTGTGGAAAAATTCTTCAACACTATTATTGTGTTGAAGAACACTAGTGGTTAAAGAGGTTAAAGGTTAGAGGTAAAACTAATATAGAGGCCATTTTATGGCAAAGACATAGCCCCAAAAGGAACTCACAAAGATATGCTAAAATTGACATATGTCTTACAGAATAATTGATGAATAGACTTTCAAGTAACATCTGGTTATATATGGAAGCTATTCTCCAAAAAATCTATGTGAAAATTTACATGTAAACAACTGATCTGTTTGCTTACTGCAAATCTCACTTGCCATTTTATGGCAGACAGAGGCAAATAAAGCTCATACAGATATGCAAAGAGCATGCAAACCCCACAAAAATAGCCTCCCTGGGAATTTTGTCACGATTCATTTTTCTGTCAGCAGACAGTGTTACCACTAAATAAAGAAGTATATTAATTTTCAGAAATTGCGAGATCACACAAAAATGCTGCAGTCATCATAGTTGCTATTGCATATGCTTATGTATTCAAAACTGGTATGTTTTCAAAATATTTTTCTGATGAAAATTGAGGTGGTCATCATATATTTGAAGTTCTCTCATCTATTCAAATATACCCTTTTTCATATTTTTTTAATTGTTACAAATTAAAAAGTTTTAAACTGATAATGTAAAATGTAAAACCATTTCATAACATTCTGTTTAATCTGTTTAACACCAGAACTTTATTTGACAATTTTCATTTGCCATATTGGTGAATCTATGCTGCCAACTGCACTTTTACTTAATCTTGGTGCATTTCTTGTATTGGGAAATATTGAGAAATGAGGAATGGGGAATACCAATATTTCTGCTTGAACCTGACTGGATGAAATCATTTTTTGTTTGTAGGGTCTATTGAGCCTTTAAGCATGCAAATAATTAAAGTAAAACTATAAATAAAATAAATAATTTAATACTAACTGTCCTACTGCTGTCATCTAATTCAAACCATTAACATCATTATTATGTCCCTTTTCTTCCCTTTTCCAATCCATCGCTGGGCACACACTCACTCAAACACACATTGAGACACACTATTTAGGGGCCATTTAGAGAGGACAATTTACCTTGAATTCATGTTTTTGGATTTTTTTCCGCAAACTGGACAACCTTGAGGAAACCTACACAGATTTAGGGAGAACATGGAAACCCCACGCAGAATGGAATTTGAACCTGGATCCCCAGTGCTGAGAGGCAAACTTGCTAACCACTAAGACACTGTGCCACCCTTATTGAGTTTATGTTAAAGCTTATTTATTTTTATAGTGGCTTTCACAATAAGACATTGTTTTTAAGCAGCTATACAGTGTTTTAAATCTAAGCCACAAAGAAAAAGATGAAATGACAGTGTAAATGTTTTTTTTTAAACAATTATATTCTTTAAAACAATCTATTTTGTTTTAAAGTAAGAAATTTTGTGAGGACCAAGGGCCAGTGGGGGAACCCACACTCTTTCAGTTGCCAGGCTGCGATAACAGTTTAGGACACTAAGATATAATCAAGGGTCTATTTAAAAAACAGTTTGAATGAACAGTAGATAAATTGATTCGGTTCAGTCATAAATTATAGCTTGCAGTAAAAACCCATTGGTTCAACAGAAATAAGCTTCTGTCAGAATCAGGAAAGAATGAGGAGCTGGTGACAACTCCAAAGAAACCAGATGATAAACATAGTTTGAGAAGTTAAGAGATTTTTTTTATGTGTAAATAAGCAAACTGGCTTGCAGTCTAAACCACATTCCAAAGGTGTAATGCAAACTGATTTTAGGGCTCGATGCAGACCGATGAGATTACTCCAAACTCAGGTTCATGCTGGAACAGCAAAGAGTTCAGATGTTGAGAACATGTAATCTATAGCTTTTACGTTTTACCTGATGTGACTTGAAAGTCTGACTAAATACCACATTCACCAACCATTCTGTAATCTCACACAGATATACATATATCATATTTTTTTCAGTGCATGCTCCATGCTTTGATCTTTATGACCTGTAGGGTACTTCCTCTAGTGCTTGTGTCTGCACAAGTTGTACTTAGTAATTAGTAGGCTACGTTTATGTATGTATGTAGACAAATCTGCTGACACGATACATTACTTCATAGTAAAGAGGACACTGTTTGAGTTTATGAATCACTGCATCTATCATACTCCATCAAGACTATCAATCTTACTCAAAAACAAGCAAAAATCCATGCAATTCAGTCAAAAATAAGATTTATTCTTTAAAAGCAATACTGTAAGCACAAAGATGTTAAAAGAGAGAAGGCCATGAACGTCCATGAACATAACAGGTGAGAAACATTAGGTACGCTAATCAATCTCCCTGATCAACATGTTGTCTCCACCTCTCCTCCCAAGCGCCACTGCGTTTAACACACACACACACACACACATATATATATATATATATATATATATATATATATATATATATATATATATATATATATATATATATATATGGGATAAAGCAATAAGATAGATGTGTTAAATAGAGTGTGCAGTGAATGCACACTGGGTTTTAAAACTTCAGCAGGACTTTTTGATCCACTATAGATATGTATTAATACACATCAACACAACGCTATCATATCAACAGTGGTAGTGCAGTGCTGAAACTCATATACCACTTAAATAATGATTGATCAGTGTTAGTTGTGGGGGTCCTGATTATCCATCCATCCATTATCGTTCGATTTATCCTGTACTAGTGTCACTGGAGTGGGGTTCTTCATGCCCATCCTGGGGAGAACATTTCTGGCGCTGGGCAGATACACCCAAAGTGCCAATCTATCGCTAGGCACACACTCACTCACACAGACACACAAACATAAACACACTGTATATGTGGCAATTTAGAGAATTCAATTGACCTTGATCCATGTTTTTGGACTGTGGGAGGAAACTGGAGAACCCACAAGAAACCTACGCAGACACAGGGAGGACATGGAAACTCCACCCAGATTGGGATTCAAACCGGGAATCTCTAGCGCTGAGAGGCAAATGTGCTAACCACTGAACCACTGTGCCGCCCTGGTCCTGATTATTATAAAACAAATTAAAGATGACTAACAGGTTACATAAAAAAACAGCTGGACTACAGTCAAGTGTAAATGAAAAATCTTGTTTTTCTATGTGGTAAGTGGAGTTGATAAAATGATAATGAGTGTAAAAATGACTAGCTAATGAGTAGCTGATTCAGTGATGAGTAAATTTAATTCAACTTACAGTAAAATAAATTTCGAAAAGAAACAGTCACATATGCTTATTTCATCCATCCATTATCTTCCACTTTATCCACTATTAGGGTCACTGGGGGGTTCCCCATGCCCATCCAGGGGGGATGAAGAACGACTCGGGCAATGGGCAAATACACCCAGGGCAGGGTTCCAATCCATCGCTGGGCCCCCACTCACTCACACAGACATGCACACAAACACACTCTATATGGGGCAATTTGGAGAATTCAATTGACCTTAATCCATGTTTTTAGACTGTGGGAGGAAACCGGAGAACCCAGAGGTAACCCACGTGGACACGGGGAGAACATGGAAACTCCACCAGGGAATCCCTAGCGCTGAGAGGCGGACGTGCTAATCACTAAGCCACCGTGCCATGCTTATTTCAATTTCAAAAATACATTTTCAAGTATTTCATTTTATATACATTTTCAAGTCCACACATTTAGACAGAGGATATGAGTAGTTATTGTAAATTTTACTTTAAATTAAATTAATTAATTCATTCATTCATTATCTCCCGCTTTATCCTCTATTAGGGTCGCGGTGGGGTTCCCCATGCCCATCCAGGGGAGAACGTCTCGGGCGCTGGGCAGATACACCCAGGACAGGGCGCCAATCCATCGCTGGGTACACACTCACACACTCAAACACACTCTATATGGGGCAATTTAGAGAATTCAATTAACTTGATTCATGATTTTGGACTGTGGGAGGAAACCGGAGAACCCGGAGGAAACCCACGCGGACATGGGGAGAACATGGAAACTCCACCCAGATTTAAAACTAAATCTGAACCGGGAACCGGGAATCCCTAGCGCTAAGAGGCGAACGTGCTAACCACTAAGCCACCGTGCCGCCCCTAAATTCAATTCAATTCAATTCAATTCAATTCAATTCAATTCAATTAAATTAAGGGTGGAGTCTCCATGTTCTCCCCATGTCTGCATGGGTTTCCTCCGGGTTCTCCGGCTTCCTCCCACAGTCCAAAAACATGGATCAAGTCAATTGAATTCTCAAAATTGCCCCATATAGAGGGTGCCTGTGTGCGTGAGTGTGTGTGTGCCCAGCGATGGATTGGCGCCCTGTCCTGGGTCTATCTGCCCAGCGCCCGAGATGTTCTCCCCTGGATGGGCATGGGGAACCCCACCGCGACCCTAATAGAGGATAAAGCGGGAGATAATGAAATGAAATGAAATGAAATGAAATGAAATGAAATAGCCATTGCTCTAGACTACTGCACATTTACTGCTCTAGACTACTGCACACTAATTACAATGTCTATTTTCAGCAGCCCAACTCATCCAGAAAGATAAAATGATCAAAAAGTTAACCCATCTATTTTCAACACAAACTGAATTGATCTGTTAAAAATGTATTTGCTTAGAATCATTACTTTCCACTGTTGCTCCATTTTGTGTGGCACGATGCTTAGTGGTTAGCACATCTGCCCCTCAGTGTTGTGGATTCAAATTCGAATCCCAATCTGGGTGGAGTTTCTATGTTCTTTCCATGTCCACATGGGTTTTCTCTGGGTTCTTCCTCACTCTAAATCGCCCCATATAGTGTAGATGTGTTTGTCTGTGTGAGTGAGTGTGCATGATGGATTGCAATCTGTCCTGGGTATATCTGCCCTCTAGTAAATCTAAAGGGTTAAAATCATCAGCAAAAATCAGAAGAAACTGGTGCAGCTTCAGTCTCATCTCCAATCCATTGTATTGCATGAATATTGCATGTTCTTGGAAGATAATGTTTACCAGAAAGCAGAAGTAGTTTTGTCTCCAGACGCACTCTTTAACAGGGTTATATAATTTGGTGAAAAACTATGAGACACTTTCTATTTTCTCGAAATTATTTTATATTTAAAAAGTGAAAAAAACGCCAATATATTTTCCTAAGGGGCGGCACGGTGGCTTAGTGGTGAGTTTTTCTCCAAAATAATTGTTTTTAATTTGAATTGCTTGTTTTGTTCAAGGAGAAGGAGTCCCCATTGAGCCTTGATCCTCACAAGATTTCTTTATCTTGCTCATTGGGGGTTTTGGTGTAGAACACTGTAAAGCTACTTTGACACAATGTACTATTGTAAAAAAGATGGTTTCAATAAATTTAAGGACTAGAAGGACCCCACGTGTCATCTAACTCTCACCAAGTACTCACTAGTGTTCCTCAGGGCTCTGTACTTGGTCCTCTCCTCTTTTCATTTTACATATCACTAGACAGTCATTTAGGCACATGGTTTCTCTTACCACTGCTATGATGATGACACTCATTTGTCGTTTTCACCTGACAACACCACTATCTCAAATTGGATATCTGCATGCCTTAAGGACATATCTGTTTGGATGAAGGTCAGTCATCTCAAATTAAATTTAGCAAGAACAAGGTTTCTCATAATCCCAGCTAAACCCTCGGCCCTTCATGACCTGACCTTCCAAATCAATGGCTCTACAATCTCTCCAACCAATTCAGTCCGTATCCTTGGTTTCATAATTCACTCACATCTTATGTTCCCTGATCATGACATCAAAACTATCAGTTCCTGATTATTGTAATGCTCTGCTTTCTGGTCTCCCAGGTTGCACAATCAGGCCCCTACAACTGATTCAAAACTCGACTTTTGTTCAACCAGCCCAAGCGAACTCATGTCACTCCACTACTCATTTCCCTCCACTGGCTGTAGCTGCTCGCATTCAGTACAATGCACTGAGTCTGGCATACAGGACCATTTCTGGATCTGCCCCCTTTTACCTTCACTCTAAATTTTCAAAATACACTCCAATGTATACACTCCAACACTCGCTCTAATGATGAATGTCGCCTGATAATTCAACCTCATCAAGGTGCTAATTGTCACTCCATTACGTTCACCACTGCAAAATGGTAGAACGATTGTCCCAAATCTGTCTGTACTGCGGAGTCACTTGACATTTTTGAAAAACAACTGAAAACACATCTCTTTTACAAACACCTGATATAAAAAGGGGGATACAGGATAAGATAATGATCAGGTTTGAAAATTCCAAACTGTAGCTGTTTTTTACTAGTGACTTATGGTGTTCTCATTTGTAAATCGCTTTGGATAAAAGTGTCTGCTAAATGACTAAATGTAAATGTAAATAAACCATTTGAAAAGGCACTTAAGAAAAAGAAAAATTAAATACTGTTACTATTTTAGTGTAACTCTTTTGTGTTTTTTGTTGTTTCTTGATAGCAAAGAAAAATGAGATGCCCATTCTTCTTTGCAGTACCTTTGAAGCTCCATCAGGTTGGATGGGAGACGTCTGTGCACAGCCATTTTCAGATCTCTCCAGAGATGTTCAATCGGATTCAAGTCTGGGCTCTGGATGGGCCACTCCAGAACATTCACAGAGTGGTCCTGAAGCCACTCCTTTGAGATCTTGGCTGTGTGCTTTGGATCGTTGTCCTGCTGAAAAATGAACCGTCGCCCCAGCCTAAGGTCAAGAGTGCTCTGGAGCAAGTTTTCATCCAGGATGTCTCTGTACATGGCTGCATTCATCTTTCCCTCTATCCTGACTAGTCTGCCAGTTCCTGCTGCTGAAAAACATCCCCATGGCATGATGCTGCTACAACCATGCTTGACTGAAGGGATGGTATTGGCCTTGTGATGAGCAGTGCCTGGTTTCCTCCAAAAATGACGCCTGGCATTCACACCAAATAGTTCAAACTTTGTCTCATCAGACCAGAGAATTTTGTTTCTCATGGTCTGAGAGTCCTTCAGGTGCCTTTTGGCAAATTCTAAACGGACTGCCTTGTGCCGTTTACTAAGCAGTGGCTTTTGCCTGGCCACTTTGCCATACAGGCCTGATTGGTGGATTGCTGCAGAGATGGTTGTCCCTCTGCAAGGTTCTCCTCTCTCCTCGGAGGAACGCTGCAGCTCTGACAGAGTAATCATCGGGTTCTTGGTCACCTCCCTGACCAAGGCCCTTCTCCCCCGATCGCTCAATTTAGACGGCCGGCCAGCTCTAGGAAGAGTCCTGGTGGTTCCAAACTTCTTCCATTTACGAATGATGGAGGCCACTGTGCTCATTGGGACCTTCAAAGCAGCAGAAATTTTTCTGTATCCTTCCCCAGATTTGTGCCTCGAGACAATTTTGTCTCAGAGGTCTACAGACAATTCCTTTGACTTCATGCTTCGTGTTTGCCCTCTGACATGCAGTCAACTGTGGGACCTAATATTGACAGGTGTGTGCATTTCCAAATCATGTCCAATCAACTGATTTACCACAGATGAACTCCATTTAAGCTGTAGAAACATCTCAAGGATGATCAGTGGAAACAGGATGCACCTGAGCTCAATTTTGAGCTTCATGGCGAAGGCTGTGAATACTTATGTAAATGTGATTTCTTAGTTTTTTATTTTTAATAAATTTTCAAAACTCTCAAGAAAACTTTTTTCACATGGTCATAATGGGGTATTTTGTGTACAATTTTGAGGAAAGAGATTAATGTAATACAATTTGGAATAAGGCTGTAACGTAAGAAAATGTGGAAAAAGTGAAGCGCTGTGAATACTTTCCGGATGCACTGTATATATAAAACATTCTACTTAATTTAATCCAAGAAAATAATAAAGAAATCCTTTAAAAAAAATGTAAACACTTTGTTCTAGAAATTTATTTAGGCTCATCAAATGGCTGACCATGCAGGAAAATCCTTTAGCACCTAAACACTTTGATACTTTACATATGTGGTCCACTGAGAAAGACAAACAAAGAGGAGTGAGTGTAAGAAAGGAGAAACATCGTTCTTACTATTGTTTAGAAATTCCATTAAACTAGTGGTCTAAAAGCGATTGGTGTGGAGCTAAAAAAATTTTTTTATATCATTGTTATTATTTTTGCATGGAGCAGTAGGAAATCTAAACTACACTGAAATTAGTCTCTGGTGTTCACATATTTTGCAGCTATCAAATGTTGGTTCATTGTTATTGATGCAAATCACTAATAAGACAAAAAAAAATTTAGCGAATAGCTAAATTGTTAAATATCATATTACTATTTTTTCTCAAACAATAGGACATTTTTCATGTAAAAGGCGAACAATATTTAGGCTTTCAGTTTTTAATAATGTAATAGCTCATATGCTTAAAGGTAGAGAAAGATTCTCAACAGGTTGCAATCACTGGGCTGAACAAACAAATTTCAAACCTTGTAAAAATGTTTCATTTCCAATCATCTGACTTGCATGTTTTTGGACTGAAAATGAGAGTTTTGCAAACATAGGAAGAACATGCAAACCCCACACAAAAAGACCCTGGTCACCCTGCTGGGACTTAAACTCAGGGACTAGGACAATAGCACTATCTATTGTTGTCATCGGTATCATCACTAGGTTGATAGTGATATAGAAATATATTTCTCATGATGTTTAACAGACTTTAATTTTTACAGAACAGTGTGAACGGTGTTAGAAACAAACTAAAAAAGATAGGGAAGTAGACAGGACAGCATAGGCTGTATTTAGAAGTTATATTTAATGATTTAAAAAAAAAAAAAAGGTTTTGAGATAAGACTTAGACATGCAGATGTCAGATCAAATTAAATTCTCTTGACAATACATTAGGTTTTGATGGACAAAACCTGCTTTCTATTGGCTCAGTTAGTTTATAGTCCTGCTTGGATGTTATATTATAACAGAGAATAAGAGGAATTTTCATCACAGTGTAATGACTGAACAGAATCAGTCTTGATTATACTACACTTGATTAAACAGAGTAGTTATTGTAATCTGTACATTAGTGTCCAACACTGTTAACTGTTCCTAGCCACTCAGGGAGGATGTATTTCCCCACTGAGACTGATCCTCACAAGGATTTTTCCTTTAAAATCAAAACAAATCCCAGGGTGTTTTTTGTTGCTACTGTCACTTCTGTTTAGGACATGTTTAAGGATGACAGCTCAGAAAAAGCATATGCACTTTGATCAATTATAAGATGGGCTTTTTCCCCACTCCCACACACAAAGCCATTACATTTAGACCTTCTTGCGGTGAGGTGGATGGTCTTCATAAAATTTAATTTTTTAACGAAGCAGCTGGCAGCAACAGTGGCGTAGTGGTTAGCACGTTCGCCTCTCAGTGCTAGGGATTCCCGGTTCAAATCCCAATCTGGATGGAGATTCCATGTTCTCCCCGTGTCCGTGTGGGTTTCCTCTGGGTTCTCCGGTTTCCAAAAAACATGGATCAACTTCAATTGAATTCTCCATATAATAACCACGTATAGAGTGTGTTTGTTTTTGTGTCTTTGTGGGTGAGTGTGTGCCCAGCAATAGATTGGTGCCCCGTCCTGGGTATATCTGCCCAGACCCCGAAACTTTCCCCCCAGATGGGCATGGGGAACCCCCGTGACCCTAGTAGAGGATAAAGTGCAAGATAATGGAAGGACGAATGAAGCAGCAATTTTTCACTTAAAATCATCAATCTGGTTTTACAATTGTATTTCTTTCATTCAGTTGTTAATGACCTTAGAATACATTTTACACAAATTCAAAAATTTTTTTGTAATATAAAATCCATAGCAATAAAGTGTGCTGCTTAAGACATTGACTAAGACATTGTCTTTGTGAGTTTTTGAGGTGGTACATCACTGATTACGAGTGTTATTTTGCCTCCCAAACTTCTGAGGTAGCTTAAAAGGCAGCACACAATAAGCTGCCATTCTACTTGTTAGAGCACCTAGTCAAGTCATGCTGCTCTTAAGTTTAAGTTCATTTATTTATATAGTATTTCAGTACATTGTCACAAACCAGCTTTACAGTATTCAAACCAGCTTTGAAGTAAAAAAAAAATTTGACCATGACTCAGATTCATCCTCCTTGAGTGGACGGCCAGCAGTGCAGGACCCATATAAAGATTGGGCAGTGAACAGATGTGTATTTTTAAAAAATTTGAAAAACTATATCAGTTCAGTGAGGCTATCCTGCTGGACGGCAGCACCACTAGTAGGACAGAAATCCAGATTCTGTCCAGTAATTATCATTGCCGCGGTGCTGCTGCCAGAATCATTTAGCATCTTTAAGAAACAACTCAAAACACATCTCTTCCACAAACACCTATTTTTTAAATACTGATTTGTGTTGTTCTCTCATTTGTAAGTCGCTTTACATAAAAGCCTCTGCTGAATGTAATGCAATGTAATTTAATGCTAAATGACTAAAACTAATCTGGATATTATGTATCTAATAAAGCAACACAGCAGATGAGAATAGCTGAACCTACCAGATAACCATAAAATTTCTTTACATTCCTTTGACCACATTATGCCTCAAAAGGGGTATAGGAAACAATGACATGATTCTGGGTGTAAACTGTCATGACATAAAACATATTGCAATGACATGTTAATGAAATGTTATGTCAGTCTTATGATGCAAGTTTCAGGTCAAGTGTAACACTATATTTTTGGACCTCCCTGCATGCCAGACAATATCCGAAAAAGAAAGAGTGTGAGAAAGCAAACAGTCCTGTACTTTACAAATCCAGATGTCTGGACTGCTTGTCCTGAGCTGAAACTGAATGAAAGACATCAGTGTTGTAAATTAAATAAGTTTGTAATGATGGTTAACTGAGAAATTTTCAGCCTTATTCAAAAGTTTAGAAACATGTTGAAACAGAGCAAAAAGAAAACTCAAAAACAACAGCTTATTAAATGTTACAGTTTATTGCACAGTGCTTTACCATTAACAACAGCATGTTCTGTCCTGTTTTAGACTTTTAGAACAGTAATGTGTGGTATCTATAACATGACACATATTACATCATGTATCACATTCATTTCAAATCAGTGTGCAGGTTTGTAAATGTACACCATGCAACATTTTTAGCAATACCAAATTTACAAATTTTTGTTTTGCTTTGTAAGAAAGTGGTGCTTATTTTTAATGTGCACCATATGGCTAGCCATACAGTATGTAACAAAAACTTTGCTTAAACAGAATATATGCTGTATCACTGCCCAGGCATTCCAAAATATGCTCATGGAAGATTGTGTCGAGCACCATTTAGTTGTTTAATGTCTGGAGATCATCAATGGCTATTTTCCCCTAAAAAGTAATAATCAGAGAAAAAAATTAGAGAAAAAATGGAAAAGACCATTGCTTTTTCCAACAGGAAATCTTTGTTTATGAAGTGTAAGCATTATCCACCATGTTGTCCCTCATTTTTAAAGACAAGAGGCTCAACTTAAAACCATGGGCCCTATCTTACACCATGAATGAAACACTTTTTGTGAATATATCTACACCAATGATCGTGATGGTCTCAAAATAATATTATATAATGAATAATTGAATAATAATAAATATTGCTATCTTGGCATCAAAAAGCACATTTGCATTACTGACTGAAAACAGTTGACAGATGTCAACTGTCAGATATTCACTACAATCTTGGCAATGAATCATCAACACAGGCAAGTGTCCAACGCCACTGAACGTTGTATATAACTGAATGCTATTAATGCTCACGTCGAAAAAAACAGCCCACAGTGCTTGACGAGAGTTTAACATTTTAGCCGTTTGGATGTAGGCCAAGGGCGGCACGGTGGCTTAGTGGTTAGCACGTTCGCCTCTCAGCGCTAGGGATTCCCGGTTCGAATCTCCATCTGGGCGGAGTTTCCATGTTCTCCCCGTGTCTGCGTGGGTTTCCTCCGGGTTCTCCGGTTTCCTCCCACAGTCCAAAAACATGGATCAAGGTGAATTGAATTCTCAAAAATTGCCCCAGATAGGGAGTGTCTGTGTGGGTGAGTGTGTGCTCAGTGATGGATTAGCGCCCTGTCCTGGGTCTATCTGGATGGGCATGGGGAACCCCACCGCAACCCTAATAGAGGATAAAGCGGGAGATAATGAATGAATGAAAAGTACATGCCTTTGATGCTTTTTTATGCATTTTCCACTTGTCACAATAGCAAAGATTCACTGACATGCCCTTAATTTTAACATTAATTAGTAGAGGTTGGGGCTTAACAAGAGTTGTTTAGAATGTTCAGAATGACTGTTTTATTTAGCCAACTGTCTGTATATAAGTACACTTTGGCTGCACATTTTAACAAGGTAGCACAACTAAAGAACTGCACTAAATGAAATGTCTCCTCCTTGGATCACCACCTTACCGTGGTGGAGGAGTTTGCGTGCTTGAATGATCCGAGGAGCTATGTTTTCTGGGGCAAAAAGCCCCTGGCAGTGTCTCCCAAGGCAAATTGGTCCTAGGTGACAGGCCTGACAAAGAGTGGTCCAACAAAAACCCCTATGAAGAGAAATATCAAGAACACATGTACCCTGCCCGATATAGGGTTATGTGGGCCCCACCTGGAGCCAGGCCCGGGGATGGGGTTCGTCAGCGAGCGTCTGGTGGTCGGACAATTTCCCATGGTGCCCGGCCGGGCCCAGCAGCCCGAAGGAGTTACATGGGTTCCCCCTCAAATGGGCTCACCACCTGTGGGGGGGGGGGGAGTGATAGGGGTTCGGTGCAGTGTGGATCGGGCGGTGGCCGGAGGCGTGGGCCTGGGCGTCGCGATCCTCGGTTGCTGAAATTGGCTTTCGGAACATGGAACGTCACTTCACTGGCAGGGAAGGAGCCTGAGCTGGTGCGGGATGTTGAGAGATACCGGCTAGATATAGTCGGGCTTACCTCAATGCACAGCTTGGGTTCTGGGTCCAATCTCCTTGAGAGGCGCTGGATTCTGTTCTTTTCTGGAGTTGCCCATGGCGAGAGGCGTCGGGCAGGTGTGGGCTTTATCGTGGCCCCCCGGCTTGACGCGTGCATTTTGGGGTTTTTTCCGGTGGACGAGAGGGTAGCTTCCTTACGCCTTCAGGTTGGGGAACGGGTACTGACTGTTGTCTGCGCTTATGCGCCGAACAGCAGTTCAGAGTACCCAGCCTTCTTGGAGTCTGTGGGGGGGGTGGAAAGTGCTCCCCCTGGAGACTCTGTAGTCTTACTGGGGGACTCCAATGCTCACATGGGCAATGACCGTGAGACCTGGAGAGGTGTGATTGGGAGGAACGGCCTCTCTGATCTGAACCCGAGTAGTGTTCAGTTGTTGGACTTCTGTGCAAATCACGGGTTGTCCATCACGAACACCATGTTGGAGCACAAGGGTGTCCATAAGTGCACATGGCGCCAGGATGCCCTAGGCCGCAGTTCAATGATCGGCTTTGTAGTGGTGTCATTGGACTTGCGGCCATGTGTCTTGGACACTCGGGTGAAGAGAGGAGCTGAGCTGTCAACTGATCACCACCTGGTGGTGAGTTGAATCTGATGGCGGGGGAAGATGCCGGTCAGACCAGGCAGACCTAAACGTATAGTGAGGGTTTGTTGGGAATGTCTGGCAGAAGAACCCGTCAGACGGATGTTCAACTCTCACCTCCGTCAGAGCTTCAACCACATTCCGGGGGAGGTGGGGGACATTGAGCCTGAATGGGCCATGTTCCGTTCCTCCGTTGTTGAGGTGGCGGACAGGAGCTGTGGTCGAAAGGTAGTCGGTGCCTGTCGTGGCGGTAACCCTCGAACACGGTGGTGGTCACCCCATGTAAGGGATGCTTAAGAAGAAGTCAAACTGAAGAAGAGTCCTATCAGGCATGGTTGGCTTGTGGGACTCCAGAAGCAGCTGACCGGTACCGACAGGCCAAGTGATTTGTGGCTTCGTGCGTCGTGGAGGCAAAAACCCGGGTGTGGGAGGAGTTCGTTGAGACTTGTGACTTTCGGTCGGCTCCTAGAAGATTCAGACAAACTGTCAGGCGACTCAGGAGGGGAAAGCAGTGTGCCACCAACACAGTATATAGTGGACGGGGTGCACTGTTGACTTCGACTGGGACGTCATTAGGCGGTGGAAGGAATACTTCAAGGACCTTCTCAATCCCACCAATATGCCCTCTGGAGAGGAGGCAGAGTCAGAGGACCCGGGAGGAGGCTTGCCATCACTGTGGCTGAAGTCGCTAAGGTAGTCAAAGGGCTCCTTGGTGGCAGAGCTTCTGGGGTGGATGAGATCCGCCCTGAGTTCCTCAAAGCTCTGGATGTTGTGGGGCAGTCTTGGCTGACGCATCTTTTCAACATTGCATGGTCATCGGGGGCAGTGCCTCTGGACTGGCAGATGGGGATGGTGGTGTCTCTTTTTAAAAAGGGGGACTGGAGGGTGTGTTCCAATTACAGGGGAATTACACTCCTCAGCCTCCCCGGCAAAGTCTATGCAGGGGTACTGGAGAAGAGAGTCCGACTGATAGTCGAACCTCGGATCCAGGAGGAGCAGTGTGGTTTTCATCCTGGTCGTGGAACACTGGACCAGCTCTTTACTCTCTCCAGGATCCTCGGGGGTTCATGGGAGTTTGCCCAACCAGTCTACATGTGCTTTGTAGATCTGGAGAAGGCTTTCGACTGTGTACCTCGGGGTGTTTTGTGGGAGGTGCTTCATGAGTTTGGGGTACATGGCTCCTTACTACGGGCCATTCAGTCCCTGTATTTGCGAAGCAGGAGCTTGGTTCGCATGGCCGGCAGTAAGTCGGACTTGTTTCCAGTAAGGGTTGGACTCCGTCAGGGCTGTCCTTTGTCCCGGTTCTGTTCATAATTTATATGGACAGAATTTCTAGGCACAGCCAGGGGATGGAGGGTGTCCGGTTTTGTGATCTGAGGATCACGTCGCTGCTGTTTGCAGACGATGTGGTCCTGTTAGCATCATCAGGCTGCAAACTTCAGCTCTTACTTCAGCTCTTCAGCTCTTATCTCTCAGCTGGTCTGGGAAAGCCTCGGGGTTCCCCCAGTCGAGCTGATGGAGGTGGCTAGGGCGAAGGAGGTCTGGGTCTCCCTACTTCGGTTGCTGCCCCCGCGACCCGAACCCCGGACAAGCGGAAGATAATGGATGGATGGATGGATAAATGAAATGTATTAAATATAAAATAGACCAAAAATACATACTTCAATGTGCTTTTTTCAAATTTGATGGTGACCTCTTAAATGCCATGAGTGCTTCTTTGGCAGACAAAAAACTCAAGTAAAGCACAGATACCCTAAAAAAAATCCTACTTAAGTAGAGTAAGGACTTGGTGTCACAAACTCAAAATCAGATTGGTTGAAGCAATAGATCAATAGAAAATTGTGTAATGCTACCTGGCCCACAAAATTCATTCTGAATGTTATGATGTGTAGAATTAGGAACCAGGGGTTGAACACACACACACAGATGAAGGATGGAGTACAAAGGGTTTAATGGAGTATAACCACATGAGTCGGAAGCAGGGAAATGATGAGGAGTGACAGGGAACTACAGAGGAGAGAAGGATAGGGTTAATAAGATAAGCAGGGCGGAGTCAGCAGGGTGACGAGGCAGTGCAGGCTCTTATCACTGAAGGCCTTGGGTAAATTATTTAACTTATGCAAGCAGTGATCCTGAATTGTGATTGGTTAAATGTAAGAAATAAGAAAATACATGCCTGGACAAAATATTATTAATATTATTCTGTGAGGGCGGCAAGATGGCTTAGTGGTTAGCACGTTCGCCTCTCAGCACTAGGGATTCCTGGTTCGATTCCCCATCTGGGTGGAGTTTCCATGTTCTCCCCGTGTCCGCGTGGGTTTCCTCCAGGTTCTCCGGTTTCCTCCCACAGTCCAAAAACATGGATCAAGTCAATTGAGTGCTCCAAATTGCCCCATGTAGAGTGTGTTTGTGTGTGTGTCTGTCTGTGTGTGTGAGTGTGTGCCCAGCGATAGATTGGCACCCTGTCCTGGGTGTATCTGCCCTACGCCCGAAAAGTTCTCCCCTGGATGGGCATGGGGAAACCCCCCCGTGACCCTAATAAAGGATAAAGCGGAAGATAATGAATGAATGAATTAATTATTCTGTGAGTCAGATATTTTTAGGCCCACAGAAAAGGTTTTGAATGCCCTGATGGGCAATCAGTGAATTAAGCAAATGATTTCCAGCTCAAACAAGTTCAAGTAATTTATTTTTATAGCACTTTTTAACCATAGTACATTGTCACAAAGCAGCTTTACAAAGTTGTAAGCCTTTCAACTCCCAAAGAGCAAGCCAAAGTGACAGTGGCAAGAAAAAACTCCCTATAATTTGTTAAAGAAACCATGGAAGGACCAGTAGACAATAGACTTATCCTCCTTGAATGGCTGGTCAGCACCAACGGTGTAGTACAGCCATGTACAAATTGTGTGGTGATCAGGTGTCAATTGGGAAAATATATGTCAATTGAGGGCATCATGCAGGACTGCCAGTCCTATAGAAATCCAGGTTCCATCCAGTAATTGTGGTAGCCGCAGTGCTTTGGCAGAGCCACGTATGAAGAGATGACGACACCTCGAGGAAATTGGCAACACCTCAAAAGAAACAGACAAGAAGAGGAGGTAGAGCTAATAAAGCACAGTATTAAAGTAATAACCAGAGTTTGATTGTACAAACAATTGTAAACACACACTCACCCAGGGAAGATGTAGCATTTTCGTTCTTCTTGACTTAAATGCTTTTGTATACTGTGTAGCTACAGACTTCAATAGAAAACCAATTCAAGACAAGAAGACCATGCCAACTCCACAAAGAAAAGAATACATCTATACTTCCTTAATATTCTCTTCACTGTGAAGTGAAAATGCTGCCAACTGTTCCACTATACTGCTGCCCTGTAGTCTATGTAAAAAATCTACATATCTACATATCTAGTTTCTTTGTTTAAACGAACCACATAGTAATTGTAAAATAGGACTTGCTATAAAAATTGCAGTACTTCAATTATTTAACAAGTTGTTTAACTGTCTTAATACCAATTAGCACAAGCTTGCTTTAAGACAAAATTCCTTTAAACAAGTATTTGGAAGCTAAACAAAAGAGGTCAAGTAAAAGAGGAAACATTAGAGTGATGTTAGACTGCTTAAACAAGACCACAGAGCATACCACAAGAAAGACAGGAAAAAGCAGGCAGATTGGGCAGAGGCAAACATACCCTTAGTAGAAGCCAAAAGTGTAAGAAGAGCAGCGAGAAGACGGCATGATAAGAAAAAGAGAGGAAGAGCAGGGACATTACATAGGAGGGACAGGAAGCCCAACAATAAAGCAATGGAAAAGACTAAGTGCAAATGAGGATGACATAACTGTCGACATACAAACTGAATTAAAAGACATTAGAAAAAAAGAAGATATGATAAGAAAATTATAATGAGTAACATACAATAAAATAATAAAAGTAATTTAAAGAATGATTACATGTTTGTGAAACATACTGAATTTATCATGCACTTGAATTTTATCATGCACTTGAAGTTTCTTAAAAGTATTTAAAAACAAATGAGTATGAGTGAGAATTTTGAAAACATAATGTGAGTGAGTTTGTTTTTAAAAAACAAAGTTTAAATATATAAAGACTTTAGCTGTGCTAACTAAAAAATGTATTAAATGTTTTGAGTAAGGAATCTTGACTGTGTTTATAAGATTATGTCAAAATTCAGCCAATTATCATTTATCATGAAAGTCTAGTAGTTTTCAAGGCTTATAACTGTAACAACTGCAGAACATAATGCGATGGTGTGTGTATGTTAGCAAGATAAAAATAGAAAGAAAGAGTGTTATGTGCCGTCACGTGGTGTGGGTGTATTGGGTAGCCACGCCTGTAATTCCATGCACCTGGGTCTCATCACTATGTCTATTTAAACCCCGTTAGTTCCTGTTCCCGTTGCTAGTTGGTCTTGTGCTCATGCCTGTGCTACGCCTCGTCCTCTCTGGCTCATGTCTCTCGATCCTCGTCACGCTCTTGTTTGGTTGTCTTTCGTATTGTGTGTGCCCTGGTACTCATCCTGTTTGGTATTTTGTGTATGCAGCTCACAATCCTGCCGCTGCTACCTGGTTCAAGCCATACTCCCTCCTAGTTCTGCACTGCGGATTGGAACACGGCCCCGCTTACATCACACGCTATCTGACGCCGCGACATCATGCCACCATCTCCGCGTTCCCAGTGTTATCCGCCAGCGTCTCGTCTCACCACGTACTATTTACCCCTCTGTGTGTGGCAATAAACTCCTGTTGACTGTTCTACCTCTGCCTTCAGACAGTTCGTTCTGAGTAGCGGATCCACCACGCTCTGGGGTGAGCGGGCGCTGCGCGGCATGTTTCGACATGCGCTGAACGATCACATTCGCGATGTACTGGCCACCCACGACAGACCCCAGACACTCCAAGAACTCATCGACCTCGCAATACGTCTGGACGGACGTATTAATGAGCGCCGCTGTGAACGGTTATCCCAGAACACTGTTCGAACCACCGCCTCGCCCAGGCTACCGGCAGTCTCTCAGGGAGCTGCTCTCCCCTCGAACAGTCTACCGAACCTGAACCCAGGCAACTGAGACGAACCGCGCTAACACCTGATGAACGTGTCGGTAAGGGATAAGGGGCTTTGTTTTTATTGTGCCGATGCTAATCACCATGTGAGGGTGTATCCGGTTCGCCCCAAATGTGTAGACTTGGCAGTAAGGTTTGGGGTTCTTTCGAGTCCTACCCCGAAACCTCAAGTCCTTCATATTAGTCTTCATGCAGTGTTTTGGTTCATGAGAATAGACTACCCGTCAATGTCCTCATAGATTTTGGGGCAGAGGAGAATTTAATTGACATTGGTTTTGCTAAAAGCGCAGGTATATCACTTGCTCCATTGGCCTCCCCTCTCCACACTGTTGCCTTGGATGGCCGGCGCTTAACCTCCATCACACATCGCACCCTGCCAGTCTGCCTGTTAATTGATGGCAACCACCGGGAGACTTTATGTTGTCTGTGTTTCAATCTCCTGAAGTGCCAGTCATTTAGGGTTACCCCTGGTTAAGAGAGCACAACCCCCACCTTGATTGGGTCAACGCCCGTTTCCTCACGTGGGGGGTCTCCTGCCATTCCTCTTGCCTATGTGCTGCAGTACCCCCCAGCAATACACCTGACACTGGCAACCCTGCCCCCATCGATCTCTCCCTGGTACCAGTGGAGTATCACGATCTGGGTGAGGTATTTAGCAATGATAAGGCCTGCCAGCTTCCCCCGCATAGGTCGTTTGACTGCGCTATCAACCTCTTACCTGGTGCCCCCCTCCTGTCCAGCAGGCTGTACCCCCTTTCGCGCCCTGAGAGGGAGGCGATGGAGAAATACATATCAGGGTGTCTCGCCACGGGCTTGATCCAGCCCTTGACATACCCCGTAGGGGCCGGCTTTTCCTTTGTATCCAAAAAGGATGGCATGTTACGTCACAGTCCCCTACAAATACTCTGCCACTTACATCTTATGTATTTGAGTCTCTGCAGGGGGCGACAATCTTTTCTAAACTCGAGCTGCGCAACACTTACCACTTAGTGTGTATAAGGAAGGGAGACAAGTGGAAAACGGCCTTTAACACACCTAGTGGTCATTATGAGTACTGTGTGGTTCCATTCGGCCTCAGAAACGTGCTGGTGGTTTTTCAGGCTCTATTTAATGATGTGCTCCAGGATTTCGTAGATCGTTTTGTCTAAGTGTATCTGGATGATATCTTGATCTTCTCACGGTCCATAAGAGGACCATGTACAACACACCCATGTACCTTCTTCTCCAGGAAACTATTGGCCACCGAAAGGAATTACGACGTAAATAACCGTGATCTCCTAGCTTTCAAGCTTGCGCTCGAGGAATGGTGCAACTGGTTGGAGGGGGCTGAGCAACCGTTCGTAGTATGGACCGACCACAAGAACTTGGCCTACATCCATTCATTCATTCATTCATTCATTCATTATCTCCCGCTTTATCCTCTATTAGGGTTGCGGTGGGATTCCCCATGCCCATCCAGGGGAGAACGTTTCAAGCGCTGGACAGATAGACCCAGGACAGGGCGCCAATCCATCGCTGGGCACACACTCACACACACAAACACACTCTATATGGGGCAATTTTGAGAATTCAATTGACTTGATCCATGTTTTTGGACTGTGGGAGGAAACCGGAGAACCCGGAGGAAACCCACGCAGACACGGGGAGAACATGGAAACTCCACCCAGATGGGGATTCGAACCGGGAATCCCTAGCGCTGAGAGGCGAACGTGCTAACCACTAAGCCACCGTGCCGCCCTTGGCCTACATCCAAACGGCTAAAATGTTAAACTCTCGTCAAGCACTGTGGGCTGTTTTTTTCGACGTTTCAATTTTGTGATCACTTACAGGCCCGGTTCCTGCAACGCCAAGCCCGATGCCCTCTCGACACTTCTCGGACGAAGAGACCCCACCGACTAATGACACTATCCTCCCCTCCAGTTTCTCCTGGGAAGTCTGCAGAGTCATCGAAAGAGAACTAGTTTAGGACGCTGACCCTGGACAGGGTCTCCCAAAACGCACTTTTGTGCCCTCCACCGCTCGCCCCACCATTCTCAAGTGGACCCATGAATCTCGTTGGGCTTTCATCCCAGACCGTTCCCTATCACCAGAGTGATCAACCCTGCAGCTGTCCGTCTACACTTGCCCTGTCACATTCGTATCCACCCCACCTTCCACGTATCCCAGGTCAAGCCCGTCATCCACTCTCCGCTCAACTCCACCCCCTGGAATGCTCCACCCCCGCGCCTCATCTGGTTGTGTATGCTACCTGGATTTGCTAAAATGTCTAACTCCTTTATTCTGTTTTACTTAAAATAATCACACAAACCCCACACCAGAAATGTTAGAATACATTTTAATAGGTAATTGAGAAGTCTTCCTGAATACTACTTTTTCAGATTTTGCCTCTTGTTTTGAGTTTATTGCGGCATTAAATATTTCAATCATTTTTATTTCTTACTTATCTATCCTCACTTAATCCTCTACTACAGTTGCAGTGGGGTTCCCCATGCCCACCCAAGGAAGAAAGTTTTGGGTGCTGGGCTGCTACATCCAGGACAGGGCACCAATCCATCACTGGCACACTCACTTACACAGACACACACTCAAACACACACTCAAACACACTATATGGGGCAATTTACAGCATTCAATTTGCCTTGAATCCATGTTTTTGGACTATGAGAGAAAACTGGATAAAGGAAACCCACGCATACATGGGGAGAGCATGGACACTAGATGTGCTAACCACTAAGACACTGTGCCACCCTTCAATGACCCTGAATTGTGATTGGTTAAATGCTTTAATAAGAAAATACATGCCTGGACAAAATATGATAAATATCAGTCTGTGATTCTGATATTTTTAATATTTTTTCAGATAATTTGTTTATTCATTCATTCATTATCTTCCGCTTTGTCCTATATTAGGGTCGCGGGGGGGGTTCCCCATGCCAATCCAGGGGAGAACGTTTCGGGCGCTGGGCAGATACACCCAGGACAGGGCGCCAATCTATCGCTGGGCACACACTCACACAGACATGCACACATACACACACTATATGGGGCAATTTGGAGAACTCAATTGACTTGATCCAAGTTTTTGTACTGTGGGAGGAAACCGGAGAACCCGGAGGAAACCCACGCGGACTCGGGGATAATCGTGCCGCCCAATAATTTGTTTAAATTTAACAAATTTAATTTTCATCAATAAAATTACTTTACCTGAATACTTTTCTTTATACTTATATCACATATGTTAAATGAAAACGTTCATTAGCACATTACATTTTTATATTTTATGATAATTCATGTTGTTTTTTTTTTAAGTGTTCTGAAAATGGGATTTGTATGTTATTATTAAATGAACAAAACTACAAAGTTTACAATAGATAAAATTTTTAAAAATGTATTCTTATGAATTTAGAAATTGACTGGTATGTTAGTATAAAAAAACTAATATGTTTAAAAACAAACATTTAATGGAAAGAAAAACAAAAAGAAAAACACTTATATAGTAGTATTCTCTATACACAACATATGAAATTTAATTTGTGCTAATGGGTAGTTTTTAACACCTCTTAGAAAATGTGCCTTATTCCTAAACACTGCTTTTTATACGATTTGACAATAACCCACCACACCCATTCTGAAAACTCGCTGAAGTCACGTAAAAGTGAATTACAACTAATTGTTATACAAACCACAAAATAAATTGTTTTCAAATAAACAAATAGCATATAAGAACATGCAGACTGGATTTATCATAGATGAGATTTTTGCAGCTGTGTCCATGCAAAATCATATATTTGGGGTTTTCCCTCACACCACATGATCTGCAGCTTGTGGGCTACAAATGGCCACATCAGTCTGCTGGGACTGACTTCATTGCTCACAAAGAAAATATCTTGAGGGAGGATAGAAACGGGGAGCGAGGTATTTCCCAAAAGTAAAACAGCCTGGTTTTAAATGCTCAACAGCCAAACTGCACGTCTGTGGGAATTATAGTATGACTTCATTGTCCTCATTTTCCGCTTAATGAAACTGTTTAAAAAAGGACAAGATAAAGAACACTACATTGTTAATTTCTATTGCAGACATCAACATGGCCCACAAGGTGATCTAATGATTTTATTAATAAATTTTTCAATTTAATCAAGAGACAATGATTAAAATGTATTAGAATTGTAAGTACTAGAAAAACAAAGAAACAATCAAACCAACAAAGTATGAAAACATAAGAACAAGTAGATGGTTAAATCTATATGAATTAAACAGACATGTGCACTTATTCAAAACAAGTTGAGAGTGCATGAAAATTTTTGCTCAAAGCATCTAGTTTCTATCAGGAGATAATCCTATGTATTTTAGCGAAGATATTTTGAAACCAGCTTTCTTATAACATTGATCATGATTGTTTAAATAGAGTTTTTAACCACACTATGAAAAATAAAAATGCCAAATCAACACTGATCATCATCAGACACAGAGCAATTAAACATGTAAAATACCTGAGTTTAGAAATAAATTATAACACAACTTCAAAATGACCTATCGACTTTGACCACCATAGGTCTTTAGATACAATTTACCTCCTGGGGCAACACAGCAATGCAGATGTTAGCACTTCTGCCTCACAGCAAGAATGCCTGCAAGGGTTTTTCTGCTTTCCACCCACATTCAAAGACAAGCCAACAGCAAAACCAGAGATACTAAATTGTTCTAGACATTTATAAATCAGTGCACTTGTAGTGTCAGTCCCAATATTTTTTTAAGAGTTGCACTGAGAACAAACAGTGCAAACAAACTGAGAACAAACTAGTCTGTTTTTAAAAGTGAACATTGATTGCTGAATAACAGAATACAAGCTTAGTTCTTATCAGGAATCGGCTCGCTGTTTATGATAATCTGTGGGTGTGGTAGCTCAGTGGTTAGGGTGTTGGACTATCAGTCGGAACGTTGTGGGTTCAAATCCCAGGTCCACTGAACTTACCACCGTGGGTCCTTGAGCAAAACTTTTTAACCGTATCAAGCCCCTGCTCTGATCCCAACTAAAGTTTTGATATTTGCAAGTCACTTTGGATAAAAGTGTCTGCTAAATGACCATATTGCAATTTCAAATTTAATCTGTATTTCCATTTACAGCACATAAATTAGAACAATGTATTGTATATCATGCAATCAGAGGTGTAAATAATTGCCAATAATGTCACAGCTGGACAAACGGTTCAGCCATTCAGATTTAAGGACCAGGAATTCCCATTGAATAAAAAGATGTATGGTACATGTAAGACATTTCAGAGACAAAATTAAAGGTGAGATTGAGGTGGGTTGGACATGTACAATATGATGAGGGATAAGATGTATATTAGTGGGTGAATGCTGAGGATGGAGCTGCCATCGTGGAGACCTTCATGTTCCTGAGTGTCAACATCTCTCAGGACCTGAGATGGGAGCATAACATCGGCTCCATCCTCAAAAAGGCCCAACAGAGATGTATTTCCTATGTCAGCTGAGGAAACATGGCTTGCCACAAGAACTGCTGAGGCAGTTCTACTCTGCAATCATTGAACCTGTCTTGTGCACTTCTACTTCTTACTGTCTGGTTTGGAGCTGCAACACAAAAAGACAGGTGCAGATTGCAGAGAACAATTAGAACTACTGAAAAAAATCATTGGTGCTCCTCTGCCCACCCTGCAGGACTTGTACACTTCAAGAACCAGGAGACGGGTAGCGAAAATCATCTCGGACCCCTCACACCATGGACACAATTTATTTTTGCTCCTCCCCTCTGGTAGACAAAACAGATTACTGTACACCAAAACAACCAGACACTCAAACAGTTTCTTTCCTCATGCCATTAAACACTCCAGCATAAAATGCACCTTACTATATATATATGTCAGAGACCGCAGTGCTGCGTTCCCCTAGCCCCGCCTTCTAATCAGCACGCATTCTCCGTGCATCAGGTGAGGTTCATTGTTTCGGGTTCTTTCTTTACTTTATAAGGCTTCCTGTTTCGCTGGTCGGGCGCGAAGTATTGGTCGTTCGACGTCATTACCGAGCGTTATCCGAGTGATATTCCCTGCAGTCTATCTTTGTGTACTTCCGTGTTTTGGTCTCTGTTGGGTGAGTGCGATTTCGAGTGTGTTTAGTAGTAGCATGTTCCTCTCTCTCTGTTCCCCGCTTCTACCGACCTCTCGTCCTCCCTCTCTCCCTTTCCCTCGTCCCCGTCCTTTCCCTCCTTCCCTTAGTTTAGGTTCCTGTGTGTGAGTGGCGTTTGAAAGGAAAGTCTGTGTCTGTCATTTGTGTATAGCATCCCTAACACATTCTCACTTTTATTTACTAACCTCTCCACTGTTGGTGTTTATAACATATTTCACCCACCTCTTGATTAACCACTTCTATGTCTCCCGGTTCCAGGTTCCCGTCGGTGTGTTTCCTTCCCCGTCATCCACCCTCAGTTCTCCCTGGTTACCGCCTCATCCAGCACTTGGACCTCCTCTTGTCACAGGCCGTGTTGCCACAGGGGGGCGACAGAGACATCCCGCCAGTGGTAAAACTCCAACTCTCAGGAAGCACAGCGGCAATCAGGTCTGATGAGACCCAGCTGCAAGCTTCCTTATTTAAAGCGGCGTGGGGCGGCGTGTCCTCGCCACGCCGTCACCTTTTTCACACGCAGTGTGTGGCCGGTTGATAAGTTCCCCATGTTGATTAAACATTGGGCCTTCTTCTCATATTGTTTGCTACTGTCCTATGATATTGGTTGCCGGGGTACGCCCTGGGGCAATATTGCAACTACTTCCGCTCTGTGTGTACCATTATTATTATTGTGTCCAAATAACGCGTCCGGTCGAACGCCGCTCATCTGCGGATGCAGCAGTGTGCCCCAGAGCACAGTGTTTGGTTTTGGGATTAGGGGATAACGGGAGACATCGGGAGTCTGTTCGGTTCGAACCACGGTCGGGACATTTTTGTGCGGAACTCTCAGTGCGCCTCGGGATTGACGATTAAGTGACAATCAGTGTATAAATATATATATATACACACACACACAGTATATATATATATATATATATATATATATATATATATATATATATATATATATATACAGTGTATATATATATACCTCTTTTAGTGACACCTGTTGCTTTCATCATTTCCCCCCCTGTATATTGGCTCCTACCATTCCCCCCATCGTAACAGTACGGCGTGGCCAAAGATGGAACCAGCAGGGGACCCGCCTATCAGGGAGGCTTTCCAGCTTCAGGGGGCAGCCATCGGTTGCCATGAGCAGCTCCTGCAACAAATAATGCAGCAGCTGACCTTGATTGCAGAACAGCGTGCCAAGGCTGTTCCTAAGCCTGAATCACCATCTAGGTTGGGGGCATCCAGACTCCCTCCCGGGGGTTCGGACGCACAGATTGCTACCCCAGAAAGGTTCACTGGGGAGGCAGAGCGTTGCAGGGGATTCCTGCTCCAGTGCTCACTGGCTATCAAACAGCAGCCTCCCACCGAGCGTTCTAAGGTAGCCTTTATGATTTCTTTACTAACTGGCAAGGCCTTAACCTGGGCAAATGCTCTGTGGGAGGCGGAAGCCAGTGAGTGTGCCACGGAACGGACCTTCCGTCAGGCAATCCGGCAGACCTTCTACAACCCCAGGGAGGTGCGTGAAACCGGCCCACGCTTACTCTCCCTAACCCAGGGGATGCGGTCTGCCGCTGACTATGTACTCGAATTCCGCACCCTGGCTCCGGAAAGCAGGTGGTGCGAGGGTTCTTTGCTAGGCATTTTCCACCAGGGCCTTAGTGAGCGGATGAAGGACGACTCGGGATCCGCCTACCTGCCTTACTGAAATGTATGTAATGTGCATTCGCGTAGTCACACGCTTGCGACAATGCGCTAGGGAAAGGGTGAATCCCATTAGGGCCCTAAACCCTCGGCCTGCTTGGCCAGCCCCAGCTCGCAACCCAGAGAGATCGGGATCTGGGGAGGAGCCGATGCAACTAGGGGGCGCCCGACCACCAACAAGACCGTCGGGAAATGCCCAGGCCAGGTTCGGTCAGGGGGGCAGAACCAAGGCCCTAAATTACCCCATAGGCGTCACCTTAAGGGGACAGTTAATGTGTGGAAGCAAGGCTAGGGCGGAATTCGGGATCTATGTAGACTCTGGGGCTGCGGAAAACTTCATTGATAGTGAGCTGGAAAATAATTTAGATCTACCCGTCGTGACACTGCCGGCACCACTATCGGTGGTGGCTTTGGACGGCCGGATGCTAGGAGCAGGTCCCATCACTCATGCTACCCATCCGGTCCGCCTTCGTATTGGGGGGCACGAAGAGACCCTTAATTTCTACATCACCAGGGCTCCCCGGCTCATGCTGATCTTAGGTTTCCCATGGTTGGAGAAGCATAACCCGCGTATCGACTGGCAATCGCGATCGGTTTATGGCTGGGCACCTCGGTGTAGTGAGGCATGCCTGTTGAGTCGGGGGACCCCAGTACCGACCAAACCCACCACCATTGATCTCTCCAAGGTCCCGCACGAGTACCTTGGAGAGGTGTTCAGTGTTGCTCAAGCCCACATCCTCCCACCTCACCGTGACCATGACTGTGCCATTAACCTCCTCCCCAGCACGTCACCGCCTAGGGGAAGGCTGTTCTCCTTAAGTGCCGCGGAACTGGTCATGCCATTTGGCTTAATGAATGCCCCAGCTGTCTTCCAGCGGTTCATCAACGATGTCTTGAGAGAGACGCTTGATCGTTACTCCTACGTCTACCTCGATGACATCCTTATTTATAGTCGGTCACTCAAGGAGCACATAGGCCATTTTCGTCGTGTCCTTTAACTTCTCCAAGACAATCACCTTTACGTCAAATTGGAGAAGTCAAATTTCCATACCTCAACGGTGTCCTTCCTAGGATTTATCATATCCCAAGGCACCCTGAGGATGGATCAGGGTCTCTGGGAGGTCCAGCGTTTCTTGGGCTTCACGATGCCCAGCGGGCTTTTGATATCCTCCGGGACCGGTTGACGGCGCCACCAGTCCTCCAACTCCGTGACCCGGAGGAGCCCTTTATAGTGGAGGTAGATGCCTCGGAAGTGGGGGTTGGAGCAGTGCTCTCCCAACGTGTTGGGACCCCTCCCAAATGGGATGGGATCGCTCGAGACATAGTCTCTGACCGGGGCCCTCAATTCGCCAACCGGTTCTGGAAGGCATTCGGACAATCCTTGGGGGCCACCGTAAGCCTGTCATCCGGGTTTCACACAGAATCCAATGGTCAGACTGAAAGGCTCAACCAGGAGCTAGGCCGCATGCCTCACTACCGACCATCCTAGTTCTGTGGCATTCAGCAATAGGTATGTCAATTTGGTTACCCCGCGCCCATGTTCCCTGAACAGGAGGCTGAGGTGGGGGTCCCCGCAGCTCAACAGTACGTGCGTCGTACTTGGCGCAAGGCTCGGGCTATCTTGAAGGCAAGTGTGGAAACCATGCGACGCAAAGCAGACCGCAAATGGCAGATAGGACCCCAGAGGGTCTGGTTATCCTCCCGCGACATTCCCCTGAAGGGGCGAGCCGGCAAGCTGGCGCCCAAATATGTGGGCCCTTTCAAAATAGTCCGACACATTAATCCAGTCACAAACAGATTAGATTTGCCTTCGGCCATGAAAATACACCCCACATTCCACTCAAGCCCTATGTGCGTCAGACCTTAGCACCGCAGACTTCGCCACCTCCCCCACGAACTGTTGCAGGGGGCCCGGCGTACACAGTGTGAGGGTTGCTGGACTCCCGAAAGGTCCAGGGCTCCACCCAGTACTTAGTTGACTGGGAGGGCTATGGCCCAGAGGAATGCTCCTGGGTCCCGGCCCGAAACATCCTAGACCCTGAACTCATCCGAGAGTTTATACACAACTGGGCTGCTGGAATGGGGTCGTCTGTCACAGGCCGACCCCAATGGGGTCGCCTGTCACTGTCACAGGCCATGTCGCCACTGGGGGGCGACAGAGACGCACGCTGCCAGCTCATGTTAATCAACATGGGGAACTGGCCACACACTGCACGTGAAAAACCGGCCACACACTGCACGTTAAAAAGGCGACGGCGTGGTGAGGATGTGCCGCTACACGCCACTTTAAATAAGGAAGCTGGCAGCTGGGTCTCATCAGACCTGATTGCCGCTGCGCCAGGGGTAAAACTCCAACTCCCAGGAAGCGCAGCGCAGCGCAAATCAGGTCTGATGAGACCCAGCTGCCAGCTGTCACCTTTTTCATGTGCAGTGTGTGGCCGGTTGATAAGTTCCCCATGTTGATTAAACATTGGGCCTTCTACTGATATTGTTTCCTACTGTCCTATGATATTGGTTGCCGGGGTACGCCCTGGGGCAATATCGCAACTACTTCCGCTCTGTGTGTACCATTACTATTATGGTGTCCAAATAACGGACAGGTTTCATTTCGGTTCGGGTTTGCGCCGCGGTTGCGGAGGCAGTGTTTTACAAACTGCTCTTTAGTTTGTTTATTTCTTTTGTGTTCACGCGAATTGCGCGCCTGGCTTTGTCACTGAGGCTTTTTAGTTTCTTTTCCTTTCTTTTGTCCAGCTGCCGTAGGGCTATACCGCTGTACCGCTACTCGCGCTAACTCCCTTCACACCCAGGTGGCGCGTTTGGTATATATATATATATATATATATATATATATATATATATATATATATATATATATATATATATATACACCTCGTTTTAGTGACACCAGTTGCTTTCATCATTTCCCCTCCCATGTATATTGGCTCCTACCATTCCCCCCATCGTAACACCTCTATCCTGTTCCTGCTCTATTTAGCTCCTCCTTTCATGTTGACATCCAGCGAGTGCTCCAGTGATCCCGCTGCCGATCACCTATTCAGTCACGTGCCACTCGGTCGCCGCTGTTTGATTGGGTTAATAAACCACAGTTGTTCTGCATATACGTCTCCTCTGCTCTCTCTGAGCCAGACTCTTAACTATATATATATATACTATACTATATATATATAAACTATATATATATACTTAACTATATATATATATGGTGGCACGGTGGCTTAGTGGTTAGCACGTTCGCCTCTCAGCACTAGGGATTCCCGGTTCGAATCCCCATTTTGGTGGAGTCTCCATGTTCTCCCCGTGTCCGCGTGGGTTTCCTCCGGGTTCTCCGGTTTCCTCCCACAGTCCAAAAACATGGATCAAGTCAATTGAATTCTCCAAAATTGCCCCATATAGAGTGTGTGTGTGTGAGTGTGTGCCCAGCGATTGATTGGCGCCCTGTCCTGGGTCTATCTGCCCAGTGCCCGAAACGTTCTCCCCTGGATGGGCATGGGGAACCCCACCGCGACTAGAGGATAAAGCGGGAGATAATGAATGAATGAATGAATAAATGAATATATTATATGTATGCATATGTACAGCAAACTTGTTATTTGTAAATACAGTAATATGTAATTTGTAATTTTACTAGACAGATACCATCATTCCGGGACCAAATTCCAACATAATAAACCTGATTCTGATTCTAATTCTAATTCTGATGGAGGACATGCAGATTTTTGGCTGTGATGGAGAATACTCATGGTGTGTAATGGTGAACCCCTAATGGGAACAGAAGGGTTCTATTTATTTCACATGTATAAAATAAAGTTAATGCAGACAAAGTACATTCCTTATTAAAAACCTTTTAAACTGTGGAAATGTTTTATATCAATTGCGACAATATATATCTGAATAAATACATCTTACAAAGTTGAAGTTGAATTTTAAAGTGAGCTTTTAATATTGATTTTTGATGGTACACATATCCACAGAAATTAAATAATCATCTTGGTATTATGCTACATTTAGGGCGTGGTCAGTGGTTAGGGTGTTGGGGTTGAAGATTGTGGGTTCAAATCCCAGGTTCACTGAAGTTGCCACTGTGGGTCCATCAGCATAACCCTTAACCCTAATTGCTCCAGGGATGCTGTGGCCAACCATGTGCTTGTTTTGTAAGTTGTTTTGGATAAAAGTGTCTACCAAATGACCTGATCCATACAGTTTCATTAAACTTGTACTTTTTAAGTTCACTGAATGTTACACTGAAAGTGTAAGTTGGTGAATTATGGCAAATTTAAGGTTAAATAGCAGCAAATTAATATTACTTGGACTTAACACGATATAAATCTGAATTGCAAGGTTTTTGTGTATTTTTCTTTAGCCCATAAACTATCACCAGATGCAGCAGGTCCACCCAGTTTGGCCTAGGAAATGTCCTCTTACTGTAAGTATATACTGCATCTGTATATATTATTATGTCCAAATTGCAAGCATGGAGTTCCTGTAATTTTGCCAAACCACACTTCCAAACCACATCCTCTCATCTCAATTGTCTTTAATCAAATCATGTAGTGCTCACTTTAAATAAGCTCAGTATTAGAGGGAATAAACAAATTATGTGTAAGTTACATGAAAAAAACAATATTTAGGGACAAATATTAGTTGAATACATATCATAAAAGTAAATCAATAAAACCACCAGATTTTAGCATGTTATTTTATCTTTTGTATATTTTTCTTATTTGTTGGCTAGATCAACATAAATGCTTTTAAAAGGAGTCAAACATAATAACTGCTTGCAGAATGATACTGCATTATAGAGCATTATATGGCTAAAACTATGTGTACAATAATTCCTTATACACTCACTGGGCACTTTTTATTTTAAATAGAAAGTTTATTAATATTAAGTATGGTTACCTTTTGCTCTCAGGTAAGACTTAAATTTTAATGTGTTGTGCATTTTGAGTTACTTTTGTGCTTTGAACAACTGAGTGTTTATCTGTTCTTCCATACTCTTCATCAGTATAAGTTATATACTGTTATATATTAGTGGTTAGCACGTTCACCTCTCAGTGTTAGGGATTCCAGATTCGAACCCCAATCTGGGTGGAGTTTCATGTTCCATGTTCTCCCCGTGTCTGTGTGGGTTTCCTCCAGGGTCTCCAGTTCTCTCCCACAGTCCAGAAACTGTTATGGTTAGCCATGGAGGGGCGGTGCCTCCAGGGGTAGCCCCGCCCCTCATTTTGCACATTCTGTTTGCACTGTGTGCCTAGTTATGTTCACGTGTTTAGTATTGCCTTGTCTATGTCATGTTGTGCGTATTCTTAGTTGACTTAGTTATGTTCGTGCGTCATGTTTATTATCATGTATGCGTTGTCAGTGTTATCTGTTTGTATTCTTAGTTTTGCTTAGTTAGGTTCACGTGTCGTGTTTAGTATCATGTGTGGGTTCTCAGTCATGTTATGTTTTGCGTATTGTCAGGATTTATGTTCCCGTGCTTCGTTTTGAGTATTGTCATGTTGTGTTTAGAATGTTGTTATTGTCATGTGTTGTGGTTAGCCTTGTCTTGCTGTGTTATGGTTCCATGTTATGTTCAGTCTAGTGTTATACTTTGTTATGGTCACGTGTTGTGTTTGTCATGTCATGCCTTGTTATTGTCACATGGTCACGGTTTGTTTTGGTCACATGGTGTGGGTTGGTCTCTATGTTCACGCCCCTGAAATTATGCACACCTGGGTTCCTGATCACTGTCCTTATTTAAGCAGCTCACGCCCGTCACTCCTGGCTAGTTGGTCTTGGTTTGCACACCTACCTTGTCACGCCTCGTCCACTCTGGCCCTCACCCCTAGTCACGCCTAGTTCTTTGTCTCGCTTTGTATTTAGTCATGCCATGTTCTTAGTCTCGCCCGTTCCTAGTCTCGTCCTGTGTTCTCGCTACGTCCTGGTCTCGTCTCGTCCTGTCTCGATTGCACCTCGTCCCCGTTTGGTCCTGTGTTTGTGCTCTGTTGCAGTTCTACGTCCCGTCTGTTGTTCCCACGGATATTCAGCCACACTCCACCCTGCTCGACGCTGCGGATTGGAACGCGGCCTCGCTGACGTCGGACGTCGTGACGTCAGGCCCCATCTCCGCAGCCGCCCGTGTAATGTTACGGTTACCTGTCTGTGTGGCTGAATAAACACTTTGTTTACACCGAGTCCCCGCCCCGACCTGGTCGTTTCCGAGTAGCGGATCCACCTTCGTCTCACGGTTTGCCACGGTAGACCGTAACATTACCAACTAGCCAACAGATGGATCCCTCGGATCGACTCGGCTACGGAGCGGAGCCGGCATCTCCTCCATTCCCCGGATGGCCCGCCGACTCTCGTCTCGACCGTCTTTTCAACCTCCAGGAGGATTTGGCGGCCACGATTGGGAAACTCTCCTCCCAACTCCGGACCCTGTGCGCTGTTCTGCCCGCATCACCTACGCCCACAGACTCCGCTTACCAGGTACCGGGTCTGTCTTCAGTATCGGCTATGCAGTGTAACGGGGTGCTTGGGGAGCGGCGCGTGGGTTTTGTGGAGCGGCGCAGGTCCCACATGGATTGGCCCTATGTTCCGGCGCAGCGTCCAGAGGGTCCGGCGCAGCGTCCGGAGGATCCAGCGGAGCGTCCGGAGGATCCGGCGGAGCGTCCGGCGGAGGGTCCGGCGGTGCCGCCTGAGGCTCCAGTGCAGCAGCCCGAGGCTCCAGTGCAGCAGCCCGAGGCTCCAGTGCAGCAGCCCGAGGGTCCGGCGGAGCGTCCGGAGGGTCCGGCGCAGCGTCCGGAGGATCCGGCGGAGCGTCCGGCGGAGGGTCCGGCGGTGCCGCCTGAGGATCCGGTGGAGCTGCCCGAGGTTCCAGTGCAGCCGTCGGAGCCTCCAAGTCAGTTGCCCCTTGCTCCATGTCAGTTGCCCCCTGCTCCATGTCAGTTGCCCCCTGCTCCATGTCAGTTGCCCCCTGCTCCATGTCAGTTGCCCCCTGCTCCATGTCAGTTGCCCCCTGCTCTGGACCAGTTGCCCCCTGCTCCAGTTCAGTTGCCCCCCGCTCCAACTCAGTTGCCCCCTGCTCCAGCTCAGTTGCCCCCTGCTCTGAACCAGTTGCCCCCTGCTCTGAACCAGTTGCCCCTTGCTCTGAACCAGTTGCCCCCTGCTCCAGCTCAGTTGCCCCCTGCTCCAGCTCAGTTGCCCCCTGCTCCAGCTCAGTTGCCCCCTGCTCCAGCCCAGTTGCCCCCTGCTCCGGACCGTGTCTCGCCACGTCCTGCTCCGGACCATGTCTCGCCACGTCCTGCTCCGGACCAGTTGCCCCCTGCTCCGGACCATGTCTCGCCACGTCCTGCTCCGGACCATGTCTCGCCACGTCCTGCTCCGGACCATGTCTCGCCACGTCCTGCTCCGGACCTTGTCTCGCCACGTCCTGCTCCGGACCTTGTCTCGCCACGTCCTGCTCCGGACCTTGTCTCGCCACGTCCTGCTCCGGACCAGTTGCCCCCTGCGCTTAGCCTATTGCCCTTAGTAGTCCCTGCAGAGCCCGCTGCCGCCCTGAATCGGCGTCCTCGCCGTCTCCGCGCCCTGAAGGGACCCCCGCGTCGCCGTCACGCCCTGAGGCGACCTCATCTGCGCCTCCGTCACGCCCGGAGGCGGTCTCGCTGCCTTGGTTCCCGGACCTGGCGCCCACGAACCTCTAAGCGTCTTGGGACTGTCAGCACGCACCTTGGCCCACCTTATGAACCCCAGGTACTGTCTGTCAGCCCACGGGGTCCGGGACCCCCTAGTGCCCTGTGCCTGAGCGTTTCCTCGGCAGGCTCCCCTACAAGACTTTTTAGGGTGCCAGGAGGCACCCGTTGAGGGGGGGGTATCTGTTATGGTTAGCCATGGAGAGGCGGTGCCTCCAGGGGTAGCCCCGCCCCTCATTTTGCACATTCTGTTTGCACTGTGTGCCTAGTTATGTTCACGTGTTTAGTATTGCCTTGTCTATGTCATGTTGTGCGTATTCTTAGTTGACTTAGTTATGTTCGTGCGTCATGTTTATTATCATGTATGCGTTGTCAGTGTTATCTGTTTGTATTCTTAGTTTTGCTTAGTTAGGTTCACGTGTCGTGTTTAGTATCATGTGTGGGTTCTCAGTCATGTTATGTTTTGCGTATTGTCAGGATTTATGTTCCCGTGCTTCGTTTTGAGTATTGTCATGTTGTGTTTAGAATGTTGTTATTGTCATGTGTTGTGGTTAGCCTTGTCTTGCTGTGTTATGGTTCCATGTTATGTTCAGTCTAGTGTTATACTTTGTTATGGTCACGTGTTGTGTTTGTCATGTCATGCCTTGTTATTGTCACATGGTCACGGTTTGTTTTGGTCACATGGTGTGGGTTGGTCTCTATGTTCACGCCCCTGAAATTATGCACACCTGGGTTCCTGATCACTGTCCTTATTTAAGCAGCTCACGCCCGTCACTCCTGGCTAGTTGGTCTTGGTTTGCACACCTACCTTGTCACGCCTCGTCCACTCTGGCCCTCACCCCTAGTCACGCCTAGTTCTTTGTCTCGCTTTGTATTTAGTCATGCCATGTTCTTAGTCTCGCCCGTTCCTAGTCTCGTCCTGTGTTCTCGCTACGTCCTGGTCTCGTCTCGTCCTGTCTCGATTGCACCTCGTCCCCGTTTGGTCCTGTGTTTGTGCTCTGTTGCAGTTCTACGTCCCGTCTGTTGTTCCCACGGATATTCAGCCACACTCCACCCTGCTCGACGCTGCGGATTGGAACGCGGCCTCGCTGACGTCGGACGTCGTGACGTCAGGCCCCATCTCCGCAGCCGCCCGTGTAATGTTACGGTTACCTGTCTGTGTGGCTGAATAAACACTTTGTTTACACCGAGTCCCCGCCCCGACCTGGTCGTTTCCGAGTAGCGGATCCACCTTCGTCTCACGGTTTGCCACGGTAGACCGTAACAGAAACATGGATCAAGGTCAATTGAATTCTCCAAATTGCCCCATATAGAGTGTGAGTGTGTGCACAGTGATAGACTGCCCCCCTGTCCTGGGTGTATCTGCCCAGCGCCTGAGACGCTCTCCCCTGTATGGGCATGGAGAACCGCCCCCCCCTCCGCAACCATAATAGAGGATAAAGCAGAAGATAATGTATGGATAGATGGATGTTAATATTGTCAAATTAGCATAGAAAAGATGGCTTCAGATTGCCATTTTCACAGAAATTGCAGCAAATAGAATGGCAAAAAATTGGTTTTAGTACACCCAAACGACCAAACACAATGGAAGTGCAATGGCTACTTGGCAAATCAAGCTAATTTTTTCAAGCATTTTGAGTTTGACATTGCAAAAAAATATTCATCCTCCCACTCTAAATGAAAGTGGTATTTTAGTTATTTTGGAGCGAAGTCCTTCACTCGTCTTGTCAGTCAAATAAAGTGCAAAAACACAAACAGAAACTATCTAATGTAAAAAGAAACTAATGTAGATGATTCGCGAGGCAGTGCTTCGGATTTATGCATGGAAGCGTGGCCACGTGCCGGTTTTTGGAACAGCGAGAGAGACGGGTGGGGGGGGGGACAGACTGCTCGCTTATAGAGATCGCTATTCAGAATGAATCACATTCTGTTAAAATTTGTGCGCGCGTGTATAAGTGCTTCCGATACTGTGCTATAAAAAAAAGCGCTGATACGTAATTTTTTTTTTCAAACCTCCATCGCGAACGTACGGAGCCCCTAAAGTGACATGGAAGAAAAAAAAGTTTTGCGAGATCTTACATTTATATTTATTGCGAGATCTCGCCATAGTTTATTATAAATTGATGTACTTTCAGGTCAGTTTCCGGGTCAACAACAATAAACGATCACAATGGAGAACGTTCATCCGTGGAAAAGTTTTATTGAGTTTTATTTTTTTGATTGGCTTGCAATATAAAGACATCAAATCAGTGCTTGACCGTAAACACGGTTTTCGTGAATGCGAGTGAGTGTTATGTTCCAATAAAACGGTCATAAGTCGGCGGCTTTGTTCCAAAAGAACTTTTTGGAACTTTTTTGTGTTTTACTGAATAGAAAAACAAGTGTACAGGAAAAAACATCAATGGCAGACAACTGCGATTAATGAGAGAGCTCTGAATTCTCAAAGATCCCGCTTCGGTATAATCCTTAGGTGGGCTGTCCTTCTGTGTGTGGATGAGTGTGAATGGACCTTCCATATATGGTGGGGACTTCCTGAGCCCCAGTCTCACCATTACATTTAAAAAATGTTACCTGCTCCCTAAGTCTACAGCTCCCCCTGTGATCGGACACCCCTGCACTTTGCCATGCTCATCCCGCAACTGGACATTCTTACAATTATAGACGCTCATCCCGCAAATGACCATTCCCTCTGTTCCCTGCAGTCATTCAGCAGTTGTTTGAACTATGTGAAATATTAAATGTCATTACAAAAATAAGAGCATTACGAAGTATAAAAAACCTTACAAATAATGCATTTCATGTCTTTTTATGTTTAATAAATTCCAACACGAGAGACACCTGAAGCGACTACTTAATGTAAGCGGACCGTCAATACAATTATTGCGATCAATACAATAACTTTGCATTATATTTCTTTTCTTCCATGTCACTTTAGGGGCTCCGTACGATCGACCTGACACCCCTTCGCGAGACGTATTGAGCACCCCTGCCTTATAGCCTCCTCTGGCAGGTGTGCTGGTGTGTAATTTTTGTGCACATGGGCATTTACAAGCAGCAAATCAAATATAATAAATAAATCAAATTAGTGTTTCCACTAAGATGTTTGTTTCCACAACAGGGGAAAGGTTCTGTTGTATCGGAGTTATTTTTGTGTAGTGTAAGCATATAATGTTGATAAAAATATCAATAGGCCACTAAAACCATGAAATTCAAAACTAATCCTAAAAAATATTTACTGATATATTATTGAAAATATTGAATTTGTCAGCTCCTTATAATTACTAAAGACCTTGTCTCTTGATTATCAAAATGGTAGTCAAATTTCTCTGATAAGTAATTGAAATTAATTTAATTTCAGAGAAGGGGGGCCTGGGATGAAAGCAAAGGAAGTCCAGATTCGCCTTCCAGTAGTCTGCAGTCAGAGGCTTTTCTTCCTTCGCTGCTTACTACACAGTTGTTTACTACACACTGAGCCCAAGACACTAAAACAAAAGAAAAACACTGGGTGTTTGAGGCAGAATTTTTTTCTGTTACATTAACAAATTAGCTAACTGCCAACACACTTCACCGCAAATGACAAAATGAGAGAATTTATGACCTTAAAAGTCATGACATTGTAAAAATGACATTTAAAAAGATCTACTTTTCCATTGGACAGGTCATCGAGATCTACCGGGGTCAATCTCTATTTTTTAGGCTTTTATATTGAAACCTGTTTACACACATCATGTTAGTATTGTTGAATCTGTTAGAATTGCTCTTTTATTAAACACATTCCAGCAAATAGCGCGGAGAAAACCTGTTTCCCCAAACAGAACATCCATCCATCCATTATCTTCTGCTTTATCCTCTACTAGGGTCGTGGGGGGGGGGAAGGGGTCCCCATTTGCCCATCCAGGGGACAACACTTTGGGCGCTGGGCAGATACACACAGGACAGGGTGTCAATCTATCACGGGGCACACTCACACACACAAACACACTATATGTGGCAATTTGGAGAATTCAATTGACCTTGATCCATGTTTTTGGACTGTGGGAAGAAACCGGAGAACCCGGAGGAAACCCACATGGACACATGTGGAACATGGAAACTCAACGCAGATTGGGATTCTATCCGGGAATCACTAACACTGAGAGGAACATGCTAAACCACGAAGCCACAGTGCTGCCCCCAAACAGAACATGAACATTAATAAAAGCAAATGCATTTTGAGTTTGACAAAAAAAAATATTCATCCTTCCACTCTAAATGAAAGTGGAACATTTTAGTTCTTTTGGAGCAAAGTCCTTCACTCATCTTGTCAGTCAAATAAAGTGTAAAAACACAAACAGGAACTCTCTAATGTAGATGATTCTCGAGGCAGTGCTTCGGATTTAGGCTCGGAGGCGTGGCCACGTGCCGGTTTTGGGAACAGCGAGAGAGGGGGGGGGGGCAGACTGATCGCTCGCTTGCAAGAGATCGCGATTTAGAATGAATCACATTGTGTGTGAATGTGTGTGTGTGTATAAGCGCTTCAGATACTGTGCTGTAAAAAAAAGCGCTGATACGTGATAAACACTTTTTTTTTCAAACCTCCATCGCGATCGACCTGACACCCCTTCGCGATCGACGTATTGAGCACCCCTGCTTTAGACAATTAAGCATTAGCTGATAGTTCTCTATAGAACTTTACAATGTTTCAAATTGTGCTTTGAAGAGTCCATTTTATGTACAATACAGATCCTGGTGCACAACTGAGAATTTAAACACCAATAGCTCAAATGATAAAACAATATGCCTGACATAACACATAAAGCACTATATCTGTGATAGGAGATTTGAAATAATGCTAGAGTCTGTTTTCAAACAAATTGAAAGTTTTTGATATAATTACATATTTGATAATTGAAAAAATGGTTCATAAATTGCAATAAATCAAGTGGAATACATAACTGCATCTTGATTCCTTTGGTGTAGTGGTATGGCAGTATAGATGCACATACCTTAATAAATTATAGAAATCAAGTATTTAGCCAAGATGTGGAGAGCTTAAGCAAAGGAAATGTGCTAAATGTGCTGAATGAAAAAGATTAAGACAGCAGGGACATCCCTGAAGAAAGTGGCAAAGAGAGACTGGTCTAGTTTAAAAACAATTAATCAAATAAACCTAAATCCAAAAAACAGAATTTGTGATAAAAATAAGCTCAAATATTTATCTTTGATGTCTCAGGAGACTTAGTTGTGATTCTCAATTATGTCTTATTCAGAGGTCCACTTTGTTACAGATGTCTCTTCTAAAATGTATGAACTTGATTGAGGTCATAGTGCAGGATCAGCTTTGATACAGCATCATGTTGATTTAATAAGGGGTTAAGGGCTTTCCTTAAGGACCAAGATAAGTAACTTAAGTGGCCTCAGAATTTGAACCATCAACTTTTTTTTTTTAGACTGATAGCACAACATCCAAACCACTAAGACACCACAAACTTGTGTTAGCTGTTTAGCAACTATGAAGAGATATAAAGTGTCAGGACTAAAACTGCTCTTAATCATTGGATAAGAAAAGGTTAAGTTAATATTGACACTCATGTCTTTAATAAAGAAGTTCATTATTTTAACTCTGAGCCCAACGTGAAAGAAAATACAGAAACATCTACCAAAACTTAAGATGATACATATGGGATATTACTGAGATCTTTATCTCAGAAGACCTGTTTGAGCAGCGGGAGACTTATGCTAAAGTCTCTGTGATATGTCCATTAGATCTTATTGTTGTGCAGGAGAAACTAAAGAGAAACAAATGAGATCGCTTTTACCAATAAAGAAACTTTGATAATGATCAGGAAATTCAAATCAAATACAAGAAATTAAAAATAGGCACTGAAGTGTGTGTTGTTCTGGCATAATTCAGCAAACATCCGAATACAATAAAATGAAAAGTCAAGATTTTAAAACTATCAATTATTATATATTACGATCATCATTTTAATTTAAAGCCATGTTCTTGATATCTTAATAAAAGACAACAAAATAAGAAAAAAAGAAAAATAAAGGAAAAACAAAAGCAATTGAAAAAGGCAAAACAGAGGCAACTTTAAAGACAATACTCTTGCAATAAGGTTTAACTGCATACAGACTTTTCATTCATTCATTATCTTCTGCTTTATCCTATATTAGGGTCGCGGTGGGGTTTGTCCCATGCCCATCCAGGGGAGAACGTTTCGGGCGCTGGGCAGATACACCCAGGACAGGGCACCAATCTATCGCTGGGCACACACTCACTCACTCACACACACACTCTATATGGAGCAATTTGGAGAACTCAATTGACTTGATCCATGTTTTTGTACTGTGGGAGGAAACCGGAGAACCTGGAGGAAACCCACGCAGACACGGGGAGAACATGGAAACTCCACCCATGGGGATTCGAACCGGGAATCCCTAGTGCTGAGCTATTTGTGCTAAAGTATACAAACAATCTAAAACAGAAGGGAATTACATTTTTCACCCATTGAAAGGTAGTGACCATTTAAAACATCACTTTTGAGTCTGTTATTTTCCTGTGTAGTAAACTACTATCACTCCTACTTTGTAATCTTTTAAATGCATATTTACATATTTAAATGTATTATTCATGAAGGTTATATTAATGTAGGATATGGGCCAATCATTTCCACCCCACACCCCTCAGTATCAGTCCTAAGTGCATATCAGGTTACATGTAACAGCATGTAAATGTATAGAATGTGTGTGTGTGTGTGTGTGTGTGTGTGTGTGTGTGTGTGTGTGTGTGTGCGTGCGTGCGTGTGTGTGTGGGAATGTGAATACTGTTTTTTTGGACAAAGACTTGACACGAACACATCTAAGTTTCAGTTCAGCTGAAGAGTAGATGGTACAATGAACACATATGTTCTGTTTTTTTCTCATCTCCTGCCACAATCTGTGTCACTTTTTCTTGATCCTTGTTCTTTATTTCTTAGAAACCAAGTGTAGGCCTCTGCATGTTACAGGAAAGATAGGTCTTTTGATGAAAGCGAGGTACAGTCTGATTTTCATTAGATCAAACTCCTCTTGGGCAACTAATGACTTTTAATAAAATGTTACAAAGATAAATTAGTCACGCCATTACCACGTTTGTACACAAAAGTAGTCTGGTAAATGACAAAAACATTTCTGGAATACTGAACAATGGGGAGCCCTTCAATCTCAGAAGCTTAAGACATGCACCGGTCTTGTTGAAAATGTAATGAATGCTATAATGAAGGAAGTAAATGCAGGAGAAGAAATCAGATTGGGCAAAACAAATTGATCAATTTAATGTAAAATAGATTAGAACAATGACACTGTTTATTGACCTTTTTATGGGCAGCATGCAACAGGTAACATTAAGGACTAGGTTGTAATGTTTAGTGTACATTGGTCTATATTGTAGATCAATCAATCTTCCGTTAATGTTTAAGGTTTCACATGTCATTGAGGATAAATGGTTTTCATTATAAAATGTCTGCTTTCAGATGAGCATGTCTTCTGTCTTTTAACACAAATCACATGACCATTCATTTACCCTGTGCATCCATCCACATGCTGGTTAACAGAAGTGTACTTTGTAGTTTTTTGCTTAGTTACAGAAAATAAAGCAAATAATTAATCAAGAGTGTGTTACCTGTAAGTAGACAAAGCACAGCATGCCTGATAAGACCCTATGAAAAAGCAAAAATGATGTTAAAATGCATGCCAACAGAGAACCTACAAGAGAACAAACAAAAATAGGTTTTGCAACACCTTTTATTATCATTGAGTGTACTTGCAGATTTTCCAAACATTTATAAATCAGTTGTTTGACTGTAACCTGCCTTTATGAGCCTTGGCAAGAGGTCTTAGCCAATTTAGCAAAGTTTAGCACTTTAGCTTTAACTTCATATAAATCTAGGAACACTAGATATGTTGAAGAATGAATTTATGTAAATCCAGTAATTTGACAAATTGCAAAATGAAGAAGAATGAAGTGTGTAAATATTAGAACATGTTGACAAGGCTCTAATTGTTTAATTGAGTGGTTATGACTTTTGAAACATGACAACTGTTTTATGACATTTTCCTAGTTATGAGTTTTATGGTACTTCAGTGCTTTAACCCACAGTATGTAATGCAAAGCCTGGGCTTTAAATCTTACCCACTAGAACATTTGGAACATAAGGCCTAATACCAACCTCAGATCTCATATCCATGAAGTATTACATTGGAAAATGTTTATTGTGGTCTTGGCTGCTCACACCAAAGTTATATAAATTATTAAATAATCTATTATAATATTATACAAATGTTTGAACACAATACTTAAATTACATTTTGTTCATTTTAAAAGCCAAAATACTTCTTTCTCACATTGTTTAAATGCCTAGCTTAAGAATTTGAGGATAAATTCAGTACATGTCTATATACAACATATTCTCTTATTTTCTTATATTTTAATAGTAATATATTAATAATTGTGGATTAATCCGTGGAGGCCTATATGCCATCCCTTCATCAAAAGACCTTCAAACCGTCACTTCTACAAAAGACCTCTGAACTGTCCCTACTAAACAAGGCCTCCGAGCCGTTTTTACTTGAAAAGACCTCTGAGCCGTTCCTACTACAAAATGTCTTTAATCTGTCACTACTACAAAAGGTGTCCATGCCATCTTTACTACAAAAGACCTCTGAGCCATCCCTACTACAAAAGACCTCCAAGCCGTTCCTCCTACATAAGGCCTCCGTGCCTTCCATACCACAATATGCCTTGCCATAATTGCGAGTTGGCACCACAGCCCCCACAAGTATAGTAAAGTTTCAAAGTTAAAAGTAAAGTTTTCCTAAGAGGTCTTGGTGTTAGGAGTGCCAGGCCACTCCTCACATGTTTTTCTTTTCAGTTCATTTAATTAACCTATCAGCCCTTTTTTGGTTTCCCCTTTTGTGTTAATTAACTGCATTTCTGATTTGTCATGGTTTGGTCATGTGTTTTGTTCTTTTTGTTAAAATTATCCCACTTTCCTGTGCTTCCCAGACCAGCATTTTATGTATGTTACATGTTGTTCACACTGTGTTCGCTAGCTCTTTAAATAATGCCACTTTAAGCTTGCCCAGTTGCCTGCCTCCACTCAGCCTGTTTAGGGGCTTCAACTCTGCATGTATATGCGCAGCTCTTGGGCCGGTGAAGTCTTTGTAACACTTGGGTCCACCTTATCTGTGCATTACACACATGTAAACACAGTGGTTAACTGGTATTCTTTTTTGTAATATTTTATATGTATACACATTTATGTATTATTGTGAGTGTGTGTCAGTATCGACAACTTATATAACTTATCACTGAAAATAATATCACAAGGAACACCAGTGCTAAATACAGTGTTGTGATAAATAGCTACCATGCAGTGCTGGCATCTTCACTGAAGTTCTGCTTTGAATAAATGATCCATCCACCAAAATAGAAAACCAAAAGAACTTAAGGCACCATTTCAAAAGTTGAAATGCTAAACTTGGGTAGAAATCATTGACATGGTCTGTTTGTTCCAAACCAGATGCTGACTGAGGAAAATTATGTTTTTTTCCCCTAATTAATATCATTCCCATCTTTAAGACCTAAAAAGTTACCGAATACAATGACCCTATTGACAGTTTTCATTTTATTAGACAGGCAATCTAATGTAAATACCAACCACCTGATTTGTACAGTCCCTTATCAGGAAACATGGTTCATTCATTCTCTTAACATTTATTAATGACATATTCAAATAAATGTTTTCTGCTCATTGTTACATGAGGGACGAGATCATTTAGCCAGTTTGTCTCTATACAACAAAAAGTGCATGTCATGACAGTGAGAATAAAACTCTTGTACATAAATTCTTAACAGCATGTAATTTCTAGACTCTTTCTCTTCTACTATTTGGAGCACACAAACCTTCATTTCCACCTGTTAAAGCTATTATAGGCCTACAATTGGTTTCACATGCTCAGATTCATGGGCAAAGGTCAAACTCAAAGAAATCTGTAAATGTGATATACATTTAAAACCATTGGATTTTTTTAATTTGCAATTAAATTGAAAATATTATGGAAAATTAAAAAGGTATGTACTGTATATCACTGTGTAAACAGCCTACCAACACAAAAACTGTAAAGGTAAAATTTGGGCCCTCGACAGGGGTGCTTATTTAGACACCCACCATCTTAGTAGCTCCACCTATGACTGATGAACTAAATACTATACAAAACCTTATAGAGAATTGTGTCAAATCAGGTAGTTAATCACAGAACAACAAATTTCCTAAAGAACTCACTTAAGGTTTATGAAATTCCTACTGAGAGTATAAAGAAAACATAGATGTATGTGGATTAAGCATTTTGGAAGAGAAACAGACATAGACCCAAGATTCCAACAATTTAATAAAAATTTAGGAAAGGACAAAAACAATTAGCCCAATAGGCAAGTGCGTGCAAAAGGAATCGTAATAAAAATCTTTAAAAAAGTTTTTAGTTTTTATTTGAATATCATTTAAACATCATGGCAGCATGGTGGCTTAGTGGTTAGCACATTCGCCTCTCAGCACTAGGGATTCCCGGTTCGAATCCCCATCTGGGTAGAGTTTCCATGTTCTCCCCGTGTCCGCGTGGGTTTCCTCCAGGCTCTCCGGTTTCCTCCCACAGTCCAAAAACGGATCAAGTCAATTGAGTTCTCCAAATTGCCCACTATAGAGTGTGTTTGTGTGAGTGAGTGTGTGCCCAGCAATAGATTGGCGCCTTGTCCTGGGTGTATCTGCCCAGCGCCCGAGACGTTCTCCCCTGGATGGGCATGCGGAACCCCACCGCGACCCTAATAGAGGATAAAGCGGAAGAGAATAAATGAATGAATGAATGAATTAAACATCATCTGCCAAATAAAACCTTCATATACCTAGCAAAATACTCCATATTAATAAAAGTATTGGAAAATTCAGAGTAAATTCAGAGGTTAAGTCTGTCAGACACGTGTCCGTAAGGGCGAAAATGAAGCGCAGTAGCGCAGAAAGGATCCAGGAGGTGCAGGTAAGTAGAAGTAGTCTATTTGGAGTTAATCCAAACAAACCGAACACGCGACCACGTGACCAACCTAAAACAATGCCGGAACGCAGACTAAATGGAAACGGAAGACTAAATACAAAACTTCACTCACGTACAAACTAAAAGTAACCAATGAAAATAACCAATACATAAACTAAATGAGAAACACATGAACTCAAATAATCAAAAGAAAATGATAACAGGTGAGGAGTGCTACTCCTTACACAGTCTCATTGTCACATGTATTTAAGATAAGCAACTAGCCTGACATTTTAGAAAACATTCTTGTTCACATTATTGGAATGGAGATTACGAGCTAATTCCTCTCGTCCAACATTAGTGTTTTACTTCACAAATGCTTATTTTGGCTAATAGGCAAAAATTCCCATTGACCCACATTTACACAAAATGGAATCTGAGCAAGGGACTACTTCCTCAGTACTTTTGTCTTTTGTTCATGTATTGTACCCTTCCATTATGGATCAATTACAGTGGTGTGAAAAAGTGTTTGCCCCCTTCCTCATTTCCTGTTTTTTTGCATGTTTGTCACACTTAAGTGTTTCGGAACATCAAACCAATTTAAACAATAGTCAAGGACAACACAAGTAAACACAAAATGCAATTTGTAAATGAAGGTGTTTATTATTAAAGGAGAAAAAAATCCAAACCATCATGGCCCTGTGTGAAAAAGTGATTGCCCCCCTAAACCTAATAACTGGTTGGGCCACACTTAGCAGCAACAACTGCAAACAAGCGTTTGCAATAACTTGCAATGAGTCTTTTACAGCGTTCTGGAGGAATTTTGGCCCACTCATCTTTGCAGAATTGTTCTAATTCAGTTACATTAGAGGGTTTTCGAGCATGAACGGCCTTTTTAAGGTCATTCCACAACATCTCAATAGGATTCAGGTCAGGACTTTGGCTAGGCCACTCCAAAGTCTTCATTTTGTTTTTCTTCAGCCATTCAGAGGTGCACTTGCTGGTGTGTTTTGGATCATTGTCCTGCTGCAGAACCCAAGTTCGTTTCAGCTTGAGTTCACGAACAGATGGTCGGACATTCTCCTTCAGGATCTTTTGGTAGACAGCAGAATTCATAGTTCCATTTATCACAGCAAGTCTTCCAGGTCCTGCTGCAGCAAAACAGCCCCAGACCATCACACTACCACCACCATATTTTACTGTTGGTATAATGTTCATTTTCTGAAATTCATTGTTCCTTTTACGCCAGATGTAATGGGACACACACCTTCCAAAAAGTTCCACTTTTGGGGATCATCAAGATGTGTTTTGGAAAAATTGAGACAAGCTTTAATGTTCTTTTTGCTCAGCAGTGGTTTTCTTCTTGGAACTCATTTTTGCCCTGTGTCTTTTTCTGATGGTGGAGGCATGAACGCTGACCTTAACTGAGGCAAGTGAGGCCTGCAGTTCTTTGGACGTTGTTGTGGGGTCTTTTGTGACCTCTTGGATGAGTCGTCGCTGCGCTCTTGGGGTAATTTTGGGCGGCCGGCCACTCCTGGGAAGGTTCACCACTGTTCCATGTCTTCGCCATTTGTGGATAATGGCCCTCACTGTGTTTTGCTGGATTCCCAAAGCTTTGGAAATGGCTTTATAACCCTTTCCAGACTGATAGATCTCAATTACTTTATTTCTCAATTGTTCCTGAATTTCTTTGGATCACTGCATGATGTGTAGCTTTTAAGGATCTTTTGGTGGACTTTACTGTGTCAGGCAGCTCCTATTTAAGTGATGTCTTGATTGAGAACAGGTGTGGCAATAAGCAGGCCTGGGTGTGGCTAGAGAAATTGAACTCAGGTGTTAAAAACCACAGTTAGAGTATGTTTTAACAAGGGGGCAATCACTTTTTCACACAGGGCCATGATGGTTTGGATTTTTTTTCTCCTTTAATAATAAACACCTTCATTTACAAATTGCATTTTGTGTTTACTTGTGTTGTCCTTGACTATTGTTTAAATTGGTTTGATGTTCTGAAACACTTAAGTGTGACAAACATGCAAAAAAACAGGAAATGAGGAAGGGGGCAAACACTTTTTCACACCACTGTATATATATATATATATATATATGTCACAAAACGTCTGTAAGGAGAGTTCTGGAGACGTGGATGCAGAACAACAGTTATTTATTGAAATGCAAGGCAGAGGTAGGGTAGTGCAGGAGGAGGATGGTGCGAGGAGGATGTTGCCCGCTGGACCCAGGCCGGGGTGATTAACCTGGACGGAGGACTGGGCAGAGCACAACACCGAGCCAAAACAAAAACTAAATAAAACAAGGCACACAGAGTAAACTACGCTGTAGTAAGAGAACCCTACACTGGCTATGCGTGAGAAGAGATAGAAGAAGCTAGTGAGTGTGTCTAGGATAGACAAAATAACAAACCCTATGATAGACAGAATAGGTGTGTTAACGAGAGTGTAATCACGAAACCTGAAAGAAGAAAGAGTGTAGAAAGTGCACAAAGAGGTATGGTGAACTACACGGGACGACTGAAGGCTGGTAACCAGACTGAGAACAACGAGGGCTGGGAGGACAGTCAAGGTATTAGTATACACTGGAGGAAACAACGTTAGTTCACCAAAACAGAGCGTATTAGTATAAAGCTTGGAACCGTTAGTAAGTAGAGTGAACGATGACACACGGACGCCCTCAGGTGGTGGCGCGCCAGCGGAGCAGGCTAGGGCGAGCGCGAACTCCGCCCCACCCGGCCGAAGCCGAACCACCTGAGTGGACGGACAGAGATCGCTCCTGGGACGCAGGACACTAAGGACAGGATGAACACTGAAAACAGAAAGAGTATCAGACAGACACCAGGGAGCGATCACAGATAAACAAAGACGTTCACTCATTCAACGACAAATACTGATCTATACACGGAGGTGAGAACGCAGATGCTAACACACAGCTAACATAAACAGACACGCACTCACCGAGACCAGACGCACCACGAGACACAAAAGCAGACAGGATAGCAGTCAAAAAATCGCTCGGCATGTATGATAAATCAGGGACAATACTTCGCGATCTGTCCCGTGCGAAGACAGAGCTTAAATAGAAGAAACGACCCATCAAACAAATTAGCCTCACCTGGTGCCGGAGCGAAAGCGGAACTAGAAGGCGGGGCTAAGGGAGCGAGTGGCAGAGCGTGCAGGAGAGACAGACGCAGACACAGGATTTCTCACATAGCCCCCCCCGAAGAGGTCGTCAAGGGGGCACCACCGGGGGCAACTGGAGACGACCTACCGGAACCAACTCGGGGAGGGTCGGGAAGGGAACAAGTGCTGCGGGTGGCTCTGCCCGGGACAGAAAGGGGACCAGATGATGGGTCGGGATCAGGACGTGGTCTGGAACGGGGACGACCCCTGGGCCTACGGGGCTGAGGGATCGGGAGACCCGTGTCCTGATTGCCAGCCGGGCAAGGTTGGCTGGTACTAGGGGGAGCAGAGGCAGGTAGGGGATTAAGGTGAGGGCGACCCCTAGGTCTGCTGGGTAGGGAGCCCGGGAGCCTGCCTCTGCGAGCCGGTGTGCGAGGGGGTCTCCATCTGGGACGAGGAGCAGGACGGTCAGGGTGAGTCAGGTGGTACTGGTCGAGTAGCGTCCTGTCCAGTATGTCCGTCCGTCTAGTCCATGAACGTTCTTCGGGACCGTACCCCTCCCAGTCGACAAGGTACTCTATTCCTGAGTCAGTCCGTCGTGAGTCCAGGATCTCATTAATGGTGTACGTGGGACGGTCGTGGGGGAGTTCTCTAGAGATGCGTTGGTGGGGTACATTTTCCGGGAGGCTGAAGGGCAGCTGATCCGTGGTGGCCACACGTAGTTTTCTCACTACGGGGTTCAGACACCGGTTTACACACAGGGGTGACCAAGCAACAATGTCCAGTGGTTCCCAGGTGATCTTGGGATTGTGGTCCCGCAGCCATGGTTGGCCCAAGATGACCGGTGACAGTGGCTTCCGTATGATCAACAGTGACCTTTTCTCCTTATGGAGTGCGCCCACGCCCAGTGAGATCGGTCGGGTTCTGTGTGTGACGGTCCCCACCGTGGCTCCATTGACTCCCGAGATCTTGATGGGAGCTGGTAGAGGGACAGAGGGCACCTGGAGGCGTAGTACCAGGCGTTCCTCTATGAAGTCCCCCTCAGAACCCGAGTCGATGAGGGCGGTCACTGTGAAAGTGTGCGACAGGTGAGATATTTGAGTGAGAATCCGTGAATTTCCCTTATAAACAGATTGGATCGGGCTCACCTGGCGGACACTGGGCGTCGGACGTCTTGTCCCAGTCCTCCTCGCTCCTCCTGCTACCTCTGCCTGTTTGTCCTCCGTTTTCCGGGTCTTCCGGGGGCATTGCGCCACCTGATGTCCGGCTCCCCCGCAGTGCGGACACAGGTGCTGGCGTGGCCGCTGTTGCCGTTGTCGCTTGGGTACCTCGGTCTGCCCCAACTCCATGGGGAGTGGAGGCGCGGCAGCCGCAGCAGGTTGCGGTGTGTTTATTCCCGAGGAAGGGTCAGGCGGGGTGGCATGCTGATCCAACTGGATAGCCAACTGGATGACTTGAGACAGGTCCAGGTTGAGGGAGCGATAAACCAGTTCCCTCTGCAGGGAGGAAGACAGACCAGCCTTGAACTGGGAGATGAGAGGCACCTCGTTCCATCCACTGGCGGCCGCCAAGGTGCGGAAGTGCAGTGCATACTCCGCAACCGATCTTCTCCCCTGGCGAAGCAGTCGCAGTTCGTCTCCGGCCGCCGCCCCGTGACGAGGGTGGTTAAAGGTGGCCCGGAAAGACTCAAGGAAGGCCGTGAGGTCAGCCCCGTTGTTACGCCAGATGGCCGTAGCCCATGCGGACGCCGGACCGGTGAGCCGGGAGATGAGCAGGGCGATGGCATTCCGGTCCGTGGTGGTTGGACGGCTGGCGAGGAAGAGGGAGAACTTAAGGAGGAACTCCTCGCAGGATTCGGGGTCCCCGGAATAGCATGGCGGTTCCGGGATGGGGATGAGCGTTGTGCCATCTCCGGCCGTGGGGACAGGCGCACCAGCAGCGCCCGTGGTGCCCCCTGTGAACGACGGGGCGACCTGAGGAGACAGGTTAAGTGTGGTGCTGCTGGGGTTACCAACGGTGTCACCTGGTGGCGGGACAGGTGCTTTGGCGGCTCCTGTGGACAGCTCTTGCACTTGGCGCGTCAGGATCTGGATGACCTGTCCTTGATCCTGTACTTGTTGCGCCAGCAGCTGAAGCAGTTGTTCCGCCGTCTCCATGGTGAGGCGAAGTATTCTGTCACAAAACGTCTGTAAGGAGAGTTCTGGAGACGTGGATGCAGAACAACAGTTATTTATTGAAATGCAAGGCAGAGGTAGGGTAGTGCAGGAGGAGGATGGTGCGAGGAGGATGTTGCCCGCTGGACCCAGGCCGGGGTGATTAACCTGGACGGAGGACTGGGCAGAGCACAACACCGAGCCAAAACAAAAACTAAATAAAACAAGGCACACAGAGTAAACTACGCTGTAGTAAGAGAACCCTACACTGGCTATGCGTGAGAAGAGATAGAAGAAGCTAGTGAGTGTGTCTAGGATAGACAAAATAACAAACCCTATGATAGACAGAATAGGTGTGTTAACGAGAGTGTAATCACGAAACCTGAAAGAAGAAAGAGTGTAGAAAGTGCACAAAGAGGTATGGTGAACTACACGGGACGACTGAAGGCTGGTAACCAGACTGAGAACAACGAGGGCTGGGAGGACAGTCAAGGTATTAGTATACACTGGAGGAAACAACGTTAGTTCACCAAAACAGAGCGTATTAGTATAAAGCTTGGAACCGTTAGTAAGTAGAGTGAACGATGACACACGGACGCCCTCAGGTGGTGGCGCGCCAGCGGAGCAGGCTAGGGCGAGCGCGAACTCCGCCCCACCCGGCCGAAGCCGAACCACCTGAGTGGACGGACAGAGATCGCTCCCGGGACGCAGGACACTAAGGACAGGATGAACACTGAAAACAGAAAGAGTATCAGACAGACACCAGGGAGCGATCACAGATAAACAAAGACGTTCACTCATACAACGACAAATACTGATCTATACACGGAGGTGAGAACGCAGATGCTAACACACAGCTAACATAAACAGACACGCACTCACCGAGACCAGACGCACCACGAGACACAAAAGCAGACAGGATAGCAGTCAAAAAATCGCTCGGCATGTATGATAAATCAGGGACAATACTTCGCGATCTGTCCCGTGCGAAGACAGAGCTTAAATAGAAGAAACGACCCATCAAACAAATTAGCCTCACCTGGTGCCGGAGCGAAAGCGGAACTAGAAGGCGGGGCTAAGGGAGCGAGTGGCAGAGCGTGCAGGAGAGACAGACGCAGACACAGGATTTCTCACAATATATATATATATATAACTATTTTTTTTATCCTAATTTTGATCCTAATAAGTTGATTTGATCCTAATTTTTCTTTTTTTTTTGCAAGTAGTTTTTTTGCAAGTAGACTGAGAAGTAGTTTTGGCTGATTTCTCAATGTTTTGATGGGTTTTATAAGCTGAAAGACCAATTTATGTAAAAACAAACAAATAAATACTTGAAATCATTTAAATTGTGGGCCCTGAATCTATAATGAAATATTAACTTTTTCAATAGATAGACATAGACATACACAGACTTTATTGTCATTTGAATTTATACTGTACAGTGTGAAATAATCATTAACATTTTGGCATTATGGAAACTTTATAAACAGTTAAAGCTGCATCCCTGCAGATAAAACATACATGGAACAAATTTGACAAGCAATTGTTTCTGCTGGGATTAACACTCATGTATGCCTTTACACAGCAGAATGGTCCAACTGAGTGACTCACTGCTAGATATGTGGGTGTTAAATGTGGAGTCAGCATGGCTGAACAGAAAAAAAATAGCTTAAAACTAAATCCCAAACCCACCCAAAAAATTCCCCTATTTCAGCTACAGTTTGGATTCAGTACCATAAAAATGCCTCTTTAAACTGACCTCATATTTGGTTAAAAAATCTTCCAATATACTAATTCATTTAGTCCTGTTTTCTGCTAAAACACACCCGTTTCCATTCTTCTAACCGCAAACCACCAGATCTTACCAACAAAGCTGTGGTTCCACCATCCCAAAATATTAGGACAAGAGACACTGTGTCACTTGATGGCACTAGGTTTATCTGGAAGGCCTCCCTTTCTGTGAACCCATTGCCAGACAGGATCACAGAAACCACAGCATTAAATCGCATGCAATTGCTTAATACACACAAAACAGATAAGTTTGTAAAGTGATTTAACAAAAAACAGACATTCTTGCAGACACTCTTGATGCATGAGTTCTCTCTGCTGCAATGTATTATGAGTAACTCACAGTTTTGAGTGGATGTTGGACACTGTCTGTGTGCTGATGTGGCCCTGCAGGAAACTGTCCAGTGTGCTATAAAATTGAGTAAATTTGTATTTACCACAACAGCATTCAAAGAAGTTGCTCTAAAATTACTATTGTCTCAATTAAAACTGCCTTAATTTGTATAAAGTTTAGACTTTCAAATTGACTATTTTATTTCTTAAAAATAAAACATATAAGAAAAAATTAAGGGCAGCATGGTGGCACAGACTGCTCAACTCAACTAATGAGATATACTGTACATGAATTTTATAAATCAGGTTAATCTGACATGGTCCTTATTTAGTCCAAAACACCAAGTGGCTGATAAACAGGTGTACTATATTCTGTAATTATGGAACTACAAAGTTAATTTATATGGCAAGTTAAACTGATAGAGAGTGGGAGTAGAAACAAGAAGGTGTACCTATTAAAGTGGCCAGTCAGTGTAGAAAAGTGGAGTAATTTAATTAGATTTTAATTAGAATTAGATTAGAAACTCTAGGGGTACACACAGCATTCACTCTTGGTGTATGCACAGCACACTCTCTGGGGAACACACAGTACTAATTTGGGGGGTACGTACAGCACACCCTCCGGAGGAACACACAGCACACACTATGATTCGCCCGCCTCATCATCGGACACCTCAATCAGATCAAGGTCATCCTCCGCACAGAGCGCCTCATACCCATACCTCCACAACCATTCCTCATCGGAGTCGCCATACTCCGACACACTGTTTGAGCCGCTCCCCCGGCTCCGGAACGGCAGGCTCCGCATTACGGCGCACTCGCGGACACGTCGGCGCGCACCGCAAGTACGAGGCTATACGGCCCCCCAAAGAAAAAAAAAAAAAAACCTACCTGGGTTCTGGACTCCCCAAACGAATGGCGCATCTTTCTGTCACACTGGTCTACCTGGAGCTAAGCGCGGCTGCGCAAATGAGACGCAGAGCCGCAGCACTCTCACGCGCAGAAGGGAGCCAGTCACGCAGGTAGTACGAACATGAATTTATTAAAGGGTCCAAAACACGTTGGCGCGCGCCGCGAGTACGAGGCTATACGGCCCCCCCAAAGAAAAATAAAAAAAAAACCTACCTGGGTTCTGGACTCCCCAAACGAATGGCGTGTCTTTCTGTCACACTGGTCCACCTGGAGCTAAGCGCGGCTGCGCAAATGAAGCGCAGAGCCGCAGCGCTCTTACGCGCAGAAGGGTGCCAGGCACGCAGGTAGTACGAACATGAATTTATTAAAGGGTCCAAAACACAAAACACACAGGTACACAGAGACGAGTGTAACATAAAATCGAAGACGCGCACGGACGACGAGGAACACCGGAACTAAATACACCAACCCATCCCATCACGTGCACCGAAACAACCAATGAAACAGAGAAGTTAATTAACTAAAACGACCCGGACTGAACAGCTAATTAACAAAAACACCCTGACAAGACAGCTAATTACCTAAACCCAAGGACACAGAAACACAGAAACCAAAAAACAACAGAACCGAAAAACAAGTGCCCTAGGCACCCGTTACAAATTTTTATAATAGTTCCAACAACATTGGAAGCATGCAGTTGCCCAGAATTTGTGGTTAGATGCTTGATATAACATTTCTGTGGCAATATGACATAATGAAATACATACATTTATTGATTGAAAGGTTTGTCTAATATATCTTTATAGTGAATTGGTACTTTCAGATTATCTTGATTGCTAATATCTTTGAATGGTTTTATGTTTCCTCTTGGCCTTTAGTTCAAACACATATTGTTAATGTGTGCTGTTATTCCTATACTCATTCCCTGGAAAATGAAATAAAACTGAAATAAAAAGTACAGTGGTTTTGTCCATAGAGTTTGTAAATATTAAAGAACAACATGTATATTCATGCCAATTACCAGAGAAATGAGCTTAATGACTTTCAGATCCAAGGATTTCTTATACATTTTTTATTTCTACTATCAACCATTTGGTAAATATTTTTTACTGTAATAAAATTATTACCTAATTATTTCAATAATTTAATTGTCAAAGAAACAGAAATGGGGCAGAAGGATACACTTGTGTGGATGGTAAAATAGTGAGTCATAAGTGCTCCCTTGCCTTTTATTAAAGAAGACTTGAGGTTGTGCATTCCAGGGGACACTGGCCAATTAATTATATCATTTCTGGCCTCCAGTTTTAGCAGGAAACAAATGTCTTGGAAAAGATTCCTGGGGTGTCCCTCGATTATATGGACTGTAGCTGTAAAATATAAAAAAAAGGTTTTCTGAGTCAGTATTAGCAGGATGCATCTGTAAGACAATGATACATTCTACATTTCTCTAGGATCTGATAAACAGAAAAAGGAAATGTGCATTTATTTAAACTAAATTGTAAAGTATCTCCAAGTTTAGTCTTTATAAAAACTAAATAATTTAGAGTTGGGTGGTGGATTAGTGGTTAGCACGTTCGCCTCTTTGCGCTGGGGATATAGATCCCAATCTGGTTGAAGTTTCCATATTCTCCCCATGTTTGTGTGGGTGTACTCCGGGTTCTCCGGTTTCCTCCCATAGTCCAAAAACATGGTTTCAAGGTAAATTTGCTGTTCTAAATTGCCCCTTGTCTGCGTGTAAGTTCATTACACAGATAATATACAAGGTTAAAAAAAAAACACATGTAATAGAAACTAGGGTACATTTAAATATTATATGTATAGGATTCAAGCACAACACAGCTGTAGCAAGACAAAAATATTGAAGACTGAACACGTCTGGTTATATTTAGGGATTTTCACTTCATGAAAATCCACATGGAAAAGCCACATGTTCTGTGGGTGTATGTTCATACACAGCCTTGGCTCTGTATATTTGAAATGAAGTGGTGCAAACACAGTATTCTGGTTAGTCAGTGACAAAGGGTGTCCATGCTAATGCACAGAACGAGAAAAGGGGAGAGAGGAGACATAGTATGCATATATATATCTGGCATAATGTCTTTAACTAAGGTGCTGTACTTAATGAAATGTTAAAAAGGTGTGATTGCATTTACATTACATTTGGTCATTTAGCAGACACTTTTATCCAAAACGACTTACAAGGTGAGCACAGGGTTAATCACAACATCCCTGGAGCAATGAAGGTTAAGGGTACACACTGGTAACTTCAGTGGACAGTGGTCTATGATTGTTAGGTGGTTTAGTGGTTATTTCTTCATGCCTAGCAGTAATAACAATTTATTGTCCGTGGTCTCATAGGGGGTACACATTATTTTGTCACTGGTTAACAAATTTGACCTGGTTATGTTTGATATCTGGATGATTGGCCCAACAGTCTTGGATGATTGGCCCAACTGTCTCCTAATGCTGGATGATTGGCCTAACAGTCTTGGATCTGATGCTTTTCTTTGTATTATTTTTATTATAATAATACAAGGACCTGGGATTTGAACCACCAACCTTCAGATTGATAGCCCAACCCCTTACCACTGAGCTACCGCTCCCAATATGCAGCCAAAATGGAGATCATCTGAACAGATATATTGGGATCTATAAAGAACTCTCATAATGAAATATATATATACTGTATATATATATATATATATATATATATATATATATATATATATATATATATATATATATATATATGTCACGGTAGTCTACCTCGGAATAAAGCGGCTGCGCATAGGAAGCGCAGAGCCGCCTCGTTTTAACGCGCTGAAGGGAGCCAGGCACGCAGGTAGCAGAAGAACGAGTTTATTTAAAGGTGCAGTAGCACCAAAAACATGAGGTACGAACAGACTAGTGACTTATAACAACGACCAGCCCCGAGGACGAGAAACAATGGAAATAAATACAAAACGAAACCAGACCATGTGCACAAAACAAACCAATGACAAGACAGGGTTAATTAACCAACTGATGACAAATGAACGTTAATTAACTCACTCTAACAAAAGGAAACACAGAATAGGCGATATATGTAACACCTGTTACATTACCCCCGCCCCTGCGGTCGCGCAACGGGGGGACGCGACCAAGAAAAAAAAAAAAAAACAGTCCGGGGGGGGGGGTGGTCCTCCACCCTCCTTGAGCAGGGCTTGGCGGGCGCCCTCCGGTGGACACCCCTTGCGGGGGAGGCGTGCCGAACGCCCTCTGGTTGCGAGGTCAGGTGGGCGCCCTCGGCGGTTCAGGAGTGGGCCACGCCCTCTGACTGCGTGGTCCGGTGGGCGCCCTCTGGCTCTGTGGGCCGATGAGCACCTTTGGCGGACACGGAGTGGGCCACGCCCTCGTGCTACAGCCCGAGCAGCAGGGGCCGCACGCCGCCCAGCCCGAGCAGCAGGGGGCGTCCGCCTCGCTACGCCGCCAGGGGGCGTCCGCCTCGACACGCCGCCAGGGGGCGTCCTCCGGACCACGCCGCCCATGGGCGTCCACCTTACCATGTAGCACGAGGGCGTGGCCCACTCCGTGTCCGCCAAAGGTGCTCATCGGCCCACAGAGCCAGAGGGCGCCCACCGGACCACGCAGTCAGAGGGCGTGGCCCACTCCTGAACCGCCAAGGGCGCCCACCTGACCTCGCAACCAGGGTGTGAACCCGCCAAGGTCCGCCCAGCGTGCATGCCCGCCAAGGTCCGGCCAGCGTGCAAACCCGCTGAGGTCCAGCCAGCATGCGTGCCCGCCTAGGTCCAGGGGCCGCACGCCGCCCAGCCCGAGGTCCAGGGGCCGCACGCCGCCCAGCCCGAGGTCCAGGGGCCGCACGCCGCCCAGCCCGAGGTCCAGGGGCCGCACGCCGGCCAGCCCGAGGTCCAGGGGCGTCACGCCGGCAGCCCGAGGTCCAGGGGCGTCACGCCGGCAGCCCGAGGTCCAGGGGCGTCACGCCAGCCAGCCCGAGGTCCAGGGGCGTCACGCCGCCCAGCCCAAGGTCCAGGGGCCGCATGCCGCCCAGCCCGAGGTCCAGGGGACGCACGCCGCCCAGCCCGAGGTCCAGGGGACGCACGCCGCCCAGCCCGAGCAGCAGGGGACGCACGCTGCCCAGACCGAGCAGCAGGGGCCGCACGCCGCCCAGTCCAAGCACCAGTGCGGCCCCTGGACCTCGGGCTGGGCTGCGTGCGGCCCCTGGACCTCGGACTGGGCGGCGTGCGGCCCCTGGACCTAGGCGGGCATGCATGCTGGCTGGACCTCAGCGGGTTCGCACGCTGGCCGGACCTCGGCGGGCACGCACGCTGGGCGGGCCTCGGCGGGTTCACACCCTGGCAGGACCTTGGCGGGCACGCATGCTGGCAGGACCTTGGCGGGCACGCACACTGGGCGGACCTCGGCGGGCACGCACGCTGGCAGGACCTCGGCGGGCACGCCCGCTGGGTGAACCTTCACCTCGGAATCGCCATCCTGCACACAGTAGAGGTACACCCCCACCGCAATGCCCAAACACAAAGACACGGACATCTCTGACAGAGGGAAGACGGACTGGACACACGAAAAAGACGAGACAGGGGGACACACCACGCTCACGCCACATGTATCCACATATAGTGTCGGCTCCGGTACCGCCCCCTCGCAGCACGATCCAGACACAGCGCGGTCCGGTGCGGGCGCGTCACGTGACTGCCCCGCAGCGCACGTACCGCGCTCAGCAGCTGCGCAGCGCGCACGCTGCATCTTGGCACCGCGCTGGCGCGCTCTGCGTCTGGATTTCGCCACGGGGGGTTTAACAAGCTGGACCGGAGCGTCCATCCAGAACTCCTCAGAGTTGAGGAGGGTTCGTATGGGCAGAATATGCCCATACAGGTACGACTCGCCCGCCTCATCATCGGAAATCTGAACCAGATCCAGACCTTCCTCAGCGCAGAGCGCATCGTACCCATACCTCCACATCCACTCATCATCGGAGTCATAGTACTCCATTAACTCTCTGTAAGAGCCGTCCTTACGGCTCCGGGACGGCGGGCTGTGCATAGCGGCGCACTCGCGGACACGGCAGAATATACGGTTATACAGCCCCCGCAAAGAAAAATTTAAAAATAGCTTACCTGGGCTCTGGACTCCCCAAATTGCCTGGCTGGTCATTCTGTCACGGTAGTCTACCTCGGAATAAAACGGCTGCGCATAGGAAGCGCAGAGCCGCCGCGTTTTAACGCGCTGAAGGGAGCCAGGCACGCAGGTAGCAGAAGAACGAGTTTATTTAAAGGTGCAGTAGCACCAAAAACATGAGGTACGAACAGACTAGTGACTTATAACAACGACCAGCCCCGAGGACGAGAAACAACGGAAATAAATACAAAACGACACAGACCATGTGCACAAAACAAACCAGTGACAAGACAGGGTTAATTAACTGATGACAAATGAACGTTAATTAACTCACTCTAACAAAAGGAAACACAGAACAGGTGAAAGGTGCCCTAGGCACCTGTTACAATAAATATATATATATATATATATATATATATATATATATATATATATATATATATATATATATATATATATATATATAGTATGAAAACAAAACTAAAGCAAACAGAAAATACATTTTAAAGCTAAACCTAAAATGTACAGTAATGTTAGATGAACAAAATGAGGCCAGCAATTACATTGTGCTACAATTAATGACATCATAGGCAGAAATAGAACATCTAGAATGAGTTTCTAAGGCTGATCTAATTCATTATGATGTGAATGGTAACTATGGTTGAACTTCTGGTCTCTCATAGGCAGTATCATAGACCTCAGCTGCTTAACTGCCAAAGATGACAGCAGTAAGAGAGAGCTCAAAGGTTTGGTGGTTTTGATATCTGCTGGATCTGCCTGTGGGGCCAAAACCACCATTATTATGAAGATGAGACAATAGGGTACATATCAGACTAAAAAACTAGTTGAGCTTTTAAAATCTTTAAAAAAAATGTTAAATACAGCTGTACTTTAACTCTTACACTGAGTGTCACCAATTCAGTGACAGCACATGCTTCAGTTTACAAACATCACAAAGCTTTATAACAAATATGGCAAGGACATACAGTATACATTCAGCTTTTTACTAACTTTGGAATCACTTATAAATCCAGATATTAGTGATAAATATGACTGTGGTTGTCCCACTTGTCACCGCCAATGTTTGTATACAACAAATAATAATAATACAAGGAAAAGCATTAGGAGACAGTTGGGCCAATCATCCAAGACTGTTGGGCCAATCATCCAGATATCAAATATAACCAGGTCAAATTTCTTAACCAGTGACAAAATGATGTGTACCCCCTATGAGACCACGGACAACAAATTGCTATTACTGCTTGGCATGAAGAAATAACCACTAAAACACTTAACAATTCATAGACCACTTTGAAAGTTTTACAACTCACCTCTGTGGCAATAAGCACAGATGAGTAATAAGCACAAATCCTCTACTAGGGTCGAAGGGTGGTTCCCCATGCCCATAGAGGAGAACATTTCTGGCGCTGGGCAGATACACCCAGGATAGTGCGCCAATCTATCCCATAGGAGATCAGTTGAAAGTATATCTGGTAATTGATGAAACAGTTTAGATCAATATAATTCTGTTTCAGAAATGTTTAAATATAAACTTGTATTAACTATGAATGTTATTTTATATGGAAAAGTTCTATTGAAAAGGTATTGGGTCCACAAAAAAGTAGCCCATCTCATATATCCAGCAGATGACTCACGCTGAATTGGAGGAGGTTAATTCCCTTCCACCCATCTGCCGATCAGCCATCTGGCTATGGCGTGTCGCCTTGTGTGCAAAGTTACAATGTTAATTTTCCTGTTTTTTCAAATCTGTGTACTTTTTAAAAATCTGTACTCCAAATCTGTGTAAGGTGCCTGCTGGATATAGGAGGAGGGCTACTTTTTAATGGGTCCCCCTGTAGTAAACCAGCAAAATAAAAGGTTCAATTACCAAACAGTTAAAACATTTTAAAACTCTGTAACAGCCACTTTTGGTGTTACGAATCGGGGTGCGCGCTGTCCGGAAGATGGCGGCGCAGCGTGGTGCGGTGTAGAGAAATAGAGCCAGGCGACCAGGTAAACGAATAAACAATCCCTTTAATAGCTAGCACAGCGGGAACGCCGCATGAAGGAGCAAAGGGCAAAAACCAAACTACAAAACCGATGCAGCGGGAACGCCGCTGTGAGCACGAGGAAACGTGCCGAGAAAACCAAAAACAAACAGCGGGGCGGCCGCTGGATGCTCGGCGAGCGAGATAACGAAAAATAAATAAAATAAACACACACACTAAACACCCGACGTAGCACTGAGCGCAAACACGCGAGCGTGTACACTCGTTAATGCTGACCCGCTGGCTACTATGCTTGCGTGCTTGATAAGCAGCCAGCGGGTCGCATGTGATCAGGTAGGACCCAATCCCTGATCACGAGGGTGGGTCCTACCTACGGAAGCCCTACACGGCCGAAAACCCGCACACGAGAGGCAGGGGGGAGGGGACCAACCCTCCCAACCTGACATATCGCCCCCCCAAAAACAACCGGGGGGCAAAGGACCCCGGGGAAACAAAAGAAAACAAAAGGGGCTCGAGAGCAACGAGGAGACCCCTAAAGGGTGCGGGGCGACGTCAACAAAGGTGCGGAGGCATAGTGTACCCGTGTAAGGGTGTGTGCGGCGAGACCCATTGAGGTACCGAGGGGCACGTGACCCCTTGAGGATCCGGGGGCGTTCTGACCCTCGAAGGGTGTGAGGTTCCAAAGACCCCAAGAGACAGCGGTGAGGATGTGACCCCCTATGAGCACGGCGACGCCGTGACCTCCCGTGTGTGAGGTGGCGCCATGCCTTCTTACGGGCACGAGGGTGGCGGGACCCCTTGAGAACGCCGGGACGCCATGACCTCCTATGAATGCGCGTGGGGCATGGCCCCAGATGAGCGGGAGGGGGGCGTGCCCTCTTGAGGGTATGGGACCGCCGTGACCCTATGTGAGCCCGGAAAGGGCGTGACCCTTTGGCCCGGCGGAGGTGGCGCGACTCTTTGTGTGGGCGGCGACGTCGTGACCCCTTGGGGATGGAAGGACGACGCGACCCTAGGAGTGTGTGCAATGGGTGAGGCCCCTTGGGTGCGTGAGGGGAAGGAAACACTTTGGGACCCCGAGAACCCAGGCATAACCCGGAGACCAAAGTACACACGATAGCCGGGAAAAACCGAGAGGATGTAGGTCCAACCCGACTAGGTCCTGAAATGGCCCGAGTGGCCGTACATGTGAACCGGGTGGACGCTGAAGTGACCCGAGTGACCGCACAGGTGACCCGAGTGAACGCTGAAAAAACCCGAGTGAACGCATAAGTGGACCGAGTGAACGCATAAGTGAACCGAGTGAACGGATAAGTGGACCGAGTGAACGCGGTCGTGACCCGAGCGGACGCCACGATGAGTCCGGGTGGCTCCATGATCTGTGCAGCCGGTCCAGGGTCCCATGTGAACAAGTCCACCCCAAAAGTTCCGGGTCTGGCGGATCCCTTGTCCAGAACAGGTGGCAGGTTGTCCACTTTAGAGGGTCTATAGTCCGTAGAGCCGGAACGGAACAATATGGGGTTGAGCTGGTCCTGTGCAATGTCCACAGCAATCCAGCGACTCCCCACTAGACCACGAGTCTGCCCTCCGGTGGACGCATCGAGCACTACGCGCCGACCTCCAGTTTGCCACCTCTCCGTCACCTGGACACAAATAGAGAGAGCCGGTATCTTGTCCACAACACCCCCTATGTGGTCCTGGTCTACCGAGACCGAGTCAGAACCCCGACCGCAGGCTAGACCGACCTCGGACGTAATGTCCTTCGGAGAACCCCCGCCGAACGCTTCGCGAGGTGAAGAGTAAGGAGCAAGACACGGGGCGATGCGGGAAGGAACGCGTTGGGACAAAGCCTGCAGGGTGTGACCCTGGGCATTGCGATAAGCAGCACGAGAAGCCGCGCTAGGAGGATCGCGGGAAGCGACGCGCGGAGGGCTGTGAGGGGCAACGCGAGGGGCACCCAGAGAGGCAACGCGAGGGGAATCGCGGGGAGAACCGCGAGGAAACACGCGATGAAGCGGAGGATCAACCCGAGCATCGAGAGACGCTGCACGAGGGACCACTCGAGGGGAATCGCGGGGAGAACCGCGAGGAGACACGCGTTGAGGTAAAGCCTTGTCCCAAGTGTCAAGAGACGCAACCGGAGGTGCAGTACAAGGTGCGGCGTGAAAAGAATCGCGTTCAGACGCGTGCAGAGCGTCACCCTGAATATCGGGCGGCGCAGCGCGGGGTGAATCGCGAGTGGAATCACGAGGAGCAACCCGGGAAAAACCGCGCGGGGCAACGAGAGGAACGACGCCCGGAACAACGCGGGAAATAACGCGTTGGGGCGCCTGCAGTGTGTCACCCGGTACGCAGCGAGAAGCAGCACGAGAGTCCACGCGAGGAGAATCGAGAGCGAAATCGCAGGAAGCGACGCGCGGAGAGCTGCGAGGGACTGCGCGAGAGGAACCACGAGTGGAAACGCGGGAAGAGAAGCGCGGAGGGCTCTGAGAGGCACTGCGAGGGAAACCGTGGGGAATACCGCGAGGAAACCCCCGTTGAGGATAAGCCTCATCCAAACCCTCGTGGGACGCAGCCACACAAAGTGCAGTGCGGAGCGGCACGGCGTGGGGTGCGGCGTGAGGTGGCACGGCGCAAGACGCGGCGAGAGGCGCCACGGCCCGGGGTGCGGCGAGAGGCGCCACGGCCCGGGGCAACGCAGCGTGAGGCGACGCAGCGCGAGGCAAAACCCGGGCAGCGAGGGGGAACTCGTTGAGCGGGACCTCTGTGGAGTAGGGAGACTCGCCCGGAGGAAGGCGCGGCGGGGCCCGAGTCTCGAGCGACCGTTCACAGAGCGGGTCCTCCGTGGAGACAGGGTCCAGTGGAGAAACCGAAGACGGGCTGCGAGACGGGAGCCACGGCCGACGGGGTCCTCCGTGGAGTCAGGAGACTCACACGGAGGAGCGTGAGGCGGGACCCGGGTAGCGAGAGAGGGCTCGCTGAATGCGTCCTCCGTGGAGATAGGAGGCTCGCACGGAGGAGCGCGCAGCGGGACCTGAGCGCGGCGCGAGGCGCGAGGTGCAGCGCAAGACGACGCAGCGCGAGGCGACGCGGCGCGGGGCACGCGGCGCGGGGCAAAACCCGGGCAGCGAGGGGGAACTCACTGAGCGGGACCTCCGTGGAGCAGGGAGACTCGCACGGAGGAACGTGAGGCGGGACCCGAGTAGCGAGAGAGAGCTTGCTGAATGGGTCCTCCGTGGAGTCCAGAGACTCGCACGGAGGAGCGCACGACGAATCCCGGGCGGCGAGAAAAAACTCGCTCAGTGGGTGAACCCTGGGCCCGGGAATCTCCCACGGCGGGAGACGCGCGGAGGAGCGCGGATGCTCGCGCTTCGACTCATGCGCTGGATCGCGCCGCGGACTCCCGGCCCTTCCGCGGTGAAGCTGCCTCTTCACCGCGTCCAGGTGCACATCCACGGAGCCGGCATCTGAACCCGGGGCGAACCGGGCTAAGAATGCCGACTCGAAACGGCTTGCTGAGGTGAGACAAATGTCCCCGGTGGCCACTAGGCCCTCGGCCCACCTCAGCGCAGGACCCAGGAGACGGGAGAGGTAAAACAACACCCTCTCTCGGTCCGAAAGCTCCCGACTGGTGACCAAGTCGAACACCCTGCGACAGCCGATAATGTATGGCAGTGGCTTTAACGCCACTCCGTCGCAGGGTGCCGGGAGCTTGACCGAAGCCGAGAGAGGGAGAACGATCTCCCCATACTCCGGGACCCGATCAATGCCCCTCCTCGCTCCAACCTCCGAGGAGTGAGTACTGCGGCGAGAACTAGACGGCGTGGCCGGCGCCAGGCTAAGAAAGCTGATCGCCACAGACGTGGCATCTATTGGCATGGCTAGTGCCGGGTTAATAGGCCTTACTGCTGCAGCCGGGGACTCGGTTAAAGGCAGGGCTAATGCCGAGTTATGAAAGCCGGTGCTACAGCTGGAGGAAGCGGCTAACTGACGTGGCTAGCGCCGATCTAAGTAGCCTAATGCTACAACTGAAACCGCGGCTACTGGCGAGGCTAATGCCGATGTAAAAAGCCGAGTGTTGCAGCCGAAAACACGGTACCAACGCGGGTTAGCGCCGAAGCCACCGCTGCTAACAGCCGGAGAATGCGGCTAAGCGCGGTTAGCTCCGAAGCTAACGCCGCTGCCGATGTGATACAAACAAACAAAAAACAAACCCGGGACGAAAGCCGGGGAACGCGGCCGAACGCGGTCGCGCAGAAATATAATAGAACGTGCGCTTACCCGGAGAAGGAGGCCTGGACTTGGCAGAAGTCATAGGGGGTCAGCATTACTGTTACGAATCATGGTGCGCGCTGTCCGGAAGATGGCGGCGCAGCGCGGTGCGGTGTAGAGAAATAGAGCCAGGCGACCAGGTAAACGAATAAACAATCCCTTTAATAGCTAGCACAGCGGGAACGCCGCATGAAGGAGCAAAGGGCAAAAACCAAACTACAAAACCGATGCAGCGGGAACGCCGCTGTGAGCACGAGGAAACGTGCCGAGAAAACCAAAAACAAACAGCGGGGCGGCCACTGGATGCTCGGCGAGCGAGATAACGAAAAATAAATAAAATAAACACACACACTAAACACCCGACGTAGCACTGAGCGCAAACACGCGAGCGTGTACACTCGTTAATGCTGACCCGCTGGCTACTGTGCTTGCGTGCTTGATAAGCAGCCAGCGGGTCGCATGTGATCAGGTAGGACCCAATCCCTGATCACGAGGGTGGGTCCTACCTACGGAAGCCCTACACGGCCGAAAACCCGCACACGAGAGGCAGGGGGGAGGGGACCAACCCTCCCAACCTGACATTTGGTAAAATATAAAAGTAATTTGTTATTTGGTCAGACAGATTATGTTAAACCAATAAAGCACTTATTTATTCAGTATTTTTTATAGGTAAAATAGTGTATAATCAGTAAAAGAACATACATACTTACATACATACATACATATTTTAAGGAATTGCATTAATATTTCTATGCTTTTTGCCTATTCATCGTACACACATACATAGAGCTTCTTTCCACAGAACTGATCCAACAACATGTTCTCTGATGACGTAATCCTCTCAATCATTACCAGATTGGGCTTAAGTTGGGCCAAAAGGGGAACCTCAAAGGGATCAGGACATAGACATGTAAATGGACCGTTACTTTCTTCTTGTCAGGCTACACTTTAATGGTCCACAGGCGATTCACTACACATATGCACTAGCCCTATGCACCTTCACTCCATAAATTAGTCATGAAATCTAATGTCCACATGCCAGCTGCAGTCTGACACAATCTGACACAAGCTAAGTGGACATAACAGGAAAACAGTCCTTGCAATAAGCACAGTCATAGGAGGAAGTATGATGCATAGATACTGGATCAGTATTCGATGTGCATATGAATATGGCTTTAAGTATATAGGTACTTTAGTATCATAACTTTAGTGTAATTATCCAAAGCCATATAAAAATCCAAAACCGAAGTTTATTAAAACTTGGTGACAGGACACCAACAGAACGGGGGGAACAAACGAACAACGTAACATAGGGTATAATACCGCAAAACAAAGACGTGCCTCGACTTGAAGGAAAACGGAAACTAAATAACAAACCAACTAATCACGTGCTAACCCCGCTGAGACAATTAAACACCCAAACGAGGAACAGGTGCCACAGGCACCTGTAACAATTAGCTCTTTACCAAGATCATAGACCTTGTTTTGTGAGCTAGGGATATATAAATGTCCAAAGATTTCTTTTATACTAAACCATTATTACTGAATTATTAGACTTATAATGCAATTATAAATAAATTGCAATGTTTATAAATTGAACTGGCCCCATGTCACATTTATTTCAGTTATTGTATAGTGGTCAAATCTATCAGAACAATAAACTTACTTAAAAGCTTTCATAAGGCAATATATATCCTTGTTTTATTTGATTAAAACAGAACATTGATCAATGTTGGTTCACTGCATCAGTTGTAGCACCTATAAAATTGATAATCCACTCAGGCATTTGTTTAATGTTGCATTTTCTACCCACTATGTGATTTATTATTACCTTTTTTTGTCCTAGCAGTTTTACGTTTTAATTTGTTATTGGCTTTTTATATAGCCTCACCCTTACAGTGCATGCCAAAAACAGTATAGCACACTGAGGAAGAAAAAGCATCTGGACCCTCTCAAGTACTCTTTGACTCTCCTAATACTAATCAGGCAGTGAGCTTAAAAGACTATGGCAAAAGGGCTGAACTACAGAGTTGCATAACTCAAAAACCTATGGGAAAAGGGTAAAATCAAACCAGCTGGCAACTCATTACCCACATGTAACCTGACCGACCAGAGAATGGGGATTGTACTAATTGTGTTTTAGTGATTCAAGCCAAATTCCCACACAGAGACAGCTGTGAGGGTTTGTCTACACTAAAATGTGTAGACTGTAACAGTGAGATTTAGCTCATCAGTAACTAAAGACTCCTGTGATTGTACTGGGTAAATTTAATTTGACAGAACAAAAGGTCCTTCCATGTAAAGAATATATGGCTAAGTAGTAAAGCACACTATAAATTGATGTAATTTATGTAATTTATGTCATTAAACTGTAAATGTCCTATAATGTCTTTTCAGAACGATGCACAGACAACACCTTTCCAAAGCGATACTGCATTTTGTAGTTTTTTTTTTCTAATTAGTGAACTGTACAAGGATTACCGCCTGTTGGGCTGTTTAAGTGCCTGCCTCTGGATGCTGATCCAAGGTGGTCCATGAGGACAAAAACGAACGAAAGGGTCCAGGAAATGTCATTCGGCAAAACCAGCCCACCAACAAAAGATGGGGACTGCCCTCATTATGGAATGTTCATCACATGACTTTCTAATGTGGAGCACCAGAATGCACTGGTATTTGTTGCCATTAAGAAGATCAGGTGATGGATCTCAGCCGGGGCTTGTCTGGGTTAACTGTCTATGGGTACGGCTCAAAAAAGGAAGACAACGGAAGATTCTCAGCTGTAGCATTTAAACTGAAAGTATATGGTTGTTTATATTTGTGTCTGCAATTCCCCTTGGCAGCCTGTTACAACCAATATTAATTAACTCTCTGTGTCAGGCAAAATTCTGTCTCCAGTCCTCCAGTCAGGACATTCTACAAGCTTTATGAGACTTCTTAGTGCACAGTTTAAGACCGAAATTTGGGAGGGTATAGGGGTGCAATTTTACAAATTACATATGTGACAAGCACATCTGTGAAGACACTATTAATGCTTAACGACACCCAGGTTTTAAAACAAAATATACTGCCATAAAGATGACGTCTTTTACTAGGGAAGGGCTTGTTTATTAAATCAAGATAATGCCAAACCACATGCTGCACTTAATTTAACCACATGGCTCCATAGTAAGAGTCTGGGTGCTAAAATGACCTGTCTGTAGTCCAAACATGTTACCTATTGAAAACATCTAACACATTACGCAACACACAGAGGTGCGGAGCCCCCAAAGTGACATGGAAGAAAAAAATATATAATGCGAGATCTCTCAATAACTTTGCGAGATCTCTCAATAACTTTGCGAGATCTCGTTAAACTTTTGCGAGATCTCACAATAGTTGATTTATATTTATTGTGAGATCTCGCAAAAGTTAATGTGAGATCTCGCGATATCTCACAAAACTAACGCTGTAACCGTGAAGCTGTCCAGAATATTGAATTTGGTTGCTGATGAGTTCAATCAGGACCGCCAAGTCACGATTTTCGACGAGAGTGTCCCCTTGCATTAAGTAGTCGCTTCAGAGGTCTCTCATGTTGGAATTTATTAAACGTAATAAGACATGAATTGCATTATTTGTACACAGGTACCCCCCGGGGATTCGTAGATCGATGCGGGTCCAAGTTGGTAACACCTTGGGGTAACTAGGACTACAAAGGGACAGTGGTTTTTTTTTTTATTTATTTATTTTTTTTCTCTTTTTTGGCAGTCAGGTTCATCTGTTACGCAATAAGTGCAAGCCCTTGTGTGGCATTCTTGCCAGTGAGTTGTATGTTTAAGTTTATGTTTTAGGGGTCGAGGATTGGATCAGGGTCCTAGGCGTCGATGCATCTCCTCGCCAGCAGGCTGGCTCTCTTCAGTGGTCGCGCCCCCTGTCTCCTCACCCGGTTATTGCTCCGAATATGATTTTTTTTCTTTTTTTTTTTTTTTCTTCCCTGTGCCGCTTTAATATTAATAAATAAGTCAAGCCTCCTTGCTCTGCAACTGGGTGTCCAACCTTTTTCTTTATTTTTTGATCTGCTCAGATCGTGACTTGTTCATACAGTTATACAAGTTAAGCTCTTGTTCTATTTTTCTGCATGGTTAGTGTGTAAACTGGTTGATCGTGTAATTAATGTAATTTTTTTATTACACCCCTTACTGTCACAAACTAAAGAATAATCATTAAAATCATTAAAATAAACATTATTATTCTTAATCATAAAAACATGAAGCTCACTTAGCTCACACCAAACACCACATTATAAAAAAAAATTAAAATAAAATACCTATACACTATATCAACTATATTAAAAGTAAAACATATTTCAAATACAATAATATGTGCACGATTACTGATTACTACTTGAAATGTAGTAACATTTTTCAAGTGCAGCACAGTGTGATGAGGTTCTAGATCAGTGCAAAAAAGAAAAATGTCAATAAATAAAAATTGTAATCTACATACAAGCAGAAATCTATTAAATAATCTAAGGTTTTGCCTTCCTCATTTATCTGTTATATCAAGATTTAAGTTTTACACCAGCTCTCCCCTGACACAACCACCCCATTTGTTCATTGGTCTATTTGTTGGACTGGCACTGCAAGAACACTCACACACACACACACACACCCCAATGGCTAGGACAATTTATGCTTCTTTAATCTATCAGCTATTGTAAGGAGTGCTAGGAAATCCTCACCTGTTTTCATTTTCATTTAGTTACTTTCGTACAAGTATTCCTTGTTTAGTATATTAGTTGGTTATTTTTATTGGTTGCCTTTATTTTATCACATGGTCTGTTTTATGTTTACATACTTCCGTGTTCCGTTTCGTCGTCAGACCGGCATTGTTTTGAGTCACGCGTTGTCCGAGTCCCTGTGTTCCATCGAATCAATAAATATCGACTCTCTTACCTGCACCTCCTGGTTCCTCTCTGCACTACTGCGCTTATTTTTTCCTGCAGTGGACACGTATGCTGGTCTCAAATGGATTTGGATCCAGGAGCGAGTCGCTATAAGTTTTTTTTTCATCGTAGGAGGAGATCATTTCTCGGCAGGAGCTGGAATCGGATGGTTTTAAAGAGTCTCGACTCGTGTGTCAACGCCGATGATGACTCGTTCGACCGCTTCCTGGCAGGACACGTTATCCCGCCCCACGTGCTTTTAAATTCCCCCAATCTGTGGCCTGAGTCCCGCTCCCAGAGGCCGTCCAAACCCGCTTGTTACACCAGTCCCTCCTCTGAAAAACCTCCCTGGTTTTGTTACATTTCACCCTATGCCTGTCCCCTATATTTAGCGGATATGAAGTCTCTGCATTCCTTTGCTATCCATCGCCACCTCAGGGGAGTCCATGTGTGACTTCGCGAGGTGTGCGATTAAGCACCTCCAACCTCATCAAACGGTGCCCCAGCCTACACGCTGGAGCTGGCACAGGTGTTGAGGCAGGGCTAAGCCTCCTCCCAGCTCCATTGAGGAGGGGGTTCCCTGTGTGGTATCTGTGCCCCCTGCTGTCCCTGTGGAGAGTGTGGGGTCTGGGGAGAGTGAAGGTTCGGTTGTCTGTGGGTTGTATGGTGTCTGAGGGGTGTGCTTTAGTCGGTGGTGTTCCCCAGTGTCGTCCTCCTCCCGTGTGTGTCACAGAAAACCTGATAGTGTTGTATGTGATGATTTGTCTGTCATATATGCTGTTAAACTGGTAGCTGTGTTCTGTATGCAGAAAGCAAAGGGCGGGTCACCGTAAACTCTGGGAGAAGGCTTCAGGTTCCTCTGCGCCGCGGAGTGAAGCAGGCGTGAGGGCATAGTGTGCTGGAGTCGAAGAGTGACGGCTAGGGCTGGAAAAGATGGCAGCTTACCATATGAGAAGATTGCCTTTAAACTTAGACGATCCAACTCACCTAGCCCAATCCCCGGCATCCCTTATATATAGGCTTCAATTAAATTTCTGGTGAGAGGCGTGGGGAGTGAGCACCAACAGAAGCGTAAGACGCAGGCGGTCACGTAAGACGCAGACGGTCACTACAATGGGTGGTACGTTCAGCCGAACGCACCATCCGAGTAGCACTTCCAGACCTCCAGACCATCTACAGGAAGCGGTGCTTGTCCAAAGCCGAAGTGGAAGTCATCCGACAACAACCTCTTCACTCTATTGCCATCAGGACGGCGTTTTCGTGTCCTGAAGGCAAACACAGAAAAGATGAGGAGGAGCTTCTTCCCAACGGCGATTCAGACCCTGAACCAGGACTAAACGGACATAATCCCACCCACAACACCTTCATAATTATTTGCACATAAAAGCACAAACCACTTTAACTTTTAACTTATAAGACCATTTCAGTTCATATCCGTTAGTGCAATAATTGTACAGTTCTCCTATTTTCAAAATTTTGTGTAAATACATAGTTAAATTTTATTTTTATTTTATGTTTATTCTATTTTTCTTATCTTCTTAAATTTAAACTTTATGTGGAGAAGTCAGGAAAGAATTTCACTGCTGGCTGTACAATGTATATCTACGTATGTGACAAATAAACCTGATTCTGAATAGCGTCCTGAATGCACTGATGAACGTGCATCCACACTTCCTCGCTACAGCGAAACCAATCATAGAATAGAAATAGAAATAGAAAGCCTTTATTGTCATTATAAAACGCATACACAGTATACATCATATAACGAGATTTAAGCACCTCCTTAAAGTGCACATGGCATTATATACAAATAGAAAAAAAACAATAGAAAAGACATGTGCAAAGATGTGCTGTGCAAATAGAAGTGTGGTGTGTCACATGATATGCCAATTTGTGCAGGTTCCCGTTTAGCATTGAAATGGCTTTGGGAAAGAAGCTGTCCCTGAGTCTGTTTGTTTTGGCCCGTATGGACCTGTAGCGTCTGCTAGAAGGCAGCAGGTTGAAAAGGTGGAATCCGGGGTGAGTATTGTCCTTTAGGATGTTGCTGGCGCTGCTGAGACAGCGAGAGTGGTAGATGGAGATTATGGAAGGCAGGGAGCAGCCAATGATTTTTTCGGCTGTGTTGGTCACTCTCTGCAGTCTTCTTCTGTCAGCCTCTGTGCAGCTGGAGTGCCACACTGACACAGCATATGTCAGCAGGCTTTCAATGGTGGAACGGTAGAAGGTCACCAGCAGGCTTGTGTGTAGTTGCTCTTTCCTGAGCACCCTCAGGAAGTGAAGCCGCTGCTGGGCCTTCTTGACCAGTGCAGAGGTGTTGACTGTCCAGGAGAGTGGGCCAGTGCCTCCACTCCTCTCGGACTAATTTCACCGCAAAAATTTTCAGATCCCCGATGGCATAATTGCATTCTGCCGCTGTGTGCTTGTACGAGAAAAAAGCAACTGGTAAAGGCAGGGATCGGCTACCAGTGTGTTGGGAAAGTACCGCCCCGACCCCGTGTGAAGAAGCATCCACTTCCACGACGTACAGTTTGTCCGGGTCTGGAAATGCCAACACCAGGGCAGATGAAAAGCTGCGTTTGAGGCTAACGAATGCCTGGTCTGCTTCAGGTGTCCACATATAAATTTTGGGTCGGCCCTTCAGCAGCGATGTGATGGATAATACTACGGAACTAAACGAACTAATAAACTTGCAGTAAAAGTTCACAAAACCCAAAACGCGCTGTACCTCACGAATGGTGGTAGGGACTAGCCAACCCAAAATGGCACGGACTTTCCCCAGATCCATTGATATGCCCCCTGGCAACAGATCAAACTCCTGAAAAAATGCGCACTTCTCCACCTTAACAAACTAATGGTGCTCCAGCAAACAGATCAGCACCATACTCACATGACGGCGGTTGTTATCACGGTTGTGTGAATAGATAAGAATATCGTCAATATAAACAATGATGAATTCTTCTAGAAAATCATGGAGAACATCATTCACAAATGCCTGGAAAATGGCAGGAGCGTTGGTGAGGCAAGGCACTAATTTGCAATTCAATGGGTTCGATGTAGTGCGTCACCATCCACCCCGCAGAGGTAATGCTTTGGACAGAGGGTGGCACTGTAATTCCCACTGTAACGCCAAATTCTTGTCCACAAAGTTCCCCTCTGCCCTTAATGAGTCGTTGAGTACATTAAAAGCATATTTAGTGATGGAAATTACCAAGGGCAAATACCACAGAGTGAGGAGACCTCTTCGGGTGGCGCTTATCAGGGGAAGAGCCTGGAGGGCAGGGCGACTGAGACGTCACAGGATCCCAGCAGGTGATTGGCGCTCCCGCAGTACAAACATAGTCCGGCCCGGAGGCGGCGCGCCCGTTCCGAGGATGGCAACCGAAGCGAATCCAGTTGCATAGCAGCCTCCTCGAGCGAGTGATGGCGCGGATCACTCCTACCACAAGCCAGACGAGCGGCACGACTGGTTGGTCGGTTGATGGCGGTAGTGATGAGCATTCGAGAGACATCTTCGCGTCGTGACAAGCCAGATCCTTGTGGATCTCCGACCGTAGACCTGTGCGGATGTGGTGATGAGCGCAAGTTTATTCCACCCACTCCGGACGGCCAGTGTCCAGAACTCCAGCACGTATTCCGAGACTGGACGATCTCCCTGCTCTAAGTCATGCAGCACCTCACCGCACGGGCGTCCATGAAGAGAGTGATCAAATGTTTTTTTAAACAGGTCAATAAACAGGGCATAATCCTGAGTCTTGGTCGCCTTAGATTCCCACAGAGCGGTGGCCCAATCTCCCGCTCTGCCCACCAAACGGGACATGATAAAAATTATTTTGTGCACGTCCGACATAGGAGGTCAATTGGCCAGGTAAATTTTGCAGTGGAATAAAAAGTTGCTGCATGTCTCAGAGGACCCCTTGTACCGATCAGGATCTGTGAGATGGGGAAAGGGTTCTGGGCGGCATCGTCGGTTGCCGCAACTTGGTTCTGGAGTGATAGCGGCATGCGTTCCTGGGAATTCTGTCACGAGAGGATGGCGTGCATGGTGTTTGACATGCTCAGGAATTCCTAAATGAGCTCACCCAGCCTATGGCCCAGTTCAAGCAGAAGTGCCTCTGGTGTTCCCGTATTGGGGGGTGTGGCGTTGGATTATGTCATGGCGTTCCAACCCCAGAGAACAGGCCAAATCTCCTTTACCAAATAGAGGGGGTTTATTGAACACTTCCGTTAAGTCAAAAATAAAAGGAAACGAAATCCAAGATTTTGAAACGAAAAAACATATGTCGCTGGAGTGAAGCAGCTGTGCGGCCGGAGCGGCAGCGAGGGTGTGGCGTGCTGGAGTCGAAGACTGACGGCTAGGGTTGGAAAAGATGGCAGCTTAGCATATGAGAAGATTGAGTTTAAACAAGAAGTATGCCAACATAGACGATCCAACGTCTATCCAACATGGTAAGTCAGAAAAATGTCAAATTGATTTTTTAACATCTTTTACTCAAAGGTAGGGTATCATATAAAGAAGAATAGAAAAGTCATTGTAGTGTTAGTTGCAGTTGGGTTAAGTGCAGTACATGTTAAGCCAACAACAAATATTTAAAAACACTTATTTAAGACTATGGATCTATTGTTTAACAATGATGCTATGACAAAATGCCTATTGAGCTACAGTTCATATGATACCAATGTCTTTGGTGAATTATACGCTTATCACAAGTTCGAGCCTGAGGATATGATTTTTTAAAAGAACAAATCTGCCACCACCACAGATCTGCCACCACTGCGGCCTCTAAAACAGAGACCAAGGATGCAGAATCAAGCACACACACCAACAACGATATGCAACATAATGAGACAGCATTAATAAAAGTAATTAATGACTTATTAATAAATAAAATTACTGCTGGAACTCTCACAAGTCTCCTCAAATTTGGAATAGATCACTTTCAATCTTTAAAAGTACATTGAAAACATATTTATTTACTTTTGTTTTTATTGAATTCCTTGTACATAAAGGTGTAGATCTCAGGTTTGATGGTGTTGGGTTGGTGATCTGGGATAGTCTGTGCTGGCATTTCACTTCTTCACAAAGCTCACCATTAGTAGAGAGAGTGGCGCTGAAATGATTCCATGGAGCCCTCTCAACTAAGTATAGTCTGCAGTATTTAGTCAGTTATGCCAGAGGCACATGCTGCACTGTATCAATCAAATACTATCTACTACATAATTACTGCGCTTCATTACCTTTATCTGCTTTTCTTGTGTATTTTTGTTAAGGTCACACCAGCATCTTTGAGGTGTCGTCAGTTCTTTTTCCATGGCACTATAGTACTACAGCTACCACGATTAGTGGTTGGAACCTGGATTTCTGTTGGACTGGCAGCATTACAGTCCTGCAGCATGGCCTCACTGGATGTATATAGTTTTCAATTGTTGAATATAGACACCTGATCACTACATGGATGTCCTACACCATTGATGCTGCCCAGCCACTCAAGGAGGATAAGTCCCCCACTTAGCCTGGGTCCTCCCAAGGCAGGCATGTCCAAAGTCCAGCCTGTGGGCCTTCCGATTCCAAACGGCCTGGGCTTAAAATGTGTTATTTATGGCTCACTAGCTCGCTCAGATTAAATAAATAAATAAACAGTTTAAATGTATTTCCACCTTTACCACACAATGACAGCGCCATTCTAATACTATCATCATACAATATCGACGTATCGTCAGATATTCAGAGGCCACTAGGGGGCAGCAGAAGAGTGGCTTTTGATGATTTATCATTTGCCTGCGATGAAAACAGACACTTCTGTCACAACAACAGATTTTTTTAAGAGGTGCTGATGACAATATGAAAGTGACAGAGCAGCTGCTTGACCTTAAACCTAAATTAAATTCCTTAAATTGAAGATATTCTATACAGTTTGTTTCATGTTTTTTTTTTCTCTAGATCTCCAGATATGAAAGAATTGTGTCATTAAAGTTGTTCAATATTCTTGCAAGCACTGACCTACAAAAACAAAAAGGCTCCAACCCAAACAGTGCTAGCTCACCAGCAAAGAAACACCTACTGTAGGCCTGTAGTAATGCTCCATCTAAATTGATCCACCTGTCAATAACTATTTTATGGTTATAAAAACATTTTGTCAGGCAGAAATGCAGTATGGAGAGCCATTGCATTACAGATAGATAATTCGTTGTGGCAGGAGCGCAGCGGTACTTGGGGAGAAAGCAGAGCCATCTGCAACTTTGATTAGAGATAATTGACACTGATAAATGTGCGCACCCTTTATAAGATGCCGAGATTGACCACAAGTTGCAAGAATGCAAGGACATGGCAGTTACCATTGGCCAACATGTGTGTTGTAATGAATTTAAAATAATGTGTAAATAAAGCCTTTTCCTGATTTGTTCCCACCCTGTTACACTTTTGTAGCCATGCATAAAACATTACTAACAATGACCTAATAAAACTACAATATTATTTAGGAAATAAACATTCACCAAATCATCTCCTTAAAACCGCTTAAGTACGGCTGCTACACGCCGCTGCTTTGCGCCTCATAACGCTTAGTGCTCTTACCACCGTTGTTACTAGTCTGATCTCAGTCTGGAGATCTGTACTGAATCACTTAGTTAACATCAGTAGCTGGACTTCATAACTATTAACATTAATGGGCCCATACTGTCTATGGCCACCTCCAGCCAGAGGTTTTGGCCATATGTCTACCTCTTATGATACTCCTCATAACATTCCATCTGTCTGGTCTAACAGAACAGTTCATCGTCAAATGTACAATGATTATTTTCAACAATATAAGATTGCTCTAATTTAGCATTGTTATCCCTCTAGACCTCACTGCTGCTTTTGATACCATTGATCATTCCATTTTGCTTAATCGTCTCAAATCCGTTATTAACATCCAATGGAACTGCCCTCTCTTGGTTAAGGTCTTATCTTGATAACAGGGAACAAATTATTAATATTAACAACTGTAGTTCTGCTATTGCTCCAATATCCTATGGTGTTCCCCAAGGTTCAGTGCTTGGTCCCCTTCTGTTTATCCTTTACCTGCTCCCCCTTGGTGATATCATACGTCAGCACGGCCTTCATTTTCACTGTTACGCTGATGATGTCCAGCTTTACATCTCCTCCAAATCAATTACTACAGCTCTCTACATCTGCCTGGCAAACTGCCTCACTGAAATGAATTCATGGATGCAGACTAACTTTCTTAAACTGAACTGTGAAAAATCTGACATGATTATAATAGGTACTAAATCACAAAATGCAACTACTAATACACTTCACCTTAGCATTGATAATCAAACCCTGCTTCCATAATCAAACATTCGCAATCTGGGTGTTATTTTTGATTGCAATCTCTCTTTCGAACAGCATGCCAATTACATTACCAAAACCGCTTTTTTCATTTAAAAAATATTGCACGTCTCCATCATTCACTCACTTTCTCTGCTGCCAAAACTCTTATCCATGCATTCATCACATCAAGAATTGACTACTGCAATAGCATTTTATATGGTATCTCTAAAAAGGTCATAAAAAAACTTCAGTATATTCAGAACTCAGCTGCATGTCTTTTAACTCACACTCGATCTCGTGATCACATTACACCTATCCTGCAAGAAATCCATTGGCTTCCTGTTCCCCAACGCATTCAGTATAAAATTATTTTACTCACTCACAAGACTCTTCACAATCAGACCCCCTCATATCTCACTGACCTCTTGCGTCTTCGCTCCAGCACATACCCTGCAGTCTTCAGACGCTAATCTTCTGTCACATAGCGTCAGAACCAAGCACCAAACCTGGGGTGATAGAGCCTTTTCTGTTGCTGCCCCCTCACTATGGAACGCTCTCCCTAAAACTTTACGTGATACCTCCGACCTGTCTACTTTAAAATCACTTCTTAAAATCCATCTGTTTCGGATCACTTTTAACCTCTAATCTAATTTAATATATTTTGATATTTTATTTCTGTTTCTGCTTTTTAATTTTGCTTTTCTTATTGTATAACTGCGCTAATGTTTAATATGTCTTGTGTGTTTTCATGATTTACTGCTCTATTCAATTTGTAAAGCGTCTTTGAGGTCCCTAAAAGCGCTATATAAATAAAGTGTATTATTATTATTATTATTAAAACATTAAAACATTACCAACAATGATCTAATACTACCTAAAACTACAACATTAGGATACAACAAATATCCTAAATAAAACCTGATTATTTGTAAACCTGATTTTTCCTTCAAAAGTGTTTAATTAGTTTGTTTAAGAAGTCCTTTTCTATTGCCACTGAAGCTTATGCTGAAAGTCGTCTTTTTGTAAATTCGCTGACAGAAGTAAACTCTATCCAGCTGATAGATTGAATAGATAGATTGGATCTGACTATCCAATCAGAGGTTGATATACACTGATTTAATGTAAGCCCGCTAGAAGGTCTTGGTGTGTCGGCTCAAAATTTAATTAGTTGAAGCAACAGGTTGATAGACACTTATTTAATTCTACCGGGCTTTCAATGTCAGGTGTGCTACATTTCTCTGCCTATTCCTTGTATTTTTATTTGGGTTTGTTTGAATTCATTTTTGTACTGTTGTTACCCATCGGATACAAGCATTTGTAGTTTATTTGTCTCACCTGATTTTATGGTCACATGTTTCATTATTTTATTAGTTATAGTTCGCCTCTAGTGTGTTTCAGTGGGGTAGATCACATCACCTTCCAGTGTCATTGTCCAGTGTAGGCTCATCAGTCTTTTGGCCACGTTTACGTGGCCCATCTTTGTTAGCAAACTCGCTTTGGTGGTTTTGCCATGCGCAGGCAGTTTTGTGTTCATAGTTTCGCTTTGTGTCTGATTCTTCCTCCTTAGCTATAGATATAAGATGTTCTATGGTGTGCTATTGTTCATTTGTTCCATATAGGGAGGTTGAGTTTATTTGCCATTCTGGGTAAGAATCGTTCTGTGCTTAGGAGGATATCGATTGTGATGTTGTCTCTGATGATGATTCAGATGATTCTTCCTGTAAGGATCATATTCTCCTGGCCTTCACCTTGTAAAACTCTCCTGATTTTATGAACAGTATTATTCAGTAAGGCCATGCTTCTGCCACTATTTCCCATTTAAAATCTTCCTCATTTTTTTTATCTCCATTTGTTCTCCTGTCACAAGTATATTTCCAGCCAGCCTCACCTCTCCTTTTTGCCTTGTAGAAGTCCCAAGCAAGAGCAAGTGGTCAAACCCAGTCACAGTGAGCAGAGAAGATCTAGTGGTTTCAAGTATGCCCCCAGAGTGTCACGGTTTGTTTTGATCACGTGGTGTGGGTTGGTTCTGTGTTCACGCCCCCGCAATCACGCGCACCTGGGATTAATCACGGTTTTGTTATTTATACCCTGCCCTCACCGCCAGTTTGTCTCGTGCCACGCCTGTGCTAAGCCCTGACACTACCATCCCCGTTCTTGATCTGAGTTCTGTGTTCACGTTGCCTCGTCCCTTGTGCTGTTCTCTGTTTTCTGTGTGTGCAGTTCGTCAGCCCCCGTCTACACCCCGTCTAGTGGACTCCATCACAGTCTCCCTGGACGTTTGTGCTACTCTCCATGACATCATCACCCCTCGCCTCACTTCTACTACGTCCCATGTTTATGTTCTTCGTTCTGTGGATTCACTTGTGGATTTAATAAACACCATTGTGACTGTACCTGGGTTCAGCTCGTTATCTCCGAGTAGCGGATCCGCCTTGCTTGGTCTTGAGACCGTAACACAGAGGGTCTAGTGGTTTCATGTATGTCCCCAGCAGGTCTAGTGGTCTAAATAATGGCCTCACTGGGGGTGGAGCTGGTGCTAAAAAACAAGTCTAGTACGTGTGCTGTGTTTGCACCTGCGCCCACTGAGCTACATCCATGCAGTTCTGTGGTGTCTTCTGGTTCCCCTTCATTTTTTGTTTTTCTGCATCTTCCTTGTCACTGTGGTCTCTCTTCTTTGCTCTGCCCTCTTTATCACCTGCTTTCCTGACATCAGCCTGCATTCAGAGCCACCCCCATGAGTGTCCCCTGTGAGTCAGCCTGCAACTTGGTTGGTATGCCAGGTAACTCCTGCGACTTGGTCACTACACTAGGTACCACCTGCAACTCAGTCGGTACTCAAAGTACATCTAGAGATTATGTTAGCGCCGAGAGCGCATTTAGTTGAGTAAACACTGCATGTTGGTAGTGCCGTTAATGGCACACTACATGCCTCTAGTGACTTAATTGGTGCTGAGAGTACCTCCAGCCCTCCTTTTTCTTTGTGTTCTTTTGGCACCATCTGGTTTTGTGGCTCTTGAAGGGGGGGGGGGGGTAATGTCAGGTACATTTCTCTCCGTGCGTCGGCAGTTATGGGTTCACAGTTTCGCTTCACATCCTTTTTTTCATCTTCTTTAGCTGTAGGTTGCCAGGTAGGTTCATGCATGCGCATATTGGCACATTGATACTAGTTGTGGTTTTCTTCTTTGGTTTAGTTATAGGTTCTAGGTTTGTTGATGCGAACTATTGCGCATCCTTTCTTTTTGGGGTTTTCTTATTTGTGTTAATTTCTGTTTATTTAGTATGTCCATTACAGATCTCATATTCAAACTTGTTTAGCTTTCTTGGATAATGTTTTTGTTGTTGTTGTTTTGTTGATAAATCCTATTTTTTTATTTTACACTGGTTTGTTCTCATTTCTGCATAGTATCTCTACCTGTAGTTTAGCATGAGCACACCTGACTGCCCTGACTTAGTCGGCACTTGCGCAGGGGCAGTTGTGACATTCAGATTGATTATTAAAGGACTAGGCAAATTATTTGAACGTGGAAACAAATGATGCTGAATTTAACACTCGGTCAATGCCAGGTAGCAGTCAAAACACAGTATCTTTATTTAATCATTTAAAACACAAAGCAAACAAAGTAAAAACTCACATGGATTTGGAATAAACCATATTAGATGACTAATATTAAAGGCTTAAATAAGGAACACAGACACCAGTAAATAAACATAAATGTGTACTAGTAAACAAAGGCTCTGCTATGCGTCAGGCCTAAGAAAACCTCTTTACCTTGATTTATTCACAAAAATGTAAGCTCCGTGTCTTTATCAGTAATGATTAAACTGTGTGATGTAAAAAAAATAAATAATAAAAAAAAAACAATGGTACATTGTCTTAAAGCAGCTTTATAATTTTCGAAAATAAACCCAAAAGACCAAGCTGAAAAGACAGTCAAAATAAAAATTTACTGGTATTTATTTTGTTTTTATAGGAAGAAATCTTGTGAAAACCAAGACTAACTATTAAGAAAAGTATATGAGTTGGGAATTGTTTTGGTGTTGCTCTGGAATAATTGTCCAGTATAATATTAACCACAGCCTTAAAATAAAAACAGAAAACAATGAAGCAATAAACATTTTAGAACTGAGCAAAAACATTCTTAGGGCTATATTAATACGAATAAAAGATACAATATATTTAGACATTGAATTTTACAGAATAATGCAGAAACTAATAAAAGTAAACAGAAGGAAAGTGGTTATATATTTTGAACAACAATACAGTGTTTGTCTCTGCACCCCTGCCCCCAACCTTCCATCCTAATGCAAGACTGATGATTTATGAGATAATACAGAAGTGTGGAACAGGCTCATTAGAAAAAAATATACCCAAAGCACCCTGAAGGAACTGGGCAGGGCCCAATGTCCAGATGGAAACCAGCCTGCAACATTCACAGGCTCATATAGCAAGCAGGTCACAACCTTAGGTGGAGGGAGTCTACTGTGCTGTCCTTAAAACTTTGAGACAGATGCATGATGAGACTCCAATTCAGCCAGCCCAGGCTAAGTAAAATATGTAAAATCTCTAGATGAGATTAACAGTAGAAAGAACTCCACAATGTTACAGCAGGAATTAGGGCCTTTTTCTTTCCTGAGACAGTAAGGTCCTCAGCAGAGATGATTAGAGCACCACGTAGTCAGAAGGTGAAGTGATGAGCAGGGCACAGGAGGAGAGTGGAGCATCGGAACAACACTGAGTTAAACAGGAAGGCTGAGCAATGTCCCCAGCAGAGAACAGAGTCAAAGTAATTTCCTTAACAGAAAAAGGAAGAGCCTGTAATATCCTTTGTAGAAGCACCTTTTGGGTGTATCAGGGAAATAAACATGGGTCTTAGGGTGAGAGAGCCCAAGATGTACAGTTAATCCTATACAAGGGACTAGAATAATTGGGAAGGAATGCATCCAGTGAAAAGGGCACCAAACCATCACTGGGCACACGGTTACTCAAACACTATATAGGGGAAATATTATTTAGAGCGTCCAAGTTTTTGAACTGTGGAAGCCGCAGAACCTCAAAAATACCCACAGGACACAGGGAGAACATGGAAACTCCACCCAGATCAGGATTTAAACATGGATCCCCAGCACTAAGAATGCATGCCGTGAAGAGAGAGATGCCACCTGATACTGGGTCTGGGGTGACGGTGGGCACCAGCATGTTTATGTGAAAGCTGTACACAGAGCCCAATGTATCTTGTATGTAGACGTGTTGGTAGCAATAAAGTCCATTCTGTTGGTGAGAAACACTGTCTTCAGTCCCTTCCCGTTACATTGGTGATGAATCCTGGGACTAATAAGGATGCATGTGGTCCAAGAATGACAACTGTAAGCTTGTAGGCACGTTCTCCAGTGGAGATGCACGGCGCTGTCCCAATTCTTTTAGCATTCAAGTAAAGCAAAGTAGAGTGGGAAGGGCTAGCAGAAGTTTCAGATGTCATGCGTCACACCACCATGGCTCGTCACCGCAGGGAGGTGCGGAATATTGCTGGGACCTGCCGCTCATGTGTAGGTGTCGGAGGGGAAGTTGGAGGACAGCAATTCGTCTGGAACCCTGATGACATGCAAATGGCTACATGCTGGAGGGCAGCTGCCGGGAGCCCATGGGCAGACAGGGTTGGAGCTGCGTGCATGAACACAGGAGGACATCGGAATCTCTCTCCCTCTCTCTTTGTGACAGTTCGTGCACGCGAACATCTAAAAAAGCAACAAATTTTTGTGTATTAGTCACTACATCTGTGCTCCATTATTTGGGATAAAATGGAAATTCAAATAAGTAAAATGTGTCTCCCATAAAGAAGTACCTACAATGAAGACTATACAGACCATGTTGACATAACATTATTACCAAAGACCACACCCAAAGCTTTTTATTAATTTTTATCAAGTTCCAATGTAAGTCAATAGCATGTACGAGTGGATACTTAGGGTGCTGCTTTATCCCCTATTGGCCAGTACTAAAAATGTTGCTGTACTTTTGTTGTTTTTAACAAACACACACACACACACACACACACACACACACATATATATATATATATATATATATATATATATATATATATATATATATATATATATATATAAATAAATATATATTACTGTAATATTCCCTGCCTGGACAAAAAATGGTCACCAACTAGATTTTACTAACCAAATAGGTACGAGCCTGCCATTGGACAATTGCAAAAGGGGTAATTATTTTTCAGCTGCAACACGTTATTTAACATTCCTCAACGTCATACAAAAGGACTGCACAACTCACAGATCTGTCACATACCCGTTCACGCTCCACTTCTCCTCTCACCGCTTCGCACACACCCACTTCTTCATGTACACATACACGCCCCTCTCCTCCACGCGCTGCTCCGCACACACCCACTTCTTCATGTACACATACACGCCCCTCTCCTCCACGCACCGTTCCACACACACCCACTTCCACATCTGCCGCTCATTAACCACGTCACCGATCACCCTCTCCTGATTATTAGTTTCAGGTGCTTCCCATCAGCTGGAGTGGCTTCTTAAGCTGCCGTCCCGGACTCCTCGGCGAAGAGTTTTTTTGGTTCCGGTTTTGGTCTTATCTCTCTCGTTGGTTCGGAGTGCGCTGGAGCGCGGCGGCTCCGGCTCTGGGATCGCTGGCTCACCACCGCCACCATCATCACCACCATCATCGCCCATCATCCAGCTGACTTCTCAGGTACCAGATGCATATTCAGACCTGGCGGAGGTCTTCAGTAAGCACCGCGCCAATACACTCCCCCCCCATCGTCACTACAATTGCACCATTGACCTGGTGCCGGGGGCTAAATTACCACACGCGTACCCGTACCATTTATCAGTTGCTGAGACACAGGTCATGCACGCCTACATCGAGGAATCCCCGGCCGCGTCAGGGTTCTTCTTTGTACCCAAACAAGGGGGCAAACTGCGTCCGTGTATTGATTTCAGGGAGCTCAACAAAGCTACCAAGCGGTTCCCTTACCCCTTCCCGTTGGTTACTGCCAACTTAGAGCTGCTTCACGGTGCGTGTGTGTTCACTAAATTAGACCCGCGCAATGCATACAATCTGGTCCGTATTCGGAGGGGAGACGAATGGAAGACCGCGTTCATTACCACCTCAGGGCATTACAAATACCGCGTGATGCCCTTCGGTCTCACGAACACCCCCGCGGTCTTCCAGGCCATCATTAACGACGTGCTTTGCAAATTTTTACATCAAGGGGTGATCGTGTATCTCGACGACGTGCTGGTGTTTTCGGGTGATCTGACCTCCCACGTCACCCTAGTTCAGCGTTTCCTATCTCGTCTCCTCGCCAACGGGTTGTATGTTAAGGGGGAGAAGTGTGTGTTTCACCGGGAGATCATCTCGTTCTTAGGGTTTATCATCTCCCCTAAGGGGATTGAGATGGACCCTGGCAAGGTCCAGTCGGTCCTGGACTGGCTGACACCGGCCTCCCCCCGGGACCTCCAACGTTTTTTAGGCTTCGCTAATTTTTACAGACGTTTCATTCCCAATTTCAGCAAGGTTGCGCTTCCTCTCACCTCCTGCCTCAAAGGAGGCCCCTCTACGCTGTGCTGGAGCACGGAGGCAGATCTGGCCTTTAACACCCTTAAGAGACTTTTCACTACCAAACCAGTCCTGACCCATCTAGACTCTGAGCGCCAGTTCATCGTAGAGGTGGACGCATCCTGTAGTGGGGCCGGTGCCGTCCTATCCCAGTCCACAGGGGGCCTTACTAACGCGTGGCCGATTGCATATTTCTTACGCAAATTCATTCTGGCCAAGTGCAACTATGGGATCGGGGACCGGGAGCTATTGGCTATTAAGCTAGTCTTGGAGGAGTCGCAACACTGGCTTATGGGGTCACCCGGTACTCATCCTCACAGATCACAAAAACTTAGAGTTCATTAAGAGTGCGCGTCGCCTCAATGCCCGCCAGGCCCGCTGGGCCCTTTTCTTGAACCAATTCGACTTGCAGATCTCCTTCCGTCCGGGGTCAGAGAACAGCCTGAGAGATGCCTTGTCTCGGCTCCACGGCCCATCCATTTCTGACCCAGACCAGGGGAGACCTATCATCCCCGCACATAGGTTTCTAGGTCGGATACTGTGGGAGCTGGACACCCAGATCCAGGATGCATTGCGCAACATTTCTGCCCCTCCAAATTGTCCCGAGGGGGTCCAATATGGCCCTCTTCCCATCCGAATCAGAATCAGGTTTATATTAGTCACATACATAGATATACATTGTACAGCCAGCAGTGAAATTCTTTCCTGACTTCTCCACATAAAGTTTAAATTTAAGAAGATAAGAAAAATAGAATAAAGATAAAATAAAAATAAAATTTACCTATTTATTTACACAAAATTTGAAAATAGGAGAACTGTACAATTATTGAACTAACAGATGAACTGAAATGGTCTTATAATTTAAGTTAAAGTGAGTTAAAGTGAGTTGTGCCTTTATTTGCAAATAATGCAATGCAGGGTTAAAAGTTGTTTTAGTTCTGAAGGTGTTGTGGGTGGGATTATGTTCGTTTAGTCCTGGTTCAGGGTCCGAATCGCCATTGGGAAGAAGCTCCTCCTCATCCTCCTCCTCATCCATCTCCATGTTTGCCTTCAGGACATGAAAATGCCGTTCTGATGGCAATAGAGTGAAGAGCTTGTTGTCAGGATGACTGAGGTCTTCCACAATCTTTTTGGCTTTGGACCAGCACCGCTTCCTGTAGATGGTCTGGAGGTCTGGAAATGCTACTCGGATGGTGTGTTCGGCCGAACGTACCACCCTTTGTAGTGACCGTCTGTCCAGATGGGTGCTGTTCCCGAACCAGGTTATGATGTTCCCTGTGAGGATGCTTTCGATGGTGCAGGATTAGAAATTCTGCAGGACCTTGGAGGGCAGTCTGAAGTCTCATAGACATCTGAGGTGGAAGAGACGCTGACGGTAATCGTTCAGGCAGGCTGGCTGAGATGTCTTCGGAACCGGGACAAAGACAGACTGTTTAAAGCACGATGGTACAATGGCCAGTGACAGAGAGAGATTAAAAATCTTGGTGAATACCGGAGCAAGTTGAGATGCGCAGGTTTTCAGGACACAGACACATATCCCGTCTGGTCCTGCAGCTTTCCTGGTGTTCACTGACGTCACTCTCCAAGATGACGAGTGGCGGCTGTTCGTCGCGAAGATCTGCGCATGCGCAGTCAGCTGCGCCGTGAGCCGTGTTGGTTGGAGCGCCGAAGCGAGCATAAAAGTTATTCAGCTCGCTCGCCAGCGTCCCGTCTGCACTCGTTAAACCAGAGGGTGTGCTTGTATAGTCCGTCACTGACCGCAGTCCCTGCCATAAAGATCTAGAGTCATGCTGCTGGAACTGTGACTCTAGTTTCTTGGTGTAGCGCTGTTTTGCGACTTTATATTCCTTCATATAGTTGCTGATGAGTCCTGAGTTATATGCAGCTGTGCGAGCTTCGAAAGCGTCACGGATATATTCATCCATGGCTTCTGGTTGTGAAACATCCTGACGCTGATTCTGGGAACCGTGTCATTAACCAGCTTCCCAACTAAGCTTACTACAGAGTCTGCAAACAAACTGACGTCAGCACAGCTGGTTTGGAACATGTCCCAAATCGCGTCATCCAGAGCGTCTTGCAGGGTGTCCACTGATTGGTCTGTCCAGTGCGGCACCTCCCTCTGAGCCACGACTTCCTGTTTCAGTCTTTGTTTATATTTTGGCATCAGAAAGTTGGCGGCATGGTCGGTCTTCCCAAACGGTGGATGAGACTGAGCCCTGTAACTGTTCTTAATCATGGTGTAACAATTATCCAGTGTCCAGTTGCCTCTGGTTAGGCAGCGGATGGTACTGCACATCTGAGGTTAGCGCTGTTGAAATTGCCAATGACGATGAGCGCGGCGTCTCGGTGATGAGTTTGGAACTGTGTGACCGTGTCATGAAGCTCACACAGCGTGGTATCTGTGTTGGCCTGGGGTGGAATGTAGACTGTTGTAACAGTGACCGAAGTAAATTCCCGAGGAAGATAGAAGGGACAAAACTTGAGTGCGAGCAGTTCCAGGTTCAGTGTACAGGCGCATGTCAGTGTTACAACACCGGTGTTGTTGCACCAGCGATTGTTTACAAAAACACAAACTCCACCACCTTTAGACTTCCCTGAGTCCACTGTTCTGTCCATACGGTACACCGTGAAGTTCACGGACGGCAAGATGGTGTGGTCCGGTATGTCTCGGTGATGAGAAGATTGCAGTGTCTAATGTCTCTCTGGAACTTAACTCTCGCCCGAAGGTCGTCCAGTTTGTTCTCCAGAGACGTTGGCTAGCAGGATACTAGGTAAGGGGGCACGGTGTGCCCTGGCCCTCAGCCTGTTCCTGATGCCCGCTCTTTTCCCTCGGGGTCGTCTCTTTTTGTCGCATCCATTGTTCTCCCTCAGGATTTCCCTCGGCCAGCTCGGGTTTGTTGTTAAAGTCGTGAGGTGAGTGGATTGTAGATTAATAGAAACAAGAGTGTCTCTATCATACCTAATGCATGCCGTCGTGAAATAAAAAAAAATCTAAAATCAATGTAAATAAGAAAAATAAACAAACTAATGTAAAAGGTTTGTGGAGAAGTCATGACGGCAGCCGACCTCACCGGTGCCATCTTGGGTCCCGCATCATCACGTGGTCCAATTCTTCTCTGAGCTCTGGCCACCCGGGCGTCCTACGCACCCTCCAGCTGATCCAGCGGAAGTACTGGTGGGAGTCCTTGCAGGCGGACGTACAATCCTTTGTACGTTCGTGTTCCACCTGTGCTGCCTGTAAGACCCCCTGAGTGCTTCCGGCTGGTAAGCTCTGCCCGCTGCCAGTGCCGGAGCGGCCGTGGTCCCACATTGCCCTGGACTTCGTGACCGGTCTCACCTCCTCTAATGGGTACAACACTATACTCTCGGTCCTCGATCGGTTCTCCCGGGCGGTTAAGCTTCTTCCCCTTAAGGGTCTGCCCTCGGCATTCGAGACGGCCGAGCTCTTATTCTCGAGAGTGTTCACCTCGTTTGGGATCCCTTAGGACATCCTGTCTGACAGAGGGCCCCAGTTCACCTCAGCCGTGTGGAAGGCCTTTTGCGAGAAGCTGGGGTCCTCCGTCAGTTTCACCTCGGGGTTCCACCCCCAGACCAACGGGGCTTGTGAGCGATCTCATCAGGAGCTCAACAAGTACCTTCGTATCTACGCCCACCGCAATGCCTCTGATTGGTCTCGTTACCTCCCTTGGGCATAAATCGCCCAGCAGCGAGGAGGTATGGTCCTTGGTACACCAGCAGGTTGAAGCGGTGATATGAAGGTACAAACAGTTCGCAGATCGCTCGTGGGGTGTCACTCCTCGGTTTAAGGTTGGTGACATGGTTTGGCTCAGTACCCGGGATATCAGGTGTTGTCGGGGTACGCGTAAGCTCCTTCCCCAGTTTTTGGGCCCATACCGGGTGGAGGCCGTCGTTAATGAGGTCGCCGTACACCTTCAGCTCCCACGCCACCGCCGGCGCCGGGGGCAAGGTGCAATACTTGGTCGATTGGGAGGGTTTCGGTCCTGAGGAGAGGAGCTGGGTTCCTGCGGAGGACATCTTCCCCGCCTCCTCCGCGCTCCACGCTGCATCCGTGCATACGTCTGTACTCTCTTTTTTGTTACTTCGTGGACATTTCTTGTTTTGGGGCGTTCCCCCACTACTCTTACGAGAGAAAAAATAAACTCTGTTTTGTTCAAAGTACCACGCTTCCTCGTTTCCTACGGCAGCGGGACAGAACTGTGACAAGATCAATGTCGATACAGTTTATTAAATAAACTTAAAATATTTATCCAGAGAAAGGAAAACAAGGTAAATCTGATACAAAGTCTATAGCTAAATGAGACCAGGGATGCAAAGGAACCTGTAAGCGTAGTAGTTTACCAGCAGGCAAAACTTTAGGTATCTTACAAGCTGCAGAAATGGAACATGAATGCACAAATTGTTGTATATCAGAGTTTAAAGTCTCCCACCAATATTTACAGAGAAGATTTATAGTATGTTCCACCCCTGGAAGACCAGAACAAAGGGATGAATGAGCCCAAGTAATAAGACAAGTGCGAAAAGACTCAGATACATACAAATGCCCCTGTGGACAAGTAGGAGCAGTGGGTACTGACTCTAGAGAACTCTCAATTTCATGATGAAGCTTCCAATGCAATGAGTTAGTGAAGCACCTATCAGGGAGAATAGGGGAGTCAACAGTTAAGTCCGCCTTGCTACAAGGGTGAAGGCGAGAGAGAGCATCCGCTGGAATATTACTATGACCTGGCCAAAACTAAATAGTAAAATTAAATCATCTCGACTGATAAAAATTTAATCGCTTAGCTTCCTTAAGGTATTCCAGGTTCTTATGGTCGGTAATAACCACAAAGGGATGATTAGACCCCATAAGCCAATGATGCCATTCGTCTAATGCGACCTTAATGGAGAGTAACTCACGATCCCCAGTGCTATAATTCCTCTCTGCCTGAGACAACTTAGGTCAACGACCAGTATCGTCCTTGTTCCATGAGTTGACCCCTGTACCTTGGGACAAAATCGCTCCCTCCCCAGTAGAAGAAGCATCTACCTCAACAAAAAATGGTAGATCAGGGTCAGGGTGAGCCAAGAATAGAGCAGAGGTGAATTTGGATATAAGTTTAAAAAACGCTTAGTGTCACGGGGCTCTTGAATGAGGCAACGATAGGATGTGCAGTGAGTCACCTTTTAATTCAGCAAATGCAACAAAAAGTACATGTGTTGGTAGCACATAAAATATTAACAAAAGAACCGAGCTCCAGGCTCCAGAGGTTGGGACGGTACCAAGCCGACAGGTGACAGGAGGCCGAGACGCTCCCACTGGTGACTCACTAGAAGAGGAGAGAGAACAAAAGAACGGTGACGGTGTCCCATAGGAGTGTGTAGCAACCAGCATCTGTGCCCTGTAAATGAGGACTGGAGGTAGTAAAAACCAATTAAGCTAATTAACTCAATTAGCAGGGCAGGGTGCAGAATCAGAACTCAGGGGAGAAAGGTGTGTGAGCTGTAGGTGGAGACAGTGGAGGATGTGTTGAAGCTGTAGGTGTGACAATTAGCCTCGGAATTCAGGAAGACATGATCCACCCCTAAGTAAGTTGGTAAGCGGAACTGAAAGTGTACTAAAGGAATGAATGAACTTACAATAAAAGTTAGCAAACCTCAAAAATCGCTGTAATTCCTTAATGGTGGTAGGGACCGGCCAATACAAAATAGCTTTAACCTGCCCAGGGTCCATCTGTAACCCATCAGCAGACAAAACATAGCACAAAAAGGATATATGATTACGATGAAACTCTTTTATGTATGAACGAACGGATTGTGCTATAAAAGAAATTGTAGAACAGATGGAACATGCCAGGTTGAGTTTCTAAATCGGTAGAAAAAATTTGTATCGTCAATATAAACTAGGACGAAATCCTCCAGAAAATAAATGACTGGAAAATGCCAGGGGCATTAGTGAGGCCAAAAGGCATAACCAGATATTCATACTGGCCCAACGTAGTGACAAAAGAGTGTCTTCCATTCTCCCCCTCCCTAATGCATACCAAATTGTAAGCATTACACAGGTCTAATTTGGAAAATATTGTGGCAGACTTGAGTCTCTCCAAGGAGGAAGGGACGAGGGGAAGATGGCTAAGCGATTAGCGGGTAGACTGGTTAAGCATTCTATAATCTATACAAGACCCAAGGGATGAATCTTTCTTGGAAACAAAAAAAAAAAACCCAGAAGACACAGGAGATTTAGAGGACCAGGTAATACCCTTAGCAAATGAATCAGCAATGCAATCATGCATGACCCGGCTCTTCGCAGCAGTTAAAGGATAAGGAACGACCCTAGGTATTTTGACATCTTCAATGAGATCAATCGCACAGTCGGAATTATAGTGAGGTGGTAGGGAATCGGACTAACTAAATACCTTAGCAAACAAACAGGGAGGTAACGGAGTACCAATGGATAATGTCCTAAGAAAAGAGATGAAAAGAGGGAGAGGAAATAAAAATAAAGAACAAAGTTTTGTTATGCAATGTGCTGATAGAAAGAGTACAAGAGATAGTGGAGTGTATGATGCAACCCGGGTGCAGGGGACGACCATCTGCTGAACTGACCCGAATGGCCCGAAAGGTGGTTGTGGGAAGACCCCACCGATCAGCCAGAGTGGTGTCCAAAAAATTACCCTCAGCCCCAGAATCAATAAACGCAGTTGTTTTCATTCATTCCATCCACTGTGTGCTGCCAGGGTTTGAAACTCCATAGAATAATCTGCCACAGCGCGAGAACCATGCTGAAGTTCATATAGCAGTTCTCTTACAGTATGACCCTTACGCGGGTGAAAAAATTTTCTTTTAAAAAGCTCCAAAACCAAAAAAAAAATCATGCGATTTGTCTCTGAGGGCGCTCCATAGAGCAGACCCACAGTTGTCAGTGCATCAGCGCAAGCACAAAATTATGAATGAAATTTTTGTTCATTAGTAGCGGGCGGACGATTGGCGAAATACATGGAACATTGTAGAAGGAATAGCTCACAGACCTCTGAATTTCCATCGTATAGCTCTGGCTCAACCACCGAAAGCGGGGATGCCATTGAACCGGCGGTGGCGGAAAACCCGGAAGCATCGGAAGACGCCGTAGAGGCAGTAGTGCCAGTCGGCTGATGAAATTCGCGTTCCAAACGGTCTTCACGCTCCAAAATGGATCCCATGGCCTTAGATAGTTCCATCATTTCTTGCCGTAGTTCGCAGAGGAAGGGCCTTGCTCACGAAGTATGTGTAGCTGATCCGTGGATTGAGACGCGTTCATGGTCGATGGCATCGCGTAGAAAAGGAATGCGCATGAATGATGGATGAGTGTATGATTCTTTGTTGTTTAGTGTGTATTAAATATTTGTTTTAGCAGACATTAAAATCAGCAAAATTTAAGAATTAGTTATATGGTTAGCCACATACATTTTTGTGTCTCCTATTATTTGTATGCACTAGTTGTCAATAAATTTGCCATGGAAAAATGGCATAAGACAAAGCATAATAGTTTACAATATTTTTTTAATAAACATAACAAAATCTATATCAAATATCTTAGGGCAAATGCACATATTACATACCGCATAAACCCTTAAATGATACTGTGATCATTTAATAATGCGGCACACTTGGGGGGGGGTGGTGGTGGTGGTGGGGCACAGCCTATGGCAATTGATGTTGATTAGAGGTAATTAAGGCACCTACTGGTGGCTCCTGTAATGCTCTGTCCGTGAGAGCAGTGTAGAGACATACACTGAGTACCAGGTAGCGGTCAATTCATAAATCGAAACCACAAAGCAAACAAGAAAACATCAAATGGACCTGGATTAAAGCATTGGTGATGACATCTGCTCTGCAGAGGTCTGAAACAGGCTTAAATAAGGAACAAAGATACCAGTTAATTAACACAAACTAGCACTAATCAACTAAAGCTGGTGGTTAATTAACAGCACGGACTGGAACTGAGAAACATACACAAAGCAAACTGAAAATCAAAGCGTGACATTGTTGAAAGTATGCAGCCTTTATAAGCTAAAACATATAATGCTACGGGAAGAATGAGAGGTTTTTCGTTGCCTGTTATGGCATGCAAGTGGCAGGGACTTTAGAAACCCACAGACAGATAGATTATCTAAATATAATAGTTAAATTTTATCTGGGAAGAAGACTATACAGCAGTAATTAAAACAGGAATACAGCCTTTTTTGCAGCTTGAATAGTTTAATGTCTTGTAATTAAATTGGAGACCCTCAGTGCACACTATAGGAACCAAACGGGTGGGAAAAACACATTGTTCCTGAATGGGATCATAACCTGTTATACCTTGTGGCCAAAGTTTTTGTTTGACAAATTGTTCCAGACCCTGATGATAATATTTGCCAGGAACTATATCTGCAGCCCACCAAAGTTGTTCTGGACCAAGTAACAACAACATAAAAGTTGTTAAAAAGCTGGTCTGACCAAAATGCCTGCAATTATTACATTTTTAATCAGATTTTATTCAGTCTGACGACAAATAAATAATCATAGAAACTTGATATATAAAATGTTATCTAAATAAATTTTTATTGCTAACTTAACTGATATGCAAAAATAGCAATTGGAAAGAAAATCAATAAAGAATTAAGAAGCTTTTTTTTTAAAAAAAAAGAAATTGATTTAAAAACTATTAATTACAATATTAACTAATCTCCTGGGAACTGAACACATAAGATATGTGTTCTCTGTAAGAGAATTGTTGAGGTTTTCCTACAGTGCAAAGGCTGCATGTTTTTTGGCAATCTCCTGACACAACCCTGAGAAACTAACACAAAGAACATCACCTGCTGATCATATTTTTGCAGATGAGAGTAATTTACTGGTTAAACTCAGCTTTCATTGGCCTGACCTTGGAAGAATATTGCACATGCTAGACCAGCCAAACACAACAGAAAACAAGGGGGTGAGAGGGGGGGGGGGTTTGGAGCAATGATTACAGGCAAAAAACCACAGCTTTTTCCCTCACTTATAAGCTGTTCTTTTCATGCCTGCTGTAAAGGTTGAGAGAAGGGGGGGGGGTGTTAATGCTCTCCAATATTATCACTTCAACAGTAAGCAATTTAGTACTAATAAATTAAGCATTACAGTGAATCTGCAAATTGTAGACAAGGTACACATTGCTAGTATTGGGCTAGACCCTGATTTGTCTTTAGAATGGTTTTAAATTTTGCTTTAAACTTTTTTTAAAACAGAACAATCTCTGGATCTGCCCCCTCTCCCTTCCTTACCCTAACTCATTCACTTCGCTCTAGTGATGAATGACCCCTGGTGATTCAACCTCAATGAGGTTTTCAATTCTCCCTCAGTGTTGTTCACCACTGCAAAATGGTGGAAAGATCATCCCAACTCTGTCCTTTAGCACCTTCAAGAAACAACTCAGAACACATCTCTTCCACAAACACTTGAAATAAAAAAGGCTGGATTGGATCAGGTTTGATAATTCTACAGTGTAACAACTAACTTATGTTGTTCTCTCATTTGTAAGTCACTTTGGATAAAATCATCTGCTAAATGTAAATGTATTATATTGGGAATATTCAAAATAGATTCTAACCCTAATCCTAACAATTTCTACAATATTTTCAACTGTGTTTGGTGTATAAATGGTGAGGTGCTTGATTTGCACACCTGAATTCAATAATCTCTGTCTTCCAATAATTCTTCCATACTATGATGTACTTCTTGCTAATTTGGATTTGGCACCTCATTGGACATTCTGTTTCATCCATAAACTTGGACATCACTGATATGACTGATATGACTTTTTCTTATAATTCTGCTTTAATACTGCTTTTCTAAATTACATTGTTGTACTAAAGCTAAGATAATTGTTGCCTTTTGGGTTCGATTTACTTTACTTTGACAATAACCTAGCAGACCATATCAAACGTAGATCAGGAAATAAGAATTCATAATAAAAATACATATAGAAGACAGCACAATGTAAAGTCCCACTTACCGGGTAGGGTACAAAAGGTTAAGGATTGCACTGTGGAACAACAGGTAGTGTTTTTATATCACAGCCAGATACAAATTGTTGAGTTTAACTGCCTGTCTTAAGAGAGCTACTTTTCCAGTTAGTCTTCTCTAAATTTGGGTAAGATGGAGCTATTGAATATTTGATTTTCTCTATGTATGCATTCATATGTTTGTCTGCCCAAAGTCTTTCCCAATCTATTACATTATAAGTCTGCGATGTGTTTTGCCACTACCAGTGAGCTAAATTTAAAAAGTCTTTATGAATATGCATCTGACTGAATATACCTGATCTCAGTATAAAGTACATCAACTGTCAGATTAGCCATTCAATTCCACAAATTTAATGATGATATAAATATTGTCCATAAGTCTTTTTCATGTATTGTAGTTTTATGGCAGCAAATGGATTTATTGTCCCTCTCCAGCATACCGGGTATGCTACATGTTTTCATGTCAGAGGACAAATTTGTGGTCAATTAATAACATTTTTAAATAAATAATGTCCAAACGGGGAGGGTCAAATCCCGATCTGGGTGGAGTCTCTGTTCTCTCATGTTCTCCCTTCATGTGCGCGTGGGTTTCCTCCAGGTTCTCCTGTTTCCTCCCACAGTCCAAAAACTGTGTGTGTGTGTCTGTGGGAGTGAATGTGTACCCAGCGATGAATTGGCAGCCTGTTCTGGGTGTTATTTCTTTGTTTATTATGTTTTAAAATTGTTACAAGTTAAATCAGAGGATCAATTATTATTCTATTTATTATCTCAAACCACTAGTCTTTTGTTTGGTTCCCTCAAGTATTAAGAAGTAATTGAGGCATTAAGAACAATGAGTTTTACATGCTTAGATTAATTATCTTTAATAAGATTTTTAAGATAAGATAAGAATAGGTTTTCCCCCACCTTTTCTGACTATAAAAGCCCCATCCCCAAACTTGTGAACAGCACTTATACTGCGCATGATCAACATGGGAAAGGAGCATTCCAAGGCCATCAGAGACAAAATCTTAAAGGGTCACAAGTGTAAGGAGTGCTAGACATTCCTCACCTGTTTTCATTTTCTTTTGATTATTTTAGATTATTTGTTCTCATTTAGTTAATGTATTTGTTGTTTTCATTTTTTACTTTTTGTTTTCACTTGGTTTGGGTTTTCGTTTATATTCCTTTCGTTTCCGTTGCTTTGGCGTTCAGGCATTGTAGTAGTAGTCACGTGTGTTTGACTCATGATTCTGACTGTCGATTCTAATAAATTCTCTTCACTTACCCGCGCCTCCTGGATCCTTTCTGCGCTACTGTGCTTTGTTTTTGCCAAATACAGATTTGGATCGATGAGCGAGTCGCAGTAAGTTTTTTTTTTTTTTTTCTTCCCCTCTCTCTCATCGTCTTTCCGGCTGCACTTGGGGTGCTGCTTAAATTCACTAGCCTGGCCGTTTAGCCTTTTTTCTGTCGTCTGCTATCTCTCCCCTACGAGTCCGGCGAGTTGGCTCCTGCGCCAGAGCCCGCTGTAGTCCCTCCAGCACCAGTGCCTGCTGTAGTCCCTCTCAAATGGCCCCCGCGCCGTCTTCGTCCCCTCAAAAGGCCACGTCGCCTGCGCGTCCTCAAAAGGCCACATCGCCTGCGCGTCCTCAAAAGGCCATGTCGCCTGGGCGCCCTCAATAGGCCACGTCGCCTGGACGCCCTCGAAAGGCCCCTCTGCCGTCTTCGCGCCCTCAAATGGCCTCGTCGCCGTCTTCGCGTCCTCAAAAGGCCACGTCGCCGTCTTCGTGCCCGCAAAAGGTCACGTCGCCGTCTTCACGCCCGCAAAAGGCCCCTGTGACACCTTCGCACCCGCAAAAGGCCACTGCTCCGCCGCCTTTGTGGTTGCACGTGGTCCGTCAGTACACTCCTCGACCCACATCGTAATCCGCCGGTGCTGACGATTATCCAGCAGGGTCCAGGGCCCCCCGGTGTCCTTCCTGCTCTGGGAGGACTTTTTCTTTTTGGGGGGGGGGGGGTAATGTAAGGAGTGCTAGGCACTCCTCACCTGTTTTCATTTTCTTTTGATTATTTTAGTTTATTGGTTCTCATTTAGTTAATGTATTTGTTGTTTTCATTGGTTACTTTTGGTTTTCACGTGGTTTGGGTTTTCGTTTATATTCCTTCCGTTTCCATTGCTTCGGCATGCTGGCATTGTAGTAGAAGTCACGCATGTTCGACTCATGATTCTGAGTGTCAATTCTAATAAATTTGCTTCACTTGGTGAACGGATTCTGACTGTTCTCTGTGCTTATGCACCGAACGGCAGTTCAGAGTACCTAGCCTTCTTGGAGTCTGTGGGGGGGGTGGTACTGGAAAGTGCTCCCCCTGGAGACTCTGTTGTCCTACTGGGGGACTTCAACGCTTACGTGGGCAATGACAGTAAGACCTGGAGAGGTGTGATTGGGAGGAACGGCCTCTCCGATCTGAACCTGAGCGGTGTTCAGTTGTTGGACTTCTGTGCAAATCACGCTCTGTCCATCACGAACACCATGTTTGAGCACAAGGGTGTCCAAAAGTGCACATGGCGCCAGGATGCCCTAGGCCAGTCGAGGTAACCCTCGAACACGGTGGTGGTCACCCCATGTAAGGGATGCCGTCAAGCTGTAGAAGGAGTCGTATCAGGCCTGGTTGGCCTGTTGGACTCCAGAAGCAGCTGACCGGTACCAACAGGCCAGGCGATTTACGGCTTCGTGCGTCGTGTTCGGTGAGGCCTTGGAAAGTGACTTTCTGTCGGCTCCAAGAAGATTCTAGCAAACTGTCAGGCGACTCAGGAGGGGAAAACAGTGTGCCACAACAGGTGGTGCACTGTTGACTTCGACTGGGGACGTCATTAGGCGGTAGAAGGAATACTTCAAGGACCTTCTCAATCCCACCAATATGCCCTCCGGAGAGGAGGCAGAGTCAGAGGACCCGGGAGGAGGCTTGTCCATCACTGTGGCTGTCAGAGAGCTCCTTGGTGGCAGGGCTTCAGGGGTGGATGAGATCCGCCCAGAGTTCCTCAAAGCTCTGTATGTCGTGGGGCAGTCTTGGCTGACACGCCTTTTCAACATTGCATGGTCATCAAGGGCAGTGCCTCTGGACTGGCAGACGGGGGTGGTGGTGCCTCTTTTTAAAAAGGGGACTGGAGGGTGCATTCCAACTACAGGGAAATTACACTCCTCAGCCTCCCTGGCAAAGTCTATGCAGGGGTACTGGAGAAGAGAGTCCAACTGATAGTCGAACCACGGATTCTGGAGTAGTAGTGTGGTTTTCGTCCTGGTCGTGAAACACTGGACCAGCTCTTTACTCTCTCCAGGATCCTCGAGGGTTCATTAATGGCAGTTTGCCCAATCAGTCTACATGTGTTTTGTGGATCTGGAGAAGGCTTTCAACTGTGTCCCTTGGGGTATTTTGTGGGAGGTGCTTTGTGAGTATAGGGTACATGGTTCTTTACTACGGGCCATTCAGTCCCCGTATTTGCGAAGCAGGAGCTTGGTTCGCATGGCCAACAGTAAATCTGACTTGTTTCCAGTGAGAGTTGGACTCTGTCAGGGCTATCCTTTGTCCCCGGTTCTGTTCATAATTTATATGGACAGAATTACTAGGCACAGCCAGGGGATGGAGGGTGTCCGGTTTGGTGATATGAGTATCACATCGCTGCTGTTTGCAGACAATGTGGTCCTGTTAGCATTATCAGGCTGCAAACTTCAGCTCTTACTGGATCGGTTTGAAGCCAAGTGTGAAGCGGCTGGGAAGAAAATCAGCACCTCCAAATCTGAGGCCATGGTTCTTAGTTAGAAAAGGGTAGAGAGTCCTCTCTGGGTCAGGGATGAGATCATGCCTCAAGTGGAGGAGTTTAAGTATCTCAGGGTCTTTTTCACGAGTGATGGTAAGACAGAACAGAAGGATCGGCGTGGGGTCAGCAGTTGTGGTGAAGATAATGGATGGATGGATAAATAGAAATGTACCTTACAGTTTGTCAGAGATCAGAGCGCAGCATCGTGTTCTAGGCAGTGCGCGCTCTCCGTGCACCAGGTGATGTTCATTATTTCCGTGTTCTTTCTATGCTATATAAGGCTTCCTGTTTCGTTGCTCGAGTGCGAAGTATTGATCATCCCACATCATATCGAGCGTTATCCTTGTGATGTATCCTGCCATCTATCTCCTTGCTTACTTCCGTGTTTTGTCTCAGTTGGGTTAGTGTGAGTTTGATTGTGATTAGCGTTAGCGTGTATCTCCGTTTGTTCCCCGTTTCTACCTACCTCTTGTCCTCCCTCTCTCTCTTGTCCCTCGTCCCCGTCCTTTCCCTCCTTCCCTTAGTTTAGGATTCCTGAGTGCGTGTGGAGTTTGAGAGTAAAGTCCGTGTCCGTTCCATTGTTTATAGTCCCCTTAACACATTCTCACATTTGTTTACTAACCACTCCCTCTGTCTGTGACTTTAACACATTTAATCAACCTAAGCACTAACCCCTCTTCTGTCTCCCGTTTCCCGTTCCCCGTCGGTGTGCTTCCTCCCCTGCCGTTCACTCTAGGTTCCTCCTGGTTACTGCCTCGTCCAGCACTTCACCTCCTCTATCTTTTTCCTTTTCTATTTAGCTTCTCCTTTCCTGCTGTTTTCCGCTCTCTGTGTTTATCCTATCTCCCCGGTGTTATATTTTGTGTTGGTGTTGGTTTGTGTTCTTTTTTTTTCTTTCTGCTCTGCTTTATACCAGGTTCACATCCAGCCCTGGTCATCAAGCCACGCTCGTGACATCCACCGAGTACCACAGTTGTCCTGCTGCCGATCACCTCCTCACGTGCTACTCCGTTGCCGCTGTTGTTTTGGTTAATAAACCACTGTTGTTTCTGCATCTACGTCTCCCTAGTTGTCTTTGAGCTGGACTCATAACACAGTTAATTTTAAAATCAACAATCATTGTAGTACTGTGTCTGATTTGTCATTATTTCATTATTTTTCATATGTTTTTATTTTATACAATATATATATATATATATATATATATATATATATATATATATATATATATACATAATGACCATCTAAATATGTACGCAGATGCACGGCAGCATTCTTGTTGCCATGGTATCCACCATTTATTTGTTAATTTATTGGTGCCAAGTTTCTCATTTTTTTTTTTTTTTTTACTTTGCATGCATATGTACTGTACAGTATGTTCGAATTTGTTTTTAAAGCTATTTAAAAAAATAAACAATTGTTTGGTTTGTATTTTATAAAAGTGGGTCGCGACCTTATGACCATGAGAACATGTGGGTTTCAGGCTGAAACCAGTTGAGAACCCCTCTACTAAATTCATAACAAAACATCTTTATTCAGACCTGACACAAACCGGACTTTACTGTATTATAATAATAATAATAATAATAATAAATTTTATTTGATGGCGCCTTTCTGGACACTCAAGGTCACCTTACAAAGAAAAAACAATAAAACAACAATAATAAATAAGGCAATCAGTCAATCATAGTAAAATAAATTTAAGTGAAAAATAAATTAAAAGATAGGGGAAATAAAATCAGAGATTATAAGCAATTCTAAAAAGGTGCGTTTTGAGACTCGACTTAAACTGTGATATGGAGTCCAATTTCCTTAAGTCGGGAGGCAGAGCATTCCATAGTCTAGGGGCAGAGCTACTGTAGGCTCTACCTCCCATGGTGCTAAGGCGCATAGTGGGAACAGACAGGTGTGTAGAGGCAGAAGATCTCAGTGATCGTGGGTGAGAGGTAACAGTGATAAGATCTGCGATATACGGAGGAGCAAGGTTATGGATGGCTTTGAAAGTGAGGAGTAATATTTTATAATGAATACGTTGAGTAACCGGGAGCCAGTGCAACTGATGTAGAACAGGAGAGATATGATGATGAGAAGGAGTTCTTGTGATAATACGTGCTGCTGAGTTCTGAACCATTTGGAGTTTGTGTAATGATTTCAGAGGAAGACCATAAAGAAGAGAATTACAGTAGTCCAGGCGAGAGGTGACGAGACTATGAACCAGAATAGCAGTAGTGTGAGAAGAGAGAGAAGGGAGTAGACGATTTATGTTTCGGAGGTGGAAATAAGCTGAGCGAGTGATATTGTTAATGTGTGATTTGAATGACAAGGTGTTATCCAGGAGGACACCCAAGCTCTTTACCTGAGCAGACAGGGAGACTAAACAGCTGTTGATTGAAAGGGAAAAATTATTTGCTTTAGAGAGGTTAGACTTGGTGCCAACAAGGAGTACCTCTGTCTTATCTCCATTTAATTTGAGAAAGTTAAGAGAGAGCCAGGATTTGATGTCAGATAAACAGTTAGTAAGAGAGGGTGAGGGAAAATTGGAGGAGGGCTTACTCGAGAGGTAGAGCTGGGTGTCATCCGCGTAACAATGGAAGTTTATATTATGTTTGCGAAAAATTTTACCTAGTGGGAGAAGGTAGACCAGGAAAAGAAGGGGGCCCAAGACTGAGCCTTGGGGCACACCTGTAATGACAGGGGAAGATTGAGAAGTGGAGGTTTTAAGCTGGATAAACTGAGAGTGATTTGACAGATAAGATTTAAACCAATTAAATGAGGTATGAGTTATCCCAATGGAGGACAGTCTATGAAGAAGAGTGGAGTGACAGACAGTTTCGAAGGCAGCGCTCAGGTCCAGAAGAGTGAGAATGGAAAGAAGGCCTGAGTCTGCTGCGCAGAGAAGGTCGTTGGTCACTCTGACAAGAGCTGTTTCTGTGCTATGTGCTGATCGAAAACCAGATTGAAATTTTTCATATAAGTCGTTGTGTGATAGATACGAATGGAGTTGAGCTGCTACTACTTTCTCTAGAATTTTTGAGATAAATGGGAGATTGGAGATGGGACGTAAATTATTAAAATCAGTCGGATCAGCACCAGGTTTTTTAAGAATCGGGGTAATGGCTGCCGTTTTAAAAGCTGTTGGTACAGTCCCAGTCGTGAGGGAGGAATGAATAATAGCAGTGATAAGAGGAAGCAGAGAGGAAGACATGATTTGACCAATGTTGTGGGGAGAGGATCCAATGTGCTGGAAGATAACTTAGCAGTGGAGATAAGATAAGAAACTTCAGAAATAGGAGGAAGAGAGAAAGATGAAAGATAGGTTAAATGAAGAGGATACAGAGATTCGGTGACAGTTGTAGGTGTAGGCTGAGTGCCAAAAGATTTGTAGATGTTCTCGATTTTCTCATTAAAGAAGGACATAAGAGAATTACAGAAGGTAGTAGTGCATAGGTACTGTGGAAAAGAATCTGGAGCCCGGACGGATTTGTTATAGAATGCATAGAGTGATCTAGTGTTACCGTTCATAGAATCAATTTGAGCAGCGTAATAGTTAGATTTAGCTTGTAATAAGGAGCCCTTATAATGAAGCATATGGTCCTTGTACAAGTCCTTGTGAACAGACAGACCAGTTTTCCTCATCAGACGCTCATATTGTCGTCCTTTAGTTTTCAGGAGCCGAAGCTCAGACGTGAACCAGGGGGCCGAGCGTGAGAAATTAACCATACGTGATTTCAACGGAGCCAAGGAGTCGAGGCTGGCCTGAAGACCAGTATTATATAATGTCACTAGTTCATCTAGATCCATTTGTTGATGGGAGTCCAAATGGGAAGTGATACTGGAAGAGAGTAATTTTAGATCAATATCCCTGATATTGCGGTAGGAGATGAGACGGGAAGGTTTGGTAGAAGAAAGAGGAAGATTAATATTAAAGGAGACAAGAGAGTGGTCAGATACAGCTATCTCTTCAACTGAACTGTTTAAAGGAGCGACGCCTGTGCAACAGACGAGGTCCAAAATGTGACCTTTAGCATGGGTGGGAATGTCAATAAATTGTTGTAGACCGAAGCTCTCCAAACATAATATGAAGTCTTTAGTCAGGGGATTATTGGTACTGTCCATATGAATGTTAAAATCGCCCATGACTATGATAACAGGTGAGAGAGTGATTAGGTGAGTAAGCAGCGCAGCAAAGTCCTGAAGAAAGTCTTTGTTACTTTTCGGGGGCCGGTAGATGTTGGCGATGATAGTTGGCGTGGAGCCAGCTAGACGACATATCTGTGCCTCGAAAGAGTCGAAAACGGGCGCAGGCACCGGAGTAACTTTCAGTTCCTCCCGGTGAAATATCGCGAGGCCACCTCCTCTGCCAGTCTCACGAGATTTACTGATGTAAACATACCCCGCCAGAGTCGATTCATTGAGTTGGGTGAAGTCATTTTGTTGTTGCCACGTCTCAGTTAAACAGAGGAAGTCATACTTGCGATCAGTTAGGAGATCTTGGATGAGAAGTCCCTTGTGCGTTAGTGAGCGAATGTTAAGTAGACCAAAATTGACGATGGGATGCTGGGTCCCAGAAACAGTGCTAGCCGACCGGGCTAGGTGAGCTAGCGCGCTATGGTCAGCTGCGCGACTTGGTCCCCGGCGGGCACGGCGGGAGTGACCAGTAGAAGACCCGATGGCACGCAGTGGACCCGATATATCCTCGTGTGAAGAGCGGCGGGACCCTCGGTGGATATATTTCCGACGAGGAATGTAAAGTAGATCCGCATTGGAGAGCAGAGCTGTCGGAGGTTAGTGTGAAAAGACAGTTTGCTGAAATCTCAGCCGAACCAGTTCAGCAGCGGAATACTGGATGATACGCATCACAGGTTGGTATATTCTTAAGAAGAGTATCCATAGAGGGAAGAACCAGAGACGAGTCATTGTAAATCCAAACATTGTAAATCCAACCAGCGGGCAGCGGCAGACAAGCACGCCAGCGTTCACCCGGAAGCGGAAGTCAAGTGACAATAATGCAGATTGTTAACAAACACAAAACATTTTAAGAACATTCCAACATTTGTAGAAACATTTCTGATTCAGTACTTGTTAAAAGCCCGTATGATCTAAACACAATTCCTGCTCGGTTCTTTTTTAATCAAATCAAATTGTTAAATATTTGCTCATTATTTTGCCTCGTGCATGTATGTCATGTTAAACTGTGGTCAAAGTGTATGTAAATGTGACAATCACATCTTCAAGTGCTTGTTTGATGTCCCATTCATTGGCATTGACATGTAGTTGTGTTCACCCAGTGTCTCTTTATCATCATTCACTTTTCTGAAAAGGGGAGCTGTCAGAGCTGTATTCATGTCAATGTGTTTCTGTACACAAACGTCGTCTTTAAGAGCCTTTATTTGTGGGCACAGTCAGGCTGTAAATCTAAGCCATTCAAAATGTGACCTTAAACTTAAAAACTAATAAAGGAATAGTGTCTTTGCACATTGATTTTCAGTAATATGAATTAAACTCTTAATTTTAGATACTAATCACTGCTACACAGCATAACTGTGTAGTTGCAAAATATTTCAAGTTAAATCAAATTACATTTGTCCTGGGTGTAGCAATATACATAGGTGAACTGGTGTATGGATGAAATGGGATTCAATATAAGAGGTGGCTAGGATTCAGGTTCGAATCTCGATCTGGATGGAGTTTCCATGTTTTCCCTGTGTATGCATAGGTTTTTTGTCGGGTTCTCTAGTTCTCCTGACCTGGATGTATCTGCCTGGCACTTGTTCTTTTCTGAATGGGCACACACGACCCTTGCAGAAGATTATGCATACTTTAATGCAATGAAATTTTACATAATATAAAGCACATTCCACAATACAGAAAAATACTACAAGATATTATAAAATGGATTTTTACTTATGTCATTGACAGATTATAATCAGCATTTTAAGAACTTTTATTTTACTTATAACTTTTTGCACCCACATATAAAATAGAGATATTGTAAAAATATTTATGTCCATATATATGTCCAAGTCTGTCCAACAGACTTTGCTTATTCTGCCAGTTAAATTTGTTATGACACATTCTCCAGCCTATAGGCATGAGGATTTCCATAAACGAAAATTCCCCATAAACACAATGTGATTCTGTTTGATGGAAACCAGGTGCAATGAGCGAGAAGTCCAGATCATAATAAGAAACATGTGAAGACAAGCTCTATTTACTGCTTTAATTAGGGAAACAGGCGTATGTATCAACATGTAGGATGAAATATTTCTATAGTTGCCTTCCAGACCAAAAAGCTAATATTATATAATTTCAAAAGGTCATTTACTATAAATGAATCATATTCCAAAATGTAAAAAACACTATATTATTCTAACTTTTCATGATTAAAAAAAATCAATTGTATGATTTTTATTATTTATTTTCTTATTACATGATATACATATTTGATCACCTACCAATCACCAAGAACTTTGACTCTCAAAGCCTCTTATTCTGCACCAATTACTGAGATTAATTTCACCTGTTTGAACTAGTTACCTGTATAAATGGTACCAGTACACACATTCACTTAATCTCACTCCAACCTCTCCACCATGCCTAAGACAAAAGAGCTGTCTAAAATTGTCCTCTGCACAAGGCAAGAAGTAATAGGGAATCAGCTGCAGAGCTACAGAGCAATAGGCAAGCAGTTTGGTGAGAAGCCAACAATTGTTGGCACAATTAATAGAAACACAAGATGACTGTCAATCTTCCTTGACCTGGGGCTCCATCCAAGATCTCATGTCATGGGGTAAGTATGAATTTGAGTAAGGTCAGTATTCAGTCAAGAACTAAACAAGAGGACCTAGTCAATGACCTGAAGAGAACAAGGACCATAGTCTCAAAGATGACCATTAGTAATACACTACACCGTACATAGAAAGGTAAAACCTAATAAGCATATAGACATGACCAAAACTTATTAATAAAATGTATTTCAGTGCTGTGACCATACATTAGTTTTACATTCTGTCTGAGTAACAGCAGCAGTACAACATCATTTAAATATTGCAATTTATTGCAATGCAATGCAATGCAATTGACTATACCTCAAAATAACTTTTGAGGTACTGGTAAGAACCATGGGTGGCTTAGTGGTTAGCACGTTCGCCTCTCAGCACTAGGGATTCCCGTTTCTAATCTCCATCTGGGTGGAGCTTCCATGTTCTCCCCCGTGTCCACGTGGGTTTCCTCCGGTTTCCTCCCACAGTCCAAAAACATGAATCGGGTCAATTGAATTTTCCAAATTGCCCCATATAGAGTGTGTTTGTGTGCATGTCTGTGTGAGTGAGTGTGTGCCCAGCGATAGATTGGCGCCCTGACCTGGGTGTATCTGCCCAGCGCCTGAAAATTTCTCCCCTGGATTGGCATGGGGAACCCCCCCCCCCCCTTCCCCCGCGACCCTAATATAAAATAAAGCGGAAGATAATGGATGGATGGGTAAGAACGATCATTATTCAAATTGAAGAGGAACTGTGTCCCATTGGTAAGCACTAATGCCATACAGCAAGATGGTCTTTGGTTCGATTCTCATTTGGGGCTAACAAAGGTGCTTTTTGTATGCAGTCTGCATGTCCTTCCTGTGCCTGAGTGGGTTTCCTCCTACATTCAGTAGGAGTATAGCTAGCTTCCATTGACTTATTATAGGTTTTTAAGTTTTGTTGTGTTCTAACCTGCCACCAACATGTTCCTAAAATTATATATGAATTAATAAACAACAAATAAAGTTTTTTTGCTGATTGGTCACTGATAAATACGTGACCGATGGGAATTAATTAACTGATAGAAGACTAACTACTCAATGTGGTATTTCTCACAAACCCTTTTAGCAATCATGTAGATCTTCATACCAGTGTAACTGCAGTTACATTCTTCACATTATTATTATTAATGGCATCATAAATGGCATATGCAAATCTTCACTTTACTTGTGTTTACCAAAGAGTATCTTGAGATCATCTTGGCTACTTTTACAAACTGGTGTATTTATTTCTGCAATGTTTTAATTGCTGTACTTTCATATGCTCTGTAAGGCTCTTAATGGGATAGAGTCATCGTGGCTGACTTTAAACTTAATTAACACAGTGTGTGTGTGTGTGTGTGTGTGTATGTGTGTGTGTCTGTGGGCATCCTTATACTTGTTTGCAAGGCCACATATATTGACCCACCTGTCGTACCCACAAGCATAGCACTGTTCTGTCTTTCTCTGTAAAACATCTTATTTTAATTAGTGATTTTCACATGTTTATGTTCCATAAGGTTCCACAGGTTCAATTGGGTACACAGTTCAAATAATATACACTGTAATATACAGGGACAGTGTAACCACAGAACAAACCTGATCCACAAATTAATTAATTGATTTATTATCTTCCACTTAATCCTCTGTAGGGTCGAACATGCTAACCACTAAGCCACCATGCCACCACCCTGTTCCACAAATTGTTCACCTAAAAGTAGATTTTCTTGGTTGCATTTTATTTGCAGTTCCATGAAAATGTGAGGAAAATAGAGAGAGGCGTGTTGAAAAGATCAATAACACAACGTTTGTTTTCCTCCAAGTGGGATATAAACGAAAAACAAAAACCAAAAAATAGTCAATCAAAAATAAACTGTCAATCAATCCACACCGTTTGTGGAAATCGGCGGCTCACGTCGAGGCGGTGCATGAGCGGCGTGGCATGCGGACGAGGGGGGGTCGGTGTGGACACGGCGCAGTCCCCGAAGTACTTATTTCTCCCGTGGTGAGCGATCCTGGGGAAAAGTAGCGAGTCAGCAGAAGAACAAAGAGCCAGTCTCGCCAGAAGACGGTCAGGATGTCCCAGAGAAGAGCGTAACAGGTTGCAGTGCGCAGCGTGCATAAACGTGCTGAATCCCAAAAAACTCTGCGTCGATGGATCCGGATCGGCGGCTTAAAAGGACGCTGTCATCAGCGAAGCGCACTTGCACCTAATAGTCTGGAGAGGGTGATCTGTGATTAATGGAATGTGAAACAGGTGTGGAGATGGGTGTGTGCGGTGCGGAGCGTGTATCAGCGGGACGTGGGCGTGTCGGTGTAGTGGGTGTGTGTGAATGAGAGAGCGGAGCGGTGGGGCGTGAACGGGAATGTGTAACATCACCCCCCCAGAAAAAGGCGGTCCCATCTGGGACCTGCTCCCTCGAGGCACGGTCCGTGGATGTCGGCGAGGCGGCCGACCTCTAGGACGAGGGGCGGGGCAGTCGGGGTGATCCCGGTGGAACTCTTGGACCATGCTCGGATCCAGGATGTCCTTGGCAGTGACCCAGCTCCTCTCCTCAGGACCGAATCCCTCCCAATCCACCAAATACTGCACCAAATACTGTTGGACACCCGCGCCGGCGGGAGTCCAACAGAGAGGACACAGTGTAGATGTTGGATTCGTCCTCCTCCTATGTCTCTCTATTGGACTCTGTCCAATTGGTGTCTAGGGGACCTGGAACGAAAGGCTTAAGAAGGGAGACATGAAAGGTCGTGTGCACCTGCAAATGGTGCGGGAGCTTAAGCTGGACCGTGACCTCATTATGATGGCGTCGACCCAGAATGGTCCCAAAAACCGGGGCAGGAGTTTCCGAGTACCCCAACAACACCGGATGTCCCGAGTACTGAGCCACACCATGTCACCTACACTGTAATGAGGAGCGTCACCACAAGAGCGGTCCGTGAAGCGTTTGTATCTGCGGATTACTGCTTCGACCCGCTGGTGGACCTGACCCCAGACCTCCTCGCTGCGCTGAAACCAGGCATCAACCGCCGGCGCTTCCGACTCCTCCCCGTTCCAGGGCACAAAAGGTGGCCGGTATCCCAGCACACACTGAAACGAGGTGAGGCCGGTGGCCGAGTGGCGCAGCGAGTTCTGGGCGATCTCCGTCCAGGGGAGGTACCGCGACCAATCAGATGGATTGCGATGTGCAAAAATCTGAAAAAATTTGTTGATGCAAGCATTCACAAGCCCCATCAGTTTGGGGGTGGAACCCCGAGGAGAGACTGATGGAGGACCCCAGCTTCTCACAAAACGCCTTCCAAACATCTGACGTAAACTGGGGACCTCTATCTGAAAGGATAACCTCCGGGATCCCAAACGAAGTGAACACTCTCGAAAACAGAAGTTCGGTCGTCTCGAACGCAGAGGGCAGCCCCTTAAGGGGAAAAAGCTTTACCGACCGGGAGAACCTATCGAGGACCAAGAGGATAGTGGTGTAGCCATTGGAGGAGGGGAGACCGGTCACGAAGTCTACCGCGATGTGGGCCCAAGGCCGCTCCGGCACTGGCAACGGGCACAGCTTGCCCGCTTGAAGCTCCCAGGGGGTCTTACAGGCGGCGCAGACGTCACAGGAGTGCACAAAGGCCTGAACGTCCGCCTGCAAGGACTCCTACCAGTACCTCCGTTGGACAAGCTGGATGGTTCTAAGGACACCCGGATGACCAGTGCACAGAGAGGAGTGGGCCCACGTGATAATATGGGCACCAAAAGGACCAAGGATGTACGTCTTATCTTCAGGGCAGTTGGAAGGCACCGTCACAGTGCATAGCACCTCCTGAATTTGGGCATCCACCTCCCAACGGATAAGACCTAAAAATTTGCTAGATGGGATAATAGAGGACCCGAGATCCAGATCAGATTGCGAGGGGCCGTGAATATGGGACAGAGCATCGGCCCGGTTATTTTCAGACCCTGGACGAATAGAAATCTGTAAGTCGAATTGGTTAAAAAATAGAGCCCACCGGGCTTGATGGGCATTGAGGCGCCGCGCACTCTTCACGTACTCAAGGTTTTTGTGATCGGTAAGAATGAGCACAGGAAGGGAAGACCCCATGAGCCAATGTCTCCACTCCTCCAGAGCCAATTTGATGGCCAAAAGCTCTCTGTCCCAGATACCGTAATTGCACTCGGCCGGCAGGAACTTGCGGGAGAAGTAAGCTATGGGGCAAGCCTGCGCTAGACCCCCCGTGGGCTGGGACAGGACGGCCCCTGATCCACTACAGGAGGCGTCCACCTCCACGATGAACTAGCGACCGGGGTCCGGAAGGGCCAACACCGGTTTGGTGGTGAACCGGTGTTTGAGCAATTTGAAGGCCCGATCCGCCTCCGGGCTCCAGCGCAACGTGGAGGGAGCACCAGGCAGCGCAATGCGGCTGAAGTCTTGAATGAACCGCGATAAAAATTTGCGAACCCCAGGAAACGTTGTAGCTCCCGGGGTGAGTTGGGTGTTGGCCAGTCCACGACCGCTTGAACCTTGCGGGGGCCATCTCGATCCGCTTATGGGAGATGATAAAACCCAAAAAGGAGATCGAGTTCCGGTGGAAGACGCACTTCTCCCCCTTAACGTACAACCCATTAGAGAGGAGACGCGATAGGACACGCCGAACCAAGGCAATATGGGAAACAGATCCTAGAGAAAACCAGTACATCGTCAAGGTACACGATCACCCCCTGGTGGAGAAACTCCCGAAGCACATCATCAATGAAGGTCTATACAAGGACACAATTCCCCTTCCAGTTTGGGCACGAAGAAAAACCCCGACGCAGCAGGAGATTTGGAGGGGCGAATGAAGCCGTTGCGTAAGGCCTCTTCAATATAATCGCGCATGGCCCGCGTCTCAGTTAAAGAGAGGAGGTAAGGGCGCGCCTGCGGTAATTTAGCCCCCGGCACCAGGTCAATAGCGCAGTCATAGTGGCGATGGGGAGGAAGTGTGTTAGCACGCGTCTTACTAAAAACCTTCGCGAGGTCAGTGTATGCCCCAGGTACCTCAGGAGGAAGCTGGAACTCCGGTGGCACCCCAGACACCGAGCACAGCTGGCGCGGAGGATGTTGAATGCAGCTCTGTCGACACCGAGATGACCACGCCCCCGCAGCTCGTCCCAGGAAATAACAGGATTGTGCTGCCTCAGCCAGGGCAACCCTAGAATGACGGGGACAGAGGGAGAGGAGATGATGAGAAAAGTAATCTCCTCAAAATGGTCCTCTCGGATCCCCATCCGGAGGGGGGGTGTAGAGCTTTTAGCCCCCCCTGAGGGCAGGTCAAGACGGTCAGGATGTCCCAGACAGGAGCGTAACGGGTTGCAGTGCGCAGCGTGCATAAACGTGCTGAATCCCAAAAAACTCTGTGCCGATGGATCGGGATCGGCGGCTTTAAAGGACGCTGTCATCAGCGAAGCGCACCTACACCTAATAGTCTGGAGAGGGTGATCTGTGGTTAATGGAATGTGAAACAGGTGTGGAGATGGGTGTGTGCGGTGCAGAGCGTGTAGCAGCGGGACGTGGGCGTGTCGGTGTAGTGGGTGTGTGTGAATGAGAGAGCGGAGCGGTGGGGTGTGAACGGTAATGTGTAACAGTTTGACAAAAACCTTCAATTTTACTTAACATGTATCAGCAAAAAATCAGTTGCACTGTATATTATGCTTTAGTACTTTATCTAACCTTTTATTTGCTCAATATATAAATCCTTGTTGTTTTTGGAATCTCTATGTATTCTTAACGTATTACGACGTTTTTTTAGACACTGAGTTATTGCTTTTATCTAATTCTTCTTTTCACTGTTTCTGTTAGGAATCACCACATTCTCACGCATCCTTCCTAATTATCTGTTCTTGTGACTGGCAGTATAAGTGCGCTGATACCTACACCACCAATGGCTAGGACAATTAGCATCTCCGATTTATCTATTCGCTTGTCTAAAAATGTTAGAGGAATCTCCAGAGAAAACCCACTCAGAAACAGCGAGGTGTCACGCTCGCCTACCTCGACTTAAAGCAGCTGCGCAGATGAAGCGCAGAGCCGCAGCGTCTTAACGCGCTGAAGGGAACCAAGCACACAGGTAGCAGAAATCAAATTTATTAAAGGTGTAGGGACACCAAAACACAAGAGTTACAATAACGAGCGAACATAAAACTAACGACGTGCCCTGAGGAAGGGGAACACAGTAGATATATACAAACAGACACCCGACCACATGCACAAAACTAACCAATGAAAATACCGAGTTCATTAACTTAACTGACAAACAAGAACGAAAGTTAATTAACTCACTAATGAACAGAACAACAGAAGAACAGGTGCCCTAGCCACCTGTTACACGAGGAGATGCAGACTCCACACAAAAAGAAGCTGTGTTTCCCTACTGGGAATCAAATCCATGACCTCTCAATGTAGCCAAAGTGCAAACTGCTGCACTACTGTATCATCTATTAACATATAGAGCCTATGATTTCTAGAAAATTTAGCAGTCAGAGTGTACCTCTTCAAAGTATAATATTGATCAGAGCAAATATTTGGATGAATAAAACTGAGATGATCTGGAAAGTACCATTTGTTCCGCATGAATACCAAAGATTTAGCTCTTGGAATAGTGATAAATTACAGGTACACATATGGATTCTGATTTATTTATATGACAGGTCCCGTCAGTGCAGGTGCCAAATGCTGCTGTCATGACAAACTGTCACTGCTGATTAAGTTTGAGTATAAGTTTAGATTTAAGTGTAAGTTAGGTCAATTTTTTTGTTTGAAAAAGCATAAAAGTCTTTTTGGTTGAAAAGTTATGGTGAGTCTAACTCCGATAACACATGGTTGTTTATACACAATTTGGCCAAATATAAGTACAAATTGTATAATAGAAAGCTAATGTCACTGCTATACAGTGCAGATTTATGTCAACTTTTTATAGGTTGTTTGTGAAGAATGTGTGCTTTTAATAGTTGTGTTTTGTTTAAAATGTATACATTTTAAAATAGTATGTTTATTAAATTAGGTTAGAAATATTTAGCTGGTGGGGCATTTTGCACTGGGTCCCCAAATGCCATGAAATGGCCCTGCCATCAGGACCTTGCCCAAAGTTCCTTGAAAAGTCTCTTTTTATGTAAGATTTTTGAATCATTTGTAATATTTTCAACAATATTTTGATAATTTTTAGACTGGGCACCAATGCTGCCTTAGGCAAAATCTTTAGTTTGATCTCTTAATTTAGGTCTTGAATAGACTTTTAAGTACAATCAGCTTTAGTTGATTGGCGTTTCAATTTATTCCACCATTAAGTACCAATATCCTTAATTAAATTAAATTAAATTATAATAAATCTATACAAGATCTGATATTCTGCTAAAAGTCACCTCACAAACATGAAAACTAAACCCAATAAAAATATTTTAAGGTTATTTCATTATTACAATGCTGGCAAATTTTAATTAGCATCATTATGACTTACAGTCAGTCAGTTTCTTTACCCATCCTGCTCTTTCTCCTAGATGGACTCAGTATGTCACAACCTTACTTATCTTTTAAACCCATAAAAATGTCATGCACAGTCTATTTACGATAAGAATTTTAGCCAAGAAATGTATTAGTACTGCATGTTTATACGTATACTGTGGATGACCAAGTGACTTTTAAACTTTTTTTTTTAAACTAAAATAAGACAAAATATTATGTAGATTTTTTCTTTTTTTCCTTTTTTGTTGAAATCGGTTCTGTAATGTGGTGTCACAGTGGCGCATGGTTATCATGTCCTCCTCTCAGCATCATGGATCCAGGCTGGAATCCTGATAAGGGGGGGAGAACCCCACATATGTTTTCACTAAGTGTAGTCTGTCTCAATCATAAGTTGCAAATATCAAGCATGTTTAATATTTATGACTCAGTTTCCTATAGTATGCTAGTTTTGCTGTCATCTGCCTTATTTCTTTAATCTAGTTTTTGAGAAACTACTAGGTTCTGGCCACAGGATTTTATTTCAAACAAGTGGTAGACATTACACCCTGTGCTTGACAGAGTAATGTCTATAAAAAAGAGATAAAACCCTTAAACACTTTCAGTGGGCTTTGGGCCAATTTGTGGGCATTATATACATGGACATGAAAATTACAGCCCTAATCTTCAAAGCACAAGAAGTGTAATCCAAATGTTTTCAGCTCTTTAAATCAAGATACTGAGTTTTCGTGCAAATTAGCATTAACAGGTCTGTGTTTATGCTATGCCACTAAAGTAATGTGTAGGCCAGTACCGGCTCATAAAATATATTTGTTTTCATCTCTTTATAAGAATCCTAAACTATGATGCCAGCCTTATAAAATGTTCCTTTTTGGCAGCTATTTTGACCCAGTTTTTCCTATAGATAAACTCTTTAATGCAAAAATATACAGGTCAATAAAAATATACAGAACCTTAAGGCTGTGCTGATACCCTTTTGCCATGATGTGTGTGAATGTTACAAGCATTACAAATGTATCTGTGTATTGTAATATTTAAACATAGGTCGTAGATGGTATTTTTCCTCATTAAATAACTAAAGCCACAACAAAACCCAACACATTTGATGGTATCAACCACTAAAATTACAAAAATAATTGTAACTAATTTGACTGTTGTAATTGAATACATTTTTAAAAAAAAAAGGCACATGATAAAAAAGGCACATTATGAAGCACTAGATTAATGACAAATCTACTGTTGGTGGTGGTACAGTATTCTTTAGGCTTCAGCTCAATGTGTTTTGCATCATACCAAAGGTGGCTTTGTAGAGAGTGTGGTTTCTAAATAATGTAAAACATCCTACTCCTGCCGGGTAGGTCCATATCTAATCAAATTATGAAAGGACTATTTTGTTTTAAAGACATAAATAGTAATAGACCTATTTATATCTAAATAGACCTTTAGCTCAGTCAAATAAAATGGTGGAGAAACATTGTCTAAACAAAGTCTAAACAATACAGGATAATTTTAAAGGGGTATTGATAATAAAAAAAAAATAAAACTTTGAAACAGAAATGACAAAACAATGTTGTTTTGAAAGGATGAAGAGAAGCTGATAAATTCTCTCTCAGCTCTGTTTATTTTGCTCAGTAGGATGTGGTATAAGAAAACAAGTTACAATGGTTGAAACTGAATTGTCATGCAAAGTAATCCTGGTGGACAACTGATGTTGTTAGTGTAGTACACCACCAAAATTAAAGGTGTCTAGACAATAATATGGACCACTTTGGACATCTAATGTCAAGAGTACTATATTGTACATAGGCTTGACTTTTTTGCCTTTTCCCTAAGCAAACAGATAAAGCACTTTTCTGTTTTACAATGTAAGGTGTTCAATTCTATCCAGCAATACCAATTAAACTTTAGTAAAATTAAAAACAAAACTATGAAGTGAAGATTATATCACACCATCAATGAATTAGTCTGCAAAAAAGAGACAGATGAAAATTATACAGCCAAAGACAAAATGTGGTTCTCACACTAGATATTTATTGTTTTATTGTTGTTCTTATTAGGCATCTCCACAGCAGAAAAATCAACAAATTTAATTTAGCATAGTTTTATGCCAACCAATTAATCTGGACTAGGGACCAGCATAATGTATGCTTTTATATTTTATATGTCATATAAATAACAAGGGCGGCACGGTGGCTTAGTGGTTAGCATGTTCGCCTCTCAGCGCTAGGGGTTCCCGGTTCGAATCCCCATCTGGTGGAGTTTCCATGTTCTCCCCGTGTCCGCGTGTGTTTCCTCCGGGTTCTCCAGTTTCCTCCCACAGTCCAAAAACATGGATCAAGTCAATTGAATTCTCAAAATTGCCCCATATAGAGTGTGTCTGTGTGAGTGAGTGTGTGCCCAGAGATGGATTGGCGCCCTGTCCTGGGTCTATCTGCCCAGCGCCCGAAACGTTCTCCCCTGGATGGGCATGGGGAACCCCACCTAATATTTAACCCTAATAGAGGATAAAGCGGGAGATAATGAATGAATATAAATAACAATAGCTCTGAATCTATAAAAGATACATTGAATACATTGATACATTGATGAATGATGGCTATTTTTTATCTATATTTAACCACCATGGTCGCTGTACATTTAAATTTTTTTTTTTTTAATGAACACACCCGATAATTTCAATTAAATCACTGAGTGGGTTTTGAGTTGTTTCTTAAAAAGGCGGAATGCTTTAACATTACAGACAGAGTTGGGAATACCTCAGAGAATAGATATGGGTAAATAACAAAAGGAAATTGTGGTTCAGAATTATCAGGAAGAGCATCACATTCCAGACTAGGTGGACCTGGTGGCACCTCTGATGCACTTAAACACCGTACTGGTCATGCTCTTTAGCCTTAGTCCCAACTTTTCCCTATTTTACTCACTCTCTTCACACAACTAGTATGATTTTATGATTGCCTTCTCACCATTACATTTCCTCACATTCTCGTGGCTTGGCAATAGAAAAACTATCAAAACAGGAAACCACAGGCCCTCTCTTGGGACTCTTGACTTGCTTTGGAACAAGCCTCAGCTATCTCACCCACACTTGTCTGAGCTCAATCCATAAAGTTTGAATTGTCAGGATTAGAGGTTTTAAATAAGATTTTGAGCATTTGGTCAGTATAATCAGCCTAAACCGTTTGGCTTTTATAGTGTCTACTAACCAGATGGAAATAACAGAAAACATGTTGTGCAGTACATTTTACAGGAATTAATGATGGAATTCATATAAAACACATCACAACAAACATTTTATTTCTGGAGGACATGCATCTGCTGTCAATAACAGCACCTAATGGGAAGTAAAATTTAAGGTGATCATATCATCTGGAATGCTGTCACAAACTAATGGACTTATAAGTTGTGGTATGCCAGTCTATGTTTAAATCTTTTGTGTTTTAAGATAGGGCAACACAACTGGCAGAACTGCGTTTTATTTGTAAAAAATGCATGAAGTTAGTTGGTAGAGTAATCTGGAAAAGTAAAAAATACTCCTAAGAACATTTGCTGTTGTGTGTGTGCGTGTGTGTGTGTGTGTGTGTGTGTGTGTGTGTGTATGTGTGTGTGTAATATATATAAGGTATCTTATAGTTTAATTGCAAAAAATAGTTTTTTTAGTAAAATAATAGTTTAATATATATATATATATATATATATATATATATATATATATATATATATATATATATATATATATATATATGCTTGCTATCAGCTCTCAGTCAGGAGTGTTTTGGCAGAAAATGGGGACTTACATAATAATAGGATGGGGTCATGACGTTATGCCTGGTCTTTAATATAATGACAATCTAAGTTTGTGAAAGAGAAAATAAAAGAAAGATAATCTCATAATGTGCAGTCGAAGGAAATGTCATTAAGCTATTTTTTCACTCCAACATTTACTCCAATAATTGGACCCTTATGGTCTTTTCAGGTTATCAACAAATAGCAATTCCTGAAAATATCCCCCCAATTGCCATAATAGGGCTCAGGGAGGATCAGTGTGATGTCAAGTAAAGTTGGGCAACCATGACAACACATAACAAGTCGACAGGAAATTGAGTGTACCAAAAGCTAGAATCTGAGAATGTTTTGCAATACAATGACTTCAGCTATGACACAACATTGGCTTGGACTTGATTTAGCAAAGAGAAGACTCAGAAAAATAAGTCATTGTCTCTTTGTATGAATGTGCTTCACTTAAGCACACTAAGCTGTGAGAAGACAAGCATTGCATAAAAAATAAACACAGCAGTATTCCATTCATATCTTTGGTCAGAATTTTACTTTGCTTGGACTTATTCCTTTCTGAAATAAGGAGAAATAGCCCAGTTAAACCCTATCACTGATAATAAATCTATTACTATGCTTTTATAAATATTTCAAATGTTTGTTTTGATAAAAGCATAATCATGTTTGAATTGTCTGTAGAAGTAAATGAAAAGATATTTAACACAGTGGAATGCATTACTGTATTTTTTTTTTTTTTTTTTTTTTTTTTTTTTTTTTTTTTTTTATCATTTTACTTTTCTCACACCTGCAGTCTATGCTTCATCTAGAATAGAACCGTGAAGAATTTAAGCAATGATCTGGTATATTGGCTGGTAAAACAAAACAGGATGTACAGGATAATGAGAACATCCAGGTATTATGACACAAGGCTCATTCAGGGGTGTGAATGCAGTGTGTTAGCACTGCTTTTATTACAGTACAACATTGTAAAAAATAATAAAACCATCACAAATACCCACAACTTGTTTGTTGTAGCTTGTTTAGTTTTAAGAAAACTAAGGAGAGCAGATTTATCCCAGGCCCACCAAGAAAAGTGACAAATCTCACATTTCGCATGTTGTATTATTTATAGTAAAAAAGTCAAAAGATGTGTACAAGTGTTGTCAGTATTGTGTGATCTTTGATGTGAGTGGTGACTCAAATGGTCGGTTAAGAGGCCCAATTACAAGGAAAAGTCATCACATTATTGATGAAAAGCAAGATTGTGTCCATAGATCATTATTGATTATTGTTTATTAACAGTGTTTCTTACAGTGTACAAGTATACACTATACAAATTGATGCTTGGTTAATGTGAACACAGAGCTCAGATACAGTCAACAAGTGCTTTACTAGCCATAACTTGTCTGTGGGGGACCACAAGCTTGGCATCTGATATTTGAAAATAAGCAAATGAACTAGCCTTCGAAGCTGCCATCAGGCATCAGATGATACAGTCAATGATTTGAATGCCCAGTTCAGTTTGGATTTCCTGGTGAAAGCCTGATAATAAACTGGCAAATCCAGAGCCCACATCCCGTAGGGTCCCATGGGTGCGTACCACATGGTGGACAAGGATGGATACAGTTCCCTTGGTGTTGGGGAGTTTGAGCAAGGCCACAATGCCTTGGAAATCTAGTTGGCAGCACCAGCTCAAACTCTTGGGCAATATGATGCTTTTGACATGGTTGTATGGATGGCAGGCTGTTGTAACAGCCAATTGGACATGCCAGAGGAAATCTTTTGACGAGCATATCTTAAAGAGGTCAGAAGAATTGGGAATGCTTAGGGGTAAGATATAACATCCTCTGACAGTTGTATAAATAGACAAAAACACAAAACTAAAATAAAATAAATATAATAAAATAACATAACATAACTAATTTCTATATTTGTTTTCCTAAGACAAGAAAATAAGCTATAATGATGCAATAAAACATTTTGTTTGTTATTTTAGTAAACAGTAGGTGTAAGACATGATGCTCTCGCTTCTACAAGCTCGCGTTCACCACGCCCCTCACCAGAAGGGGGGGGATGTCTTCACCTTTGTCACTGTGTTCTAGCCCTAGCCTTTGTCGAAGTCTTTGTCCCACTGTGCTCTCGCGGTGGCTCCGGAAACACACCTGCTACACCCCGCGGCTCAGCGTCCCTGACGACCCACGTATCCTGAGGCCTACTTCCTGGTTTTTTGCCTGGCGATGCGCCGGTGTTTGTTTTTTCGTTTTCAGAAGTTGGATTTCGTTTTCTCTCATTTGTTGCAAAACGAAACTGCTCAATAAAGCACCTTTTTTCTCAACACGAGATTTGGCCTGATCTCTGGGCTCGGGACGTCATGACAGAATCCAACGCCACGCATACCGGGCACCCCCGAGGCACTCTTGCTGGAACTGGGACATAGACTGGGCGAACTCCATCAGGAATTCCTGGGCATGTCTACCACCATGCACGCCATTCATTCTCAACAGGATTCCCAGGAACGCGTTATGCAGTCTCTCCAGATCCAAGCCCCGGCGAGCGCGTCTGCTCCCGTACCTCCACCGAGCCTCGCATCTGGCTCTCCCCACTCCTTACACCTCACCGAGCCGGAGCGATACAAAGGGTCGTCAGAGACATGCAGCACCTTCCTTTTTCACTGCAATCTTTATCTGGCTAATCGACCCCCTATGTTACAGGTGCACAAGATCATCTTCATTATGTCCCGGTTGGTGGGCAGAGCGGGTGAGTGGGCCGCCACGCTGTGGGAATCTAAGGCAGTCGAGACTCAGGATTATGCCCGGTTCATCGATCTTTTCAAAAACACCTTTGATCACTCCCACTACGGACGCCCATGCAGCGAGGTGCTGTATGACCTGCAGCTGGGAGAGCGTCCCATGTCAGAATATGTGCTAGAGTTCTTTACACTGGCGGCCCGGAGTGGGTGGAATGAATCAGCTCTGATCCCGACTTTCTGCGCAGGGCTTCGGGCGGGGATTCGTAAGGACCTGACTTGTTGTGACGCAAAGATGTCCCTCGAGATGCTCATCACAACGGCTATCAGCCTGGACCAACTTCGTTCCGTGCGATCAGCTGTCGTTCGGAGTGACCCTCACCGCCACACTCTCAAGGAGTCGCCAATGCAAGTGGACTCACTTCGGTTATCACCTGCAGAACGAGCATGCCATTGTCAGTCTGGATTCTGCTTATATTGTGGCAGCGCCGATCACCTTTTAGCATCCTGTGATGCCAAGCCCCGGAGGGGGGAACGCTCGGTTCGGGCTCGGTCCGAGAGTTGCACTGTTCTTCAGGCTCCTCCTCCGGTAAGCATCCACCGAAGGGGTCATTCCACACCTTGGCGTTTGCCCGAGATAGTTTCCGTCAGAGACAGTACACATGTTTCCACAGCGATCATCGACTCAGTGGCAGAAGGGAACTTTTTGGACAAGAACTTGGCGTTGCGGTGGGGATTACAGTGCTGGCCCCTGTCCAAAGCATTACCCGTCTGCGGAGTACATGGGCAGCCCATCAATCAAGGGGTGGTGACGCACCTCACTGAACCTATGAGTTTAGAAATTAGTGCTTTACATAATGAAGTAATAAAATTTTTTATTATTGTTTCTCCTAGCTCTCCCATCATTCTTGGCGTACCCTGGCTGCAGTGGCATGACCCAGTTATCTCCTGGTCTGAGTGCGGGATTCTGCGGTGGTCAAAGTTTTGCCACTCCCACGGTTCAAACTGCACTGTCATCTCGTGGGGGTTTTCTCCGATATGCAGGCCAGGCAGTTGCCTCCGCACCGGGTGTATGATTGTGCCATCGAGCTAATTCCCAATGCTAAGCTCCCCCGAGTCAGCCCGTCTCCACTCGTTATGTCGGAGAGTAAGGCCATGCGAAAGTATATCGCCGAAGCCCTGGAACTTGGTTTCATTCGGCCCTCTAAATCGCCCATGGCCTCGGGATTCTATTTTGTGCCGAAGAAGGATGGCGAACTACTACCCTGCATTGACTATAGGGGCTGAATGAGGTCACGCGCCACTATGCCTACCCGTTGCCCCTGGTACCCTCGGCACTAGAACGCATAGGTCAAGCGACCATCTTTACTAAGCGAGTGTCACAACGGGGCGCGCTGTCCGGAAGCTGGCGGCGCAGCGCGGTGTGGTGTGGAGATATCGAGCCAGGCGACCAGGTAAGCGAACAAAAAAAGCTTTTATTAGCTAAGTACAGTGGGAACGCCGCTGACGGTGCTGAGAGCAAAATAATAAAACAAACAGTACAGCGGGAACGCCGCTGAGGACACGACGAAACGTGCCGAAAACTAAATACAAAATAAACAACACTAGCCGCGGAAAGGCCGCTGAATGCGCAGCGTGAAGAGCTGACAGCGAAGTGTATGAATAAATAAACAATAAACCACACTGAAAACCCGACATGACGTATGAGCAATAGCACGCAAGCGTGTGTGCTCAGTATAATGCTGACCCACTGACTGCTATGCCGGCATGCTAGAAATGCAGTCAGCAGGTCGCACGTGATCAGGTAGGACCCAATCCCTGCTCAAGGGGATGGCTCCTACCTACGGAAGCCCCGAACGGCCAAAACCCGATATATGGGAGACAGGGGGGAGGGGCCCAACCCTCCCAATCTGACAGCGAGATCTCCTTAAGGCTTAGGGGATTCGGCGCGTTGGATCGTCGCAGTTAGCACGCTACACTGTGAGAGTTTATCTTCACCTTTGTCACTGTGTTCTAGCCCTAGCCTTTTGTCGAAGTCTTCGTCCCGCTACGCTCTCGCGGTTGCTCCGGAAACTCACCTGCTACACCCCGCGGCTCAGTGTCCCGACGCCCCACGGATCCTGAGGCCTACTTCCTGGTTTTTCGCCCGGCGACGCGCCGGTGTTTGTTTTTTTGTTTTCAGAAGTTGGATTTCATTTTCTCTCATTTGTTGCGAAACGAAACTGCTCAATAAAGCACCTTTTTTCTCAACACGAGATTTGCCCTGATCTCTAGGCTCGGGACGTCATGACAGTAGGTTGCTTGTGTCATTATTTTTCACAAAAATTTGGCTAAATGAAAAAGACTTCTACACCTTGACCTTGATATTTTCTTTTTTTTACCATACCACTAAAAGCTCATTGATGCTGTTTTAATCAGTAGGTTTCATAAGATTAATATTGGATTTTCAGAAAATTAATTACAAATATGTTAGATCTTTGGGACTGGGATTGTTTCCACTATGGGTGTTGAGATTGATCTTTTGCAGGGATGGTGTTAGATTGACCCTTTCTTTTTTCTGGATCTTTTAGAATGTCTGTGCCTGTGCCATACTATTAAATAAACTATTTCCAACATCAGATGTTCAGCATGGAAGAATTTATGATGTTGGAAATAAATAGTTTTTTTCACTAAAACACTCACTCCAGAGTCAGTCAAGTGGACTGGTACCACTTGCTCATAAGAGCGATTCTTTATGAGTCCTTATAGATCATAAGATGTCCTCACAGATCATACAAATGCTAACTTTAAATGTCCTAGACATCTTTATGCTTGCAGGCTTGTTAGGTAGTGTTATTCAACCACTAAATTAGTTCACCCTATTCTTGGTCTGTCTCCTGCTTTCCCTCACCTTGACCTGGCCACAATATTTCACTTTTCTTGACACCTGACCCCTAGTCCTTATAATACTTATTCAGCTCTGGGCACCACTTCAGTGATGTTCTCAATATAAACTCTGTGTCTGCCATCCTAGATTTTGGCTGTTAATCTGGTCATATAGCTGGGTTCCTGCCTCTAATGTTCTTGGGCCATTATCCATTTGGAAATTTGACCACATCCAACCTGTCCTTAGCTATTCGAATGTGTGTAGTTAAGCTACACTCATCTGCAAATGCCTTTAACTAGACATTTAGTTTGTCTGTGAATACTACTCAACTGTTTCTGCTTCTTAGAAATTACAAGAACCTAGAATTTATCTGCTCACCAGGCTTGATGAGATTTTATCCTATTACGCATCTCTCATCTTTCTATTTTAGACAAAATAAAGCACAAGTGACAAAAACTCAACATTGTTCAGGACATGTCTTTATCTTTTACATATAAATAAACTGCCAATTCAGAAATAGACATTATACAATAAACAATGATATTATTATTATTATTATTATTATTATTATTATTAATTTAGTGTAGTAAAAGATGCATGTCGAACAGTGATGCACATTTTTGTATTTATTTACTAATGTGATTATTTAAATTAAAATCAGTGGTTTGCTGAAGCCTATCCCAACTCTTAAAGTGGTTTGGAAATGCAGTGGTTTGGACAGTACATCACTAAGCAGACACAGAGACAAACACACTTACACAGCTCACACATAGTGGCAAATGTGTATTGCCAGTTCACCTGCTATTTTTTTTTTTCTTTTTTTTGGCTTGGAGAAAACCAGAGCTTTTTTACACAGACACAGACACAGAGAGAACATACAAACTCCACTCAGAAAGGCCATTGTCTGCCCTGCTCGGGTATTAAACCCAATACCTACTTTAATTGTTGTCAGTCTCATGCTCTTCTTTTGAAAATTGAGGTGCAATAAAGACACCTAGATTACAGAAGGATATAGCTAAAAGCACCACACATCAGTGGCTGAACTGATCCAAGACAGTGGCCCCACAGGCCACACAAGTGGCCAAAGAGTTTAAACTTGAACTTGAAATGGCACTTTATCTACTTAAGAAATATGACAATTGTATTAGCTACAATCTGGTTAGACAAAACAATGCTTGGATGTGTCCATCTGTTTTGAGAGTCATTGTTTGTGTATTGACATTTGGTTCAAGTAAACAGTTGCAAATATTAGACAATTGTAATCATGGCATGTATCTGACATATATCTGTTTTGACATGTCATGTTCCTGTTAAATCACTCGGTGATCTTCCAGAGTGGGTGTAACTACAGACAGCCTTAACATTAGGGAGCGGTAGCTCAGTGGTCAGGGCGTTAGGCTGTCAATCTGAAGGTTGGCATTTCAAATCCCAGGTCCACTGAAGTTACCAGTGTGGGTCCTTGAGCAAGGCCCTTAACCCTCATTGCTCCAGGATTGTTGTGATTAACCCTGTGATCACCTTGTAAGTTACTTTGGATAAAAGCGTCTGCTAATCGACCAAATATAAATATATACATGACCAGCAGTATTCAAACAAGATTTAACTGTACATGACAAAATGTAGACATACAAAAGGTTTATATTATTTAAAGGGAAAGAGCACCTTAAGAATGAGCTTAGTGTCACACAAGGTGACATGAAACAACGACGTGCAAGGAGGAATGGGAACGCAGAAACTAAATACTAACAACCACCGACCACGTGCACAAAACAAACCAATAAGAAATAGTTAATTAACTAAAATGGCAAACGCCATTTTACACAAAAGCTAATTAACTAAACACAAAAGCTAATTAATTAAAAATAAGGAACAGGTGCCCTTGACACCTGTTACATTACCCCTGCCCCAACAGTCGCGCAACGAGGGGGGCGCAACCAAGAAAAAAAAGAAAGAAAAACAGATCTCGGGGGGTGGGGGGGTCCTCTGCTGAAACGGCGGGGCCTTCTTCAGGCCAGCCATGGCGGCCGCTTTCTGGCAGCTTGGCCTGGTGAATGTCCTACGTTCGAGGCATGGCAGGGACCCTCTGGCCACGTAACGAGGTTCACGCCCTCTGTGGACGAGTCGTGGAGGACGCCCTCTGCGGATGTGGCGAGGCGGACGCCGTCTGACTGTGTGGTGAAGTGGACTCCCTCTTTGGACGAGACGTGGCAGACGTCCTCTGGTTGTGTAACGAGGTAGACACCCTCTGCGGACGAGGCTAGGTGGATGTCCTCTGCGGACGAGGCGTGGAGGACGCTCGCTGTGTGGTCTGGTGGACGCTCTCTGCGTGCGAGGAGTAATGAACGCCCTCTGGCTACGTGGCGAGGCGGACGCCCTCTGGTTGCGTGATGAGGTGGAAGCCCTCTGCGGACGAGGCGTTGTGGACGCCATCTCGCTGTGAGGTCCAGTGGACACCCTCTGTAGATGAGGAGTGACGAGCGCATTCTGGCTGTGTGGCGAGGTGGACGCCCTCTGCAGATGAGACGAGGTATCTGCCCTCTGCAGAAGAGACGCGGTGGATGCCCTCTGCGGAAGAGACGAGGTGGATGGCCTTTGCAGACGAGACGTGGTTGCCGCCCTCTGCGGACGAGGCTAGGTGGACGCACTCTGTCTGCGTGACGAGGTGGACGCCCTCTGCAGACGAGGTGTGGAGGACGCCTTCTCGCTGTGTGGTCCAGTGGACACCCTCTGCGGGTGAGGAGTGACGAACGCCCTCTGGCCGCGAGGCGAGGCGGACGCCCTCTGCGGATGAGACGAGGTGACCGCACTCTGAGGAAGAGGCTAAGTGGACGCCCTCTGGCTGCGTGACGAGGTGGACGCCCCTTGTGGACGGGCTGGACGGTTCTCCGCTACCTGGTGTGCCTGGCTCCCTTCAGCGCGTTAAAGCTCTTCGGCTCTGCGCTTCCGTTGCGCAGCTGTTAGAATCGAGGTAAGCATGCGTGACAGCATTTCAATATGCCTGATTAAATATATACAATAAGTATGGACCTGTGACTATTGTAAATTTTCTGCCATTGAAGTGGGAGGTAGAAAAGGAAGAGGTAAAATAATAGTAGAAGTCTGGAATTATATTATTTAACTTATTTTAAAACTTATGACTTATTTATATATATTTAATTTGATTTGAGATAATTTTAGACACTGTAATACTAGAAAAATAAGTCTTAATTCTAATAAGTCTTAATTCTTTAGGCTTTGTTAATTCATAGTCAACAGGCTAATGAACTTTGTTAGTTCATTAGCCTGTTAATTTGTTAATCAGCCATGTTATCATCAGCTGTATTTGCTGGTCATGTGTTTTACCTTATATGTACAATATAGAAGCCTGCCTTTACTATATCCCTGAATGACATTGTCGATATCAGGGTAGTCCTGTTTGCTTGTGCATTTGTTTCCCTAGTGTTTTCCTATTAAAACCCTTCTTTCACCTTATCTTTTCACCTCTTGGACACCTGTTTTAATACCTGTTTATAACCTTTTTTATGAGACTGTTTCTACTGTAATTGAACAGGCTCTAAATTGTACTATAACATAAGTTTAAGATGAAACACTTTGTGTTGTAGCAGGTTTTCAACCATGTGAGCTAGATCACAACAGTAGACCAAATAAAAATTAAACATTAATGAAACCGTAATAAAGCAAATCATAATTACCAGGTGTCATTCTTACTATGGCAAACAGTTGAAAGAAGAACAAAAATGTTCCGAATGTGTTCTCTTTGAAAAATAATAAAATATATAAATAAATCACTAATCAGACCTGCCAAAGGTGAAACTAGTGCCAACAGTGCTGAGATGTAAGGGATACCTCTAGCCACTCCAGCCATATGGCATGTTTGTGGAGGAAAACTTCTCCTGCCAGAAGGGGCAGAAAGCAAAGGCAAGTTACTACAAACACATCTTCAAGTTTTTAGATGGCCAGCATCCAAAGTACCCCATTTAATACAGCCCCGCACCGGTCTGCCAAAGTAAACAAGAACCACATATAAACCACATTCATCAGTGACACAAGGTTGAGCATATGTGAGTGTGTAATGACCCAGCACTGAGCAAGGGGCTAGAAACTGTATCAGAGATTGGTGTCAGATGCAGTCTCATCTGTGCCTGTTTAACAATAGTTTCAATTGTGTTTTCCATACCTTTGAATGTACCATCCAGAATACAGAAGAGCAGGTCCCCTTCCAGGAGATGAACATGTTATATAACTTTGTTTTAAAAACAGTTTAAAACACTGCAGATTTTGTGAGTTTTCCCATACACAATGAATGGAGAGGTCTGTAATTTTTATTGTATGTACATAAAAAAAATACAGAAAATAACTGTAACAGGTGCCCAGGGCTTGTTAACTTGTTAAGTTAATTAGCTTGAGTTTGTCACGACTGGTCCGAAGTCCGGGTAAGAAATAGAGATCAACACACCCAACAGGCAGCAGGTTCCAGAACAAGCGATTTAATATAAAACTAAACAAAGCATACAGCACCAACGGACCATTACATAGTTGAAGCTCTCTCACTGAAGAGAGTGTGGGGCTGGCTTAAATAACCAAGGATCAGGTCACATGACTAACGAGGTAATTAACTTAAATCAGGCACAGCCACGAAATAAATGAAAACAAACTGAAACAATAAAAAGACAGCACTAAAGTGAAACTCAAAACCAAATCAAACACAAAACCAAACATAGTCCAGAGAATCAGGTCCGAGGATCATGACAGAGTTACCGTTCACTATTTAAGTTAACTAACCTGTTTTATTCATTGGTTTGTTGTGTACACGTGTTCGGGTGGTCATATATTTAGTTCCTGTGTTCCCCTTCATGCATGTGGTCACTTATGTCAGCTTGTGTTTTTTTGCTACCTCTATGGTTTTTGGTGTCCCTAAACCTTTAATAAACCCATTTCTCCACTACCTGTTCGTGCCTGGCTCCCTTCAGTGCGTTTAAGTGCTTCGGGTCTGCGCTTTTTATGCGCAGCCGTTCGGTTCGAGGTAAGAGAGCGTGACAATAAAATTGTATGATTTGTAAATAATTCATTAGCATTTTATTGCATGGAATAAGTATTTAATACAATAGAAAAACATAACTTGTTTATGAAATATGGTACAGAAACATTTGTTTGTAGTTATAGAAGTCAGATTTTTTGTAGTTCTTGACCTTTTGCACCTCAAGACAGTTCCTTGGTGCATGGTGAAGATACTGGCATGTGAATGATTAGTAAGTGGACAAGTGTTGTTTATATCAGTTAATGAGCTCAAACTGGTGAGGAAAAGGTTTTTTTCTCAGTCGGAAAAGGGTGGAGAGTCCTCTCTGGATCAGGGATGAGATCTTGGCTCAAGTAGAGGAGTTTAAATATCTTGGGGTCTTGTTCAAGAGTGATGTCAAAATGGAGACTTGGAGTATAGCCGCTACTCCTCTGTGGCAAAAGGAGCCAGTTGAGGTGGTTAGGGCATCTGGTAAGGATGCCTCCTGGGAGCCTCCCCAGGGAGGTGTTTCGGGAAAGTCCAGTTGGGAGGAGACCCCAGAGTAGACCCAAGACACGCTGGAGGGATTACATCTCCCAGCTCATCTGGCAACACCTCGGGGTTCCCCTAGTTGAGCTGGTGGAGGTGGTTGGGCCTCTCTACTTGGGTTACGAACCCCAGACAAGTGGAAGATAATAGATGAAATGTGTACCTACAATAAATATTACAGATCTCTCCATTCTTTGTAGGTGGGGAAAAAAAAATAAATAAAAAAAATAATATATATATATATATATATATATATATATATATATATATATATATATATATATATATATATATATATATACAGTATATATATATACTGTATATAGATAGATAGATAGATAGATAGATAGATAGATAGATAGATAGGTACTAATGGAAGTGTTTTCATTACTAAACTTTTTAATTTCTACATTTTTGCTGTTTTAAAATAAATTGCTGTTATATTTTACTCAACACTTCTTACATGAAATGTACATTGTTTACTCATTGATTATATATATATATATATATATATATATATTCATTCATTCATTATCTTCCGCTTTATCCTCTATTAGGGTCACGGTGGGGTTCCGCATGCCCATCCAGGTGAGAACGTTTAGGGCACTGGGCAGACACACCCAGGACAGGGCGCCAACCTATCGCTGGGCACACACTCACTCACTCAGACACACTCTACATGGGGCAATTTGGAGAACTCAATTGACTTGATCCATGTTTTTGGACTGTAGGAGGAAACCGGAGAACCCGGAAGAAACCCACAGGGAGAACATGAAAACTCCACCCAAATGGGGATTTGAACCAGGAATCCCTAGCGCTGAGAAGCAAACGTGCTAACCACTAAGCCACTGTGCCGCCTATATATATATATATATATATATATATATATATATATATGTATATATATATATATATATATATATATATATATATATATTTTTTTTTTTTTTTTTTTTTTTTTTTTTTTTTTTTTTAAAGACTGTACATTTGTTTACATGCCCTCACACAGGTCTTTCCTAAACCCATAAAAAATTGTTAAAACACACAACACTTCTTCAACATTCTCTCCCACAAACTCACTTAGTTGGTCTATTAAATCCCTAGTCCTAATCAGAGACCACACAACTCAACACTCAGTAGGAGGGTGTACAAATTGTTCCCTCCAATGTAGCTAAAGAGCACATCTGCCTTTTTCTTTTACACCAAATAATTTATATAGCTGGCATACAGATTATGCCTTTGGCTTATAATGTGTTATAATTAAACTTAGTAAACTGCATCAGATAAAAAAATATGCCCAGAAGGAGTAACAGGTTTGTTTAAACCTGCAAACACTATGAGTAATTGTTTGACAATGTTTTTCCCCTCCACACCTTACCATGTGTAAAACATTCGTATAATGCCTACTAAAGTTTATACATAACCAGTCATGGTTACAGTATGGAACTCAAAAGATGACAATTATTCTGAATCTGAATTTTGTGTATTTTAAATATTTAAGTTCAAGTTCAAGTTATTTATTTATATAGCGCTTTTTACAACAGTATATTGTCACAAAGCAGCTTTACAGAATGAAAAGCCTTTAAACCCCCAAAGAACAAGCCGAAGCGACAGTGGCAAGAAAAAACTCACTTTTATGTTGTTATTTAAGGAAGAAACCTTGGGAGGACCAAGACTCAGTGGGGGACTCATCCTCCTTGAGCGGCCAGGCAGCAACAACAATGTAGGACAGCTATGTACAGATATTAAACAAATGGAAAAACTAACAACTGGAAAACTATATGTGAGTCCATTAGGGGGCGTCCTGCAGGACCGCCTTGTCAGGTTCCATCCAGTATTCGTCAGCAGAGCCATGGATGAAGATCGTCAGGAAGCCGGGGGACACCTCAAAAGAAACAGACAAGGAAGGCAGTTAGAGCTAATAATAAAGCACGGCATTTAATTAATAAGTAATTTATTGACACAGTGCAGCATGCGACTCTGGCATCACTGACTAGAGCAGCATAACTAAAAGAGGCAGATACTGCAGAATCTACATAGTTGAGATGGCGCCCCGGAACAGCATCATTTCAGCGTCACACCCCCCATTAATGATGAGGTGGGTGAAGAGGTGAAACGCCAGCATACACTGATCACAGATTACCCCCCAACACAGCCAAGCCTGAGATCTACATCTTTATCTACAGGGGATTAATTAAACGCAAGATTAAATAAATGTGTTTTTAATTGATTTTTAAAGATTAATTGTGATTCAGAATCACGAACAGTAACTGGAAGGCTATTCCAAAGTTGAGGAGCCTTGTGGGAGAATGCTTTTCCACCAGCAATAACTTTATTTATTCTAGGAGCTAAGAGTAAACCAGCACCTTGAGATCGGAGCTCACGTGTTGGCTTGTATGATTGAATCAGCTCACTCAGATACTGTGGAGCCTGATTATGTAGAATTTTATATGTTATCAATAAAATTTTGTACTCGATACGGAACTTAACTGGTAGCCAGTGCAGGTTTGATAATACAGGACTGATTTGATCAAAATTTCTGGTTTTATTAAAACTCTAGCTGCAGCATTTTGCACAAGTTGTAATTTATGTAATGATTTATTAGAACATCCTGTCAGAAGTGAATTACAATAATCTAACCTTGAGGTAATAAAAGCATGAATTAGTTTTTCTGCATCTTGAAGGGAGAGGATATTTCGTAGCTTCGAAATGTTACGAAGGTGAAAAAATGCAATTCTAGTAATATTGCTAATGTGCTCTGTAAAGGAGAGATCTGAATCAATAATGACACCGAGATTATTTACAGATGAACTGGGTCTAATTAAAGAGTTATCAAGGTTTAACATAGTGTTAGAAGCTTTGTTAATTTTGTCCTTGGGTCCAACTATCAGAAACTCTGTTTTATTTAGCAGTAGGAAGTTTTTTGACATCCATATTTTAATATCTTGGATGCAGTCCTCGAGCTTACTGACTTACTGACCATCATTAGGTTTAGCTGAGACATATAACTGTGTATCATCTGCATATGAGTGGAAACTGATTCCATGTTTACGAATAATTGATCCCAATGGAAGCATATATAATGCAAATAGGAGTGGACCCAGAACTGACCCTTGTGGGACACCAGATTTAACTTTAGCAAGATCAGAATATTGGTTGTTAACACAGGTGAATTGATATCAATCTGTCAGGTAGGATTTAAACCACTGGAGTGCAGATCCTGTAACGCCCACAGTGTTTTCTAATCTATCAACTAAGATGTTATGGTCTATAGTGTCTAAGATCTAATAATACAAAAAAAGAGATTTGGTTATTATCAGAGGACATTAATAAGTCATTAACGACTTTAAATAAGGCTGTCTCAGTGCTATGGTGAGACCTAAAACCTGACTGAAAAACTTCATGAACGTTATTAGCTAGAAGATGGCGATTCAGCTGGTTGAACACTATTTTTTCTAGAATTTTAGAGACAAAAGGAAGGTTTGATATTGGTCTATAGTTGGACAGTATTAGAGGATCTAAATTAGGTTTTTTAAGTAATGGTTTAATGACTGCACACTTCAGATTTTTGGGGACATAGCCTATTTTAAGTGATGAATTTATAATGTTTATAAAAGGCTCTGTAATATTTGGTAGGAGGTCTTTAAGCAGGTTTGTAGGTATTGGGTCTAACATACAGGATTTTGTCTTTGATTGTGTAATTAATGAGACAAGCTCTTTTTTAGATATGGGGTTAAAGGTATTTAACTCTTGTACTATATTATTTTCTCTACCACTAGATTTTTCAGAAATCATTGAGGGTTGATTATTGATTATGCTACACAATGCATTAGAAGATTTAAGTCTTATGTTTTCAATTTTGTCACTATAGAAATTCATGAAATCATTTCTGCTGAACTGTGAGTAAATCTGATTCAGTAGCACTTCGAGTTAATTTGGCAATGGTACTAAAGAGGAATCTTTGGTTGTTTTTGTTGTTCTCTATTAATTCAGAATAATATTTAGTCTTCGCTACATTGAGTGCATGTTTGTACTCAGTCATACTGTCCTTCCATGTGACCCTAAATACATCTAATTTATTTTGTCTCCATTTACGCTCCATGGTTCTAGTGGTTTGTTTTAGGGCGCATGTTTGATCATTAAACCATGGAACAAGTCTTTTATCTTTAATCCTTTTTAGTTTAAGTGGAGCGACACTGTCTAAGGTTGCAGAAAACACGTGTTTAAGGTATTCCGCTGTGTTTTCAAGTTCGTCGGGTCCTGATGCTGGTTTAATGTTTAATTCGGGTAAATGTTGTAGGAATGACACAGCAGTAGAGGGAATGATTGAACGCTTCATATCATATTGCGGTTTAATTACTGGATCAATATCGATTTCTAAATCGTAGGTTATCAAATAGTGATCGGAGATGACCTCACTTAGTGGAACAATAGTTAAATTATTAATGTTAATACCGTGTGATAAAACTAAGTCTAATGTATGTTTACAGCGATGTGTTTTACCAAGTACACTTTGAGTAATGCCCATGGAATCTATGATGGAGTCAAAGGCTAATTTAAATGAGTCTAGTGGGTTTTCAAAGTGAACATTGAAGTCACCGACTATTAAGGCCTTGTCTGATGAGATTACTATGTTAGAGAGAAATTCACCAAATTCTTCAATAAACTCTGTATATGGGCCGGGAGGGCGGTATATGGTAATAAGTTGCATTAGATCGTATTTATTCTTCAATGCAGATGAGCTGCTTATGTTAAGTACAAGAGCTTCGAAGGATTTTGACTCATACTTATTATTAAGTGTTACATTCATGTTTTCTTTATAGATCGTAGCCACTCCACCTCCTCGTCCACTAAGACGTGGTTTGTGAGCATAAGTATAACCAGGTGGAGAGGCATCATTTAATGCTAGGTATTCATTGGCCCTAATCCAGGTCTCTGTGAGACAAAAGACATTTAGGAAGTTATCAGTTATTTTTTCTTTAACTAGAGCTGATTTTGATGAAAGTGACCTAATGTTTAATAACTCAAGTTTTAACTTAAAAGTGTTTCTTACATTACTTGAGGTTGTATTGATATTAATGAGATTTTTTTGGCACACTTTTTGGACTCTTTTTGTTTTTTGCTCACTGCGATACTTGATAACTGTCTTAATAGTATGGAACCTAGTTATTGTGGGTGATGACTCCTGGCAGTTCGCAGGCAGTTGGTTAAGCCATTCTGTCTGCTGCCTGGCCTTGGCTCTGAATTGTCAATTTTTATTCCTATCTGAAGAAAATACCCTATCGGCTATGTTATGTGACATGAGTCTACTCAAAAGTAGACCAATAATCAATAAAGGTAATGTTGTTTTCTGAGCACCACTTAGACATCCAGCAACGCAGCGACCATAACCTGCTGTAGGTTTCGCCGCCACGCCTAATTGGTAGGGGACCAGAGACAACTATTTATTGGTGTAATTTAAAATTTTCAATTTTTGACTTATAAATTTGCTGTTCATTTCAAAATTACAACTTGCACTATTCAAATTTGAAACAATCAAATGAAAAATAAATTGATTATAAAAATTCAAATAAACATTTTCAGATGAAACATTAAATGGAACACACTATGTACCAATCATTTAACTGATCATTTAATCAATCACTGCACTTCTTCAGCTTCAATCACATTTGTGGCGGTGAAAACGAAGTAAGAAGCCACAATAGGCAAGTCCTTCAGATCCACAGTTATCAAATTTTTATGGTTTCTGCCTTTATCAACAAGCTAACTAGCGGTTTTATTTTGATTTATAATGTATTATTTTTTTTATTTATTAACACACTTAGCATCTTATTGCCTGTTTTACAGCCTGTAATTATCTCTCATAACTAGAACTAGAAAGGTTCTTATAGTCGCTATGCATCTAAATGAATGATTTTTAACCATTATGACAAATAACAAAATGTTAGGCCCGCCACCTGTTTTGTTTCCCGTTTGGGTAATTTCTTTGGCTACGTGTCTGTGTATTCTGTTATTTGGGTTATTGGTTTCAGCTGTGTTTGGGTCACGTGTCTGGTGAGTTTTGGGTATTTATATGGCGGTTCATCAGGTTGTCAGACGGGGTAGATCGCATCAGTTCGGTGGTCCTTCCGGCAGTTGGTTTCTGCAGTTTCGGTTGGGTTTTGGTACCTTCGCGTTTTGGTACCTTCGCGATTCTGGTAGGCAAGTGTAGCCCGTGGCTTAGTTACAGGTAGGTAGGTTGTCCTCGGCAGCTGCTGCGCTCTCTCTGTTTCTCGGATGCCAGATAGAGTAGTTTATGTACGCTTGCGCGGGTTTCACTCTGTTGCCCGAGAGTTACGTGCTAGTGCGACTAGCACCAGTTTGGTTACGGTTGCCAGATAGGTTGGTTTATGTGCCGGTTGCGCGGTTATAGCTCCTCGGCCTGTTTATGTGCGACTAGTGTGTTGGTTTACTGTTGCCAGAGAGGTTAGCTTAGGCGCATGTTGCGCGATATACTGTATATAAAATTAGCTTTTCCAGTGAATGCTCGTTCCTACATGTCTAATTTAGATCTGAAATAATAATTTAGATTGAAATTTAGATCTGGTACAAGAGTGCAATCAGTGCGGCAGTATGTAAACCCTTTGGGGTCAGGACCTGTTTGATGAGTACATTTGGAGGAGTGAGTATGAATCACTTTGTGCTGAGGAGACGATTGAGTGCTCAATGGACTCCGAGGATGAATCAAGTGATTCCACCTTCTCTGAGTTTATTCTCCCGGCCTTCACCCGACAAGACTCCCCTGAGTTGTGGTCTGAGGACCAGTTAAATCCCGTAGGGTCAGGTCCACTGCTACTGCAGATCTGTTTCCCATGCCTTTTGTGGGCTCCCGCCGTTTCACTGTCCTAGACATGTGTCCAGTCAGGTTTTCTTCTCCCGAGTGCACCTTGAGACCATGCAATCTCACGGGTCCAGTGACGAAGAGCATGGGTCCAGCGACACAGAGCAGGCCGTCGGCAGACGCAGGGCTAGAGTAGGTAAGGGGCACAGTATAGGCATGGTGGAAACACCACCTAGGGGTTTGCCACTTTACCGTACCTTGGTACCCACGGGCTCCTCTTCGGCTTCCGATCATCCCTACCTCTGTGGGTCCCCCCCCATCTTGGTTTATCATCATACCAGCACCTCCAGGGAAGCCACCAGCACCTCCCATGTCTCCAGCAACGGCCACAGTGTCTTCAGTGACGCATCCCAAGGCGACTACAGCTTCACCACGACCACTTCAGGCGTCCCCAGTGCTTTTGCCAGTGCCATATGCCCTCGCGATGAGTGTCCTTGCACACAGCATGGTGCTCCTATTGAATAGCAGTGAACCAGGGGCTTTCTTGGTGTTGGCGTCCTTTACATTGTCTCTTTTTTGTGTCCAGGATGGTTGTAGTAGGGAGCAGGAGGACAGAGCACTGACGACTCCATCAGTCCCATGGAGGATGCTTTTGTCCATGAAGTGCGAGGCTCAGTGGTTAGCAATCCGGTGGGAGCCACCCAGCGCTGTGGTCTCCAAGACAGAGTGTCCTTTGATCCTGGGGATCAAGCCCAGGCCCTGGAGACTGGGTCACTGGCTGTCAGGTTCACAATCGACCCGGTCGCCTTGGCTTGGCGCGGACGCCTCACCTCTACTCGGCCCGGATGTGGGCATCGCCTCCAAGTGGGACGTTCCCGTCTACGCCACCGAGGACGCAGTGTTTTCAGTCTTGGGTACCTTCCAGTTGGACAAGCCCATCAGTGACGTTTCCCGCCCCTGGCCTCACCAAGTTGACCCACGGATTCTACTTTGGACTCACCATCTGTACTGGGACCATTTACATTCACCCGGGTCAGGTCTAGGTAGATGTGCACTGCCTCAGGGTTTTTTTGTTTTTGTTTTTTTCAGCAATTCGCTGTCCTGAAGGGGGGAGATAATGTTAGGCCCACCGCCTGTTTTGGTTCCGGTTTGGATAGTTTCTTTGACTACGCTTCTGTGTATTCTGTTATTTGGGTTATTAGTTTCACCTGGGTTTGGGTCACGTTTCTGGCGGGTTTTGGGTATTTATACAGTGGCTCGTCAGATTGTCGGATGGGGTAGATGATGTCAGTTTGGCGGTCCTTCCTGTGGTTGGTTGCCGCACTTGCCGCACTGTGAATGTTCGTTCCTGCACATCTAGCGCCATTGGTTACGGTTGCCAGATCGGTTCACTTATTCATGTGTTGCACGGTTGTGTTTTGCTTTTCCGGTATAGGCTCATTCTGTCACGTCTAGCAATGTTAGTTTACGGTTGCCAGATTGGTTAGTCTGTATTGTTCCCTTTTTATGTTTTTTAATAAATTCCTTGGTATTTGGTTTTGGACGTTTTCACTCTTTGGTTTTGGCGGCAATCTCTCATCTGAAAGATTGCAATTCTAGCAATAATGCCAATGTGCTTTAGTAAAAATAAGCCCGATCCAAATTATTCATGACAACTGAAATATTTAATGAGGAACGGAACCTAACCAAGGAGTCATCAAATATTGAAGTAGTTTTAAAGTTTTGTTGTTCTAGGCATCAACTACAAGAACTCAGTGTTGGCCTATGCATTTTACACCCAGGCCTTGAGTAATCCTCTGGCTGAATTAATTAACCAATGCACTATAAAAAGCTGTTTCATCAATAACCTCATTTAATTGTAGTATTATTTAGGAAAATAAAACTCACCAAAAATCCTGAATAAAATCGGATAATTTGTACACAAAATCCATCTTCCTGTTTTTTCCTTAAGAGTTAATTAGTTCCATTAAGAAATCATTTTCTATTACCATTAAAGCTAATGCTGAAAGTAGAATCATATTATTGTAATAAGTTTTCATTGGTTGAAATTAATGCTACTGGGACAGTAAAATTAATTTTGAAGGCCTAGACAAAAAAAAAAAAAAGAACGTTTCAGGCACTGGGCACACCCAGGACAGGGCACCAATCTATCGCTAGGTGCACACTCACTCGCACAGACAATCAGACAGTGTATGGGGCAATTTAGAGCATTCAAGTTACGTTGAATCCATATTTTTGAACTGTGGGAGGAAATAGGCGAACCTTGAGGTTCGCCTATTCCATGCAGACACGGGGAGAACATGGAAACTCCATTCAGATTGGGATTCAAACATGAAAACAACACTAAGAAGCAAACATGCTAACCACTAAGCCTCCATGTCACCCATTTTTAATTATTTAATAAGTATTTATGGACAAAATATATTTATTTTAGTCTTTGATCTATATCATTTTAGGCCTTTAGCGAAGGATGGACTACCAATGCAAGAACCTCACTTTTATCAGAATTAAGCAAGAGGAAATTGTATGATATTCACTTTTTGTATTTATAATTCTTTTTAGAGTATATTTTGTTTGTATATCATTAAGCAACTTTGAAAAAATACATGCTGTATCTGTAATCTGACTAATGGGTCAACTCAGCACATGATGTGTCTACATTTACATTTAGTCATTTAGCAGACACTCTTATTTGTTAGTCCAAAGTGACTTACAAATAAGAGAACAACTCATGTCAAAACCAGCTGCACTGTAGTATAATCAAACATGATCAATTTCCAAACTAGTTACTATATTATTATTATTATTATTATTATTATTTATTTTCTTTATAGCAAGTACTTGTGGAAGAGATGTGTTTTGGGATGTTTAAACTATACTGTATTAAACTACTGTAACTATAACTGTATTAAAACTACTTTCAATAAAAATATTAAAAGTGACCTAAGTTCATTCATTCATTCATTATCTCCCGCTTTATCCTCTATTAGGGTCGCGGTGGGGTTCCCCATGCCCATCCAGGGGAGAACATCTCGGGCGCTGGGCAGACACACCCAGGACAGGGCGCCAATCCATCGCTGGGCACACACTCACTCACACAGACACACTCTATTGACTTGATCCATGTTTTTGGACTGTGGGAGGAAACCGGAGAACCCGGAGGAAACCCACGCAGACATGGGGAGAACATGGAAACTCCACCCAGATGGGGATTCGAACCGGGAATCCCTAGCGCTGAGAGGCGTACGTGCTAACCACTAAGCCGCCGTGCCACCGTGACCCAAGTTGAGTTGGGAAAATCATTTAGTAGTGGTGAAAAATGTTAGTGGTGAAAAATTAGCACCACAGTGAAGTCGGAGTGGCTTATACTAAATGTGCCAATGGAAAGGAATCATTAATGGACTGACATGAGTTTGCTTGGGTTGGTTGAACACAAGTTGGGCTGCGGACTTTTGAATCAGTTGTAGAGGCCCGATTGTGCAAGATTAGAGACCAGCAAACAGAGCATTACAATAATCAAGCTGGGATAGGATGAGGGCTTGAATAGCTGGTTAACATGTTCTGGTTAAACACCTGTGCATAGTAGGAATTTGATAAATAAAAAGAGAAACAGATTAAAAGAAAAAGTGAATGTTTTTTGTGAAAATGTTCATATATATATATATATATATATATATATATATATATATATATATATATATATATATATATATATATATACATATATATATATATATATATATATATATATATATATATATATATATATATATCCATCCATCCATCCATTATCTTCTGCTTTATCCTATATTAGGGTTGCAGGGGGGTTCCCCAAGCCCATCCAGTGGAGAACGTTTCGGGTGCTGGGCAGATACACCCAGGACAGGGCGCCAATCTATCACTGGGCACACACTTACTCACACAGACATGCACACAAACACACTCTATATGGGGCAATTTGGAGAACTCAATTGACTTGATCCATGTTTTTGGACTGTGGGAGGAAACCGGAGAACCCGGAGGAAACACATGCGGACACAGGGAGAACATGGAAACTCGACCCAGATGGGGATTCGAACCGTGTGCAGTACAGTCGGTACAGTAGCAAGGACACACTGACACACCCTGAATCAAGCTGTGAAGTGTGAGGTTAAAGATTGCTAAAATACAAAACCCTGAGTATTTTAACAAACCCTGCAGTGCTGCTGTAGTTATAAAACACTGTGACCACTCACTGGGTGTTTTATTACACACATGTACTTTATTGCTTCACCTTTAACTTGTCAAATCTGAGACAGTAGCTCACTGTGTGTTCCGTTGGTATGATTGAATGATACATGCAGAAACGTTAAATGCATTATTCATTTGTTTATTTAGTGTAAAACACCTTGGCCAGGTAGTCCATTGCAGGCCATGTGTGAGATGCTGCTTATTGCTGTTTTGTCATATATGTTATTCTATGCAGCATTTGAAGTATTATCAATTGCAATTTTTCTAAATACATGTGTGATAAAAACAAATGTTTATTTTGCGAGATGGAGTCAAATTGCAGGCAGGAAAGATGCTAATACTAGTGTTTTTATTACAAATGCCTTTTTTTTTTTAAAGAAAAAAAGTAAAAAATAAAAAATATTGTGAAATAATGTGGAAATGTTAAGACACCAGACTGAACTGTGTGAGCATTTATTGAGCTTTATTTTTTACTGCATTACCTAAACTACACAGACACAGCACTGATCACAAAATTTGACACAATGATGGTGGCAGATACAAAAACATGCACAACACAATGCATTGTGGGAATAAATTAGTAGCGCTGGACCATGCCTCCTACAGCTTAAATCTTGTTTACACAGTCCATATAAGGCATTCCCAAAACGACCATGCATGCTCCTGATACCACATTAAATTATTATGATGCTGTTGGTTGTATGATTGTAAGTTGTAAGAAGCTGCTTACAGAACTTAACCTTCTTTTGGAGACTTTGGTTGGTTTACTTGTTTTTATCTTTTTAAATTTTATTGATATTTTTATTGCTTTTAATTTTAGACCCTATAATGATAAGCATTTTGTCTAACAACAGTCTTTTGATCCTGAGTCCTGTTCTTAAGAGGTTGTTTTTGTGTGCCATGTGTTTACTGTAACTAACCCTTTGTGTCAAGTTCCTTTACAACACTGTGTAAATATTCAGTATATCTAACAAATCATTAGTAAAAAAAAGTTTAAAAAGTGGCAATGGTCAAGTGATTTTTTATAATTTTATCATTTTTCATAATTACTGGAATGTTCTTTTCTTTTATGAAAATCAGTGATTACCAAGTTGTATTCCAACATACAATATGATATGCATGCTAATGTGTTTCCTGTGTCATGAAGAGCAACAGTTAAGTTCACAAATGCTTGGAAAATTAAGCCAATGTAAGCAATGTCAGTGCTATTATTTACACAACTGGGGATTAACAGGAACTCCCCCAGCATTTTAGGCTTAATCAGGATTAATAGCTGTCCCTATCCTAAAAAAAAATATTTTGAGATCTAACATCAACCACACGCACAAAAAAATGTAGTCTATATATCTAAAGGATGTGGACTATGTGTATCCATATGATTACAAATGCATTTTGATCCCAATACTAATGCATTTGTCCACAAAGTGGCTCTTTTATTGTGTATATCAGTTATCTATAATCTTGGGTTTCTTAAAAAAATAAGTATAACCAATATGCAAACTCTGGTAAAAAATAGCAGGTATATTATCCATCCATCCATCCATTATCTTCCACTTAATTCTCTACTAGGGTTGCGTGAGTGAGAGAGACCTTCGAGGGAAACCATTTCGGATGCTGGGCAGATACTAGGGCAGGGCACCAATCAGTCATTGGGCTATATCACTCATGCTATATAGAGGCAATTTACAGTAGCCAATTCACCTTAAATAAATGTATTTGGACTGTGGGAGGAAACTGGAGAACCCTAAGAAACCTACATTGACACCTGGATCCCTAGTTCTGAAAGGCGACTATGTTAGTTATTAAGCCATTGTGCCATTGGTATTATCCTGTTTTGTCAATTTTTTTTACTTTTACTAATTTTTACTTGTTAACAACAACAACAACAAAAATATTTAAAAAGCAACACAAATCTTTTTTTCATTCGGTCTTAATGTAGCTTCCATTCCATTCCAGCCTTTATATTTAGCTTTCTAACCCCACTCTCACCTGCAGCCTGACTATCTCAGCCTTCAATAAATTCTATTTAGTAGTACTAAAATTACTAATTTTCTCAGCTGATTCCAATTTCCAAGTATCAATTACAATTTTCTTATTTATAGTTGACATTATAGAGAAATATTTTTCTCTAAACTTTTTTTTAATTAACAGTTTTTACACCTCATCTAAATATTGTAACTTTTAAGGGGGAAAAAACAGCTTTTGCATAAGAGATAGAACATGCTGAACAACAAATCTCTAATACACAACATTTTAAGCGCATCTGTGTGCTAACCAGCCTTTACTTCCCTGGGAACTGACTCTATTCCACATAAAAAAAAAGTTTTTTTCATAACTAATTTTTGCTTTTTGCTTATTTAGTTAAAATATAACATTGTTAAAACCCTTGTGTGTGTCTGTGTGTGTGTTTGTGTGTGTGTGTGCCACTGCTGTTTTATGTGTTTCACATATTATTTGCATCAATATAAATGTAACTGAACCAGAATTAAACATTGGGGCAAAAAGTTTGCCAAGGTAAAATGGACTGGTGGGGTCACAGTTTTCTTTTCAGCTCAACACATCCCATTAAACAATATCTAAACAAAGCATTGTGAATGCATGTGCACTTTAAAAAAGTGTTTTAAATAACCAAATGGGTGATTGCATAAATATACTGTTCGCTGGCCGGCTGACACTTATGGTGCAGATACGGTAAGATCTTAATATATCACGCAAACAAATGTGCTGTTATGTTACGAGCTGAAATATTCCTGGGAAGTATCTAATGTTAATGGGTGTAAACTGGGCTACAAATTCAAAGAGATTTTATGGCATGAGAAAATAAAAACCTGTCTGTGTCAGATTTTTCAAATGTTTACATTACATTGTTAAGTTTATCATGTTTATTATTTATTACATTTATCATATACTATATCATGGCTATCCCTGAGCATTCACCCAAACAATGCTTTAGATAAAAATATAGATAAATCTAAATGAATCTAACAAAATTTCATGACATCTTATTACATGTTGAGGCCATAACAGCTTCCAAATATTTGGGAAGTCATCTAAAGCAACCAAGTCTTTATGGATCTTTGCATTTATAATCATCATAACCTTCTGGCAGTGTATTGTAGCTGGGTCCAGGTGTATATATAAAGTAGTGGTGGGCCTTCTCTGAAGGCCTAAAATATCTATATCACAGACTGATGTTAATTGTATTTTGGCCATGAATACTTAATAAATAAAGTTGTCCACTTCAAATGCTGTCCACTTCATTTCACAGCATCCCCTGTTTGTGCTGCTTTGTATCTATGTATTTTAGTAATAAAGCATTTAACCAAACAGATTTCAGCATCATTGGTTATAAGGTTTTAAATATTTCTACCTCTGCCTTCAGAATTAATCTACTGGTTCAGTAGCATAACGTAAGTGTAGATTAACCTGTTGCTTCAACCAATCAGATTTTGAGTCCTTGATACCACTGATTGGAGAGTAATTTTGAAGAGCAGACATTTTCAATCAATCAAAAATACAACTCAACTTTCAGCTTTAGCTTCGATGGCATAATTAGTCTTGTCAAGGAAAAAAAGGAGGATTGACTTTGTGTACACATAATCAGAATGTAATTGGGAGTTTTTTGGTAAGTGTTATTTTCCTGAATAGTTATGAGGTAATTGCTACATGAGTGTACCATGGAGTGGAGTGGATTGAGGACCAGAGACAGGAGTTCACAGGCTCAAGTGTAAAAGTTTTATTTACACATTAAAATACACAGGCATGGACAGCACGTTGGCTTAGTGGTTAGCACGTTCGCCTCTCAGCGCTAGGGATTCCCGGTTCGAATCTCAATCTGGATGGAGTTTCCATGTTCTTCCCGTGTTCACGTGGGTTTCCTACGGATCACCGGTTTCCTCCCACAGTTCAAAACATGGATTAAGTTCTATTGAATTCTCCAAAGTACCTCATATAGAGTGTGTGTGTGTGTGTGTGTGTGTGTGTGTGTGTGTGTATCCGTGAGTGAGTGTGTGCCCAGCGATGAATTGGCTCCCTGTCCTGAGTGTATCTGCCCAAGTGCCCGAAACCTTCTGCCCTGGATGGGCATGGGAAAACCCCCCCATGACCCTAGTAGAAAACACACAGGCACAAGTATCTGCCTGTTGCAACCCCCCCCCCCCCCCCCCCCCCATCGCTGCGCTACTGTCACAGTTCTTTATACTGCATTTCGGCATATTAAGATGATTTGTTATTATTTTTTACCCATAAAACAGTTATTGACAAGTGGATTAATTCAGATTACCGAAGGCCCAGGTGTGAAATGCAAAGTCCGCCACTAATATGTATGGCAATTAAGTAAACAATGCAGTTAATGAGGCATGAATAGTATTATAAGACATATATACATATTATAAGAATGTATGTACCATACCTACTGGAGTGTGGTGAAGTATTTATCCCAAAGATAATAACCCCAAAATATGGGGGTTTAATTGCACTGTGTGTTACAGGTGCCTGTGGCACCTGTCCCTCGTTTGGGTCCTTAATTGCTTTAGCTGGGTGATTGGTTTGTTTCTGTGCACGTGTTTAGTTGGTTTGTTATTTAGTTTCCGTTTTCCCTCGGTTAGTCGCACGTCTTTGTTTTGCGGTATCATACCCAATGTTAGTTTGTTTGTTCTGTTCCCCCCTTTTCGTTGGTGTCCCGTCACCACGTTTTAATAAATTCGAGTTTTGGATTTTATCCCGGTGTCTCTTGGACTCTCCTTCCACATTCAACCATGGTACGGCGCTGTCGTATGCTATTCCTCCGCGTAGCTGCCCTCTTCCGGGGAAAGAACGGACTATTTCTAACAGAAAGACGTGCCGAACCATCGGGAGAGTTCCGGACACCAGGGGTCACCCACTGTTGAGTCGGATTACCAGAGGCCGCCCGCTGACAAATCCGAGTACCAGGGACCGCCCGCTTCCGTGTCTGAGCACCGGGGACCGCCCGCTGCGTGGCCCGGGCACCGGGGGCCACCCGTCGCCGTTTTCTGCGCGTCAGAGGCCGTTCGCCGCCGATCCTGAGCACCAGAGGCCACCCCATTGGCGACTGCAAGCACCAGGGTCCTCCTGCCGCCGACTTCGAGCACCTGGGGCGTTCTCCCCGTCTCGCCGCTAGAGGGCGCCGATTCGCGCCCCCGCAACGAGATGTTGTGCTCCATGCCGTCAGCAGGGGACATCCAGCATGCCTCACTACCAGAGGGACCTTTCCCCCGCCCCCTTTTGTTTTCATGAGAACTGTTTATTGTTATTATCTTTTTTATTTTTTTTTTGTTGGGTCGCTGTCCTTTTTTGTGCGACCCTTGGGGTGGGGATATGTGCCTGTGGCACCTGTCCCTCGTTTGGGTCCTTAATTGCTTTAGCTGGGTGATTGGTTTGTTTCTGTGCACGTGTTTAGTTGGTTTGTTATTTAGTTTCCGTTTTCCCTCGGTTCGTCGCACGTCTTTGTTTTGCGGTATCATACCCAATGTTAGTTTGTTTGTTCTGTTCCCCCCTTTTCGTTGGTGTCCCGTCACCATGTTTTAATAAATTCGAGTTTTGGATTTTATCCCGGTGTCTCTTTGACTCTCCTTCCGCGTTCAACCACGGTACAGCGCTGCGCACCTTCTCCGCGCAGGTCGTATTCGTGGGAGCGTTTCGTGTCCGACACACGCATTATTCCCCGCGTGGTCGGTACCCGGGAAGCGCTCATCAGGCGCGAGCGGTCGTACGCTATTCCTCCACGTAGCCTCCCTCTTCCGGGGAAAGAACGGACTATTTCTAACACTGTGACACTAAGCATATCTTTTCTGATAATTTGCTTTAACTTTAATTGTAAATCTTTATTGAATTAAGAGATTACTTATTACAGTGCTTAGGTACTGAAAAAAGTGGAGTCATTATTTCGCCACAAAATTTCTGTTTTTCACCTTTTTCCTGTCTGAAAAGTCAGTAAAAGTCAATAATCCAATATGTCAATTGGCAGCTCAATAAGGCTAGTGTTTCCCTTGAGTTCTGGAATAATGGTGGTAAAAATGGAGCTAAAGACCCCAAACCAAATCCTTACATAATCCCCAGACATACCTAGTGTTAGGATCTTTTGATTTTGAAAAAGGCAGAAAGAACGAGCCTATGCAAAGGTGGTCGCCTCAACTGATTTATTGAGGACAAAAGAAAACTTTATGGACACCTACAGTTACTCACGCTGGCCAGCGGTCTGCCCTCCTCAGTGTTCCGATGCTGTCTGCCTCCGGGTCTGAGTGAAAGTGCCCCTCCCTTGTGTTTACCTGGGTGTATATGCGTTACGTCTAGTTCCCACCCCTTAACTGCTTTAAGCCAATCACAAATTACCGCCCTAGGTTTTAAATCAGCCAATCCCAGCCCAGTATTTTCCTAGTGGCGGGAAATTCAGAAGTCTTTGTCTTTCAGCCATATTGAGATTCTCATTATGTATAATAAGAAATTCAAAATTCCTGACACTAGTTGTTGGAATATGCAATGGTGATGATGAAACTGTAGTAGGTCAAGCAGTCTATACAGTATGCCAAACCGCTCTACAGGATAACTGTGAAGGCAACAAGTCCTGTAGTCATTAAGATACATTGACTTGAACTTTAGGTGATGATTGTAGGCAAGCTCATAGAGAGCATACTTATAAGGGTCAGGGGCTATTTTTATAGTGTGAAAAGTTCTGCGTGGTTCCAAAATTCAAATAGAACATTACAATAACATTTTTATTTAAAAAAAATTTATATATGTGGTTCTATACAACAACTATGATGTTAGGAAACCTTTGTATTTTTAACCTTAACCTATTTGAGATAAGATGGAACACCCAGAGCTAGTCAATCTCATCCAACATTACAGCTTGACCTGACAAAGACTTTTTTTATATAAAAGAGAGTAGGCCATGTATAGTAAAAATATTTACTTATGACTAAACTGCAGATATGCACAAATTTTTTTTATGAATTTTACTTAATAAAAACAAAAAAATCCAGTTAACTTCCGTGTACTCCTGCTCAGGGTTCTGGGGGCCTGAAGATGATCATGGGGCATTTTCTGGTGAGACTGAGCTGACAACTGCCTGGATCTCTTGACCCTTTGTCTGATGGCAAGTGGTACCACATCATCCACATCAGTTTCAAATGTGGCCAATTGATCTTGTAGTCTCTGGCAGTGTGCACATCCACCACAGGGCAGTTCAGATAAGTCACTTCCGGCTTGGTAGCAGTCACACTGTGATTGAGCCACCTTTCTGGACAATGCATCCGCATTACTGTGTTGCACTCTGGAATGATGCTCAGTCTGAAAGTCATACTGTCCTAACTCCTCCAACCACCTTGCCAGCTGCCCTTCTGGGTGTTTGAAACGGAAAAGCCAGGACAGACTGTTATGGTCTGTTCGAATAAGAAATCTGCGGCCCAGTAAGTAGTGTCTAGGATGAAGGTACCTTGTTTTTTTAGCTCACCGAAAGCTGCCTCCTGGGCCTCCCCCCAGCGAAACTCTGTGCCTTTATTCTGGAGCTCGTGCAGTGGGCTACAAATTTGGGTAAATGATTTAACAAACCGGCGGTAGTAGTTACATAACCCCAGAAAAGCTTGAAGCTCTGAAAGTCTTTTGGGGCAGTCCCAGTTGATTTTTTCCTGGATTAGCCTGGGATTTGGACGAATTCCCTCACCGCTGATGACGTGGCCTAGGAACAGAACCTCCTCCTTTAGCAGATGGCATTTAGATGGCTTCAGCTTCAGTCCATATTGACTCATGCATTTGAAGACCACCTCCAGGTTATTTAGGCTTTCATTGATGTCTGTTCCAAGTACAATTACATCGTCAAGGTAAATAAGGTTTCGCCACTGCAGTCCCCGGAGCACAACCTCCATAGCCCTCTTGAAAGTGCTTGGTGCGTTGCACAAGCCAAATGGCATCCTTGTGTACTCATAAAGGCCATATTTGGTAACGAAGGCAGTCAACGGTCCTGCTCGTGTACTTCAATCTGCCAGTATCCACTTTCTAGATCCAGGGTGGAAAACACAGTAGCACCTTGCAAGGTCTCAAAGCATTCTTCGATGTTAGGAAGTGGGTAAGCATCTTTCAGGGTGAGTTCATTGAGCATTCGATAATTGATGCACCATCTAACCTCACCGTCTTTTTTTCTAACTAGGACCACAGGCGATGCCCACTCTGAGATGGATGGTACAACAACACCTGAGTTCAACATTCCCTTGAGATGTTCCTCTTCCTCTGCCTGGAACCCAAGCGGTGTGCGGCGGGTTGCTTTCCTGATGGGCGGAGCACAGCTGGTGTCAATACGATGGGTCACCGTGTTAAAGTGACCTAGGTCACTGTCACCAGTAGCAAACACAGACTGGTACTAGAGAAGTAGTAGGAGCTTATCTTCTTGCTCTTTACTGAGGCTGCTGCCAGCTGCTGTGAATAGTTCTTGTAGGTGGGTTGGTAGACCTAGAACAATGTTATTTTTGTTGCACCGGCGTACCTGTCGTAAAAGTATTTCTTCACCAGGACGATTGCTTTGGTCGGAACTCTTTGTTGTCTTCAGGGTCTTCTTGACCTTCATTCTGCAACTTGCGGAAGTCTTTGGGGCACATCTCTGGTAAGGGAAGTGTTTCGATGAGAATTCCCAGACAAGTGCCCTTGGCAATATGTGTGCTAACAGCAGATATATTACATAGCCGGACAGGCAGTTTTGGCTCCATGTTCACAAGGACACTTCCCGAGGAAATTCCATCGGCAAGGTCAACTGGCTCCATGACCGCTGTTCTCTCAGGGTGTGGGTGTTCTATGAAGCCCCAGGTATCACAATCACTCTGTGGAGGAAGGGTGAGTGGTCTTGTTAACAACACCCGGGATATTACATAGTCTCCCTCGGGTCCACCTCTAACATAGCTGGGCATGAGCTCGCTTCCAATGAAGACTTTGGGCCCTCTTTGTATGGTCACATTAGCTTTAATCATGAAGTCCAGTCCCAGGAGGAGAGGGTCCTGAATGGGGGCTATGTACACGATCCAGTCCCACTCTTTACTGCCAACCTTCAGTGTCACTTTATAGCCATCAAATACACCCATTGTCTTTCCAGACTCTGCATTCCGCAAGCAGGCTCTCTTATTCTCTGGCTGGCTTTCTAAGTTGAGCTGCATAAACACTTTGCTGGACATCATGGTGGCTTCAGCTCCTGTATCGACAACGCACATGATGGTTAAATGATTTACCTGGATCGGAATTTGTAGACTGGGTCCTTTACTGGTGGCTCTGCCGACTGTGACTACAGATGGGTTAAGGGGTCTGTTTTTTTTGGGGATAATGCTATCATTATGGCCGCTCGGAGTACCGGCCAGGCCCTGGCCTCTGGACCTGGCCAATTCTAGTTTTCCTGCGGCTTTGGGCTAGGAGACCGGGAACACTGCCTTTTAAAGTGGCCAGACTCTCCACACTGGACACATTGGCTCACCATTGGAAATTAACACAGATCAAGGCAGAAACTTCGAAAGTGACCTCTTTACCCAAGTGTGCCATCTGCTTAGGGTAACAAAGACCCGAACCACACCTTACCACCCATCCTCGAATGGCCAGGTAGAAAGATACAACAGAACCCTACTCCAAATGATAAGATGCTATGTGGACAAAAACCAAAGAGACTGGGATGAGTACCTCCCACTATTAACGGCAGCCTACCGAAGTTCACCACATGCTTGCACATCGTTCACCCCAAACCGTATGATGGTGGGCAGAGAGGTACCTCAGCCACAAGTCCTCCTGTTGTGAGTTACTCATCTTGGCAGTTATAGAGCACCACCACCTGAATTTGTGGAGAGCCTAGAGGAAAAGTTGGAACAAACACATGAGTTGGCGAGGGAACATCTGCGATCTGCCCAGATTAGGCAGAAGAGTCAGCATGACCTCCGTGCCAAGGAGCGACCTTACGAGGTGGGAGACCTGGTATACATAAAGGACAGCACCAAAAAGAAAGGCCTGAGTCCAAAACTTCAGCCCCCTTGGAATGGTCCCCTACTCATAACTAAGTGCTTGGGGCCGGTGCTCTTCAAAGTCCGAGATAAAAGGGGCACCAAAATCCTCCATCATGATTGGCTACAGCTCTATACATCTGACCTGGTGCCGGGGTGGATAAAACGGCTCAGACACCCATTAAGAGAGGAGAGCAGCAGAGGTGCTGAACATCATGGAGACACTCCTCTGTCCCCTGGAAGGGTAACCCAGATCTCTGGTTCCAACGTGCCCTCTTGCCATGAGTTCAGCAATGAAAATGAAGTAGGAGCCTTGCCTGTAGAGACACAGCCAGCCATGGAACCCCAATGCCAGATGACTGAAGCTAAACCCCCATCAGACACTGCCCCAGACACGGAAGAGAACACAGCAAATGTGCAGATCACAAGCAGAGGCCATGTTGTGCGCAAACCCCAGCGCTACCGGGACCGTCCCGGCTAGAGACTGCTATTAAGCTGGGTTATTCTTAAGATATCGTAGTGGTAACAGTTCCCAAGAGAGCCACAAGAGATTGTGTTTTGTAAAAAAGAGCAGCTAGTTTAAATGCACTGTTCCATGTTTGCATTGTTGAGCTCTATTTGTTTAAAATTGTTTAGATGCTGAAGGGACTCAGCATGTCTAGAGGGGGGGGGTAGTGTAGCGGCGATATGTGAGTGACGTTTGGCTCTGCCAATCAGAGTTCAGCAGCCAGAGTTCAGCAGCAGGCTTTTATAATCAGTACAGTTTATGAGACCTACTGTGTTGCCCCAGCATCGGACGCTAAGATTGTTCGGGTGCTGGAGCTAGGAGGTCTAACTGTTGTAACGCTCGGTTCCAAACTAAACAGTAAACATTGACATTGCACTATACCTTGTCGTTTGTATGATTCCCACACCTCCACCATCGCACGCAGCGCCGATACCAGCCGACATTCTCCGATAGCCGGTGGCTAATGCAGGTAGTAAAGCACAGACGATAATAAAGCAAGAAACACGACCATATGAAAATATGCATTAAAATGTGCAGTAATTTTGTTCATTATAGAGGATGTGTTAACATATTCACTAACAAATCAACTTTAACATTTATGTAAGATAATTAACTTTTTTTTTCCTTTTCCATGGGACTGTTTTCAAGGCACTTTGAATTATCACATTTCCTATGTGCCTTTGGTCAAAACAATGTCTCATTTGTATGTCAGCTTTGTATAAAACAAAGCTCTCACAGAAACCCGTGCAGTCCTAAACGAAATCATTCGTCTGTTCCACTCATTGTGTTACCATAAGCCAGTCTGCCTCTAGTCCAAACAATGCTAATTGAAAACATATTTTATTATTTTATGTATATACACTATATAACAAGAACTACATGAACACCTGACTAGCAGAGCAACACCTTGTGGCAAGATTTCATTCAGATGTAACTTAGGAAGCACAGCATGGACTAAACAAGTTACATAAGAACGTTGTGTGAAGTTATTTTGACCAAAAGCACACCATGTTTTACCTGCAGTCAGTTTTGAGGTTAACAACCCTTGACAAGTTTTGGGAAAATCAGCCCCATGAGACCTGGAAGCTTTTAGAACAGATTGTTAACATAGCCTGGATTTGATGTGCCGGATCATGTTCCAATACAAAATCCCAATGGTCCTGTTTTAACTCACCGCAGTGTGCACATGACCATGTCACTCACCAGATCCATATGCATTCTACTTATATAAGTACATCTGGTGAGGTCAGTCAATAAAATTATTGAGATTATTATTGAGATTTATGTAAATCAAATTCTATGAAGTATATGTTAAAAAAACTCAGCTCAAAGTATGAAAAAATGAATAACTCAGATGATTAGGTATTGTCTAGGATTAGGGTAAGGGTTTGTTTTTTAGAATATGAGAATGTGTACTATTGCAAATGCCGTCATTTGTAATGCCAGAATATTCACAACAGAGATATTGACACATTTAGTAGTTTTTATACAACATACGTTTCATTCAATAAAGTAAAGTTGGGCTAAAAAATATATAAAAATATTATAAATTTAAGCATATTAGTTCTGACAATCCACCACTTAACATTGTGAAGGGACCTAACTAGTACAGTATCTATGAGAAAATATATATATATATATATATTCATTATGCAATAACAATTATTATTATTCATTCGGCGGCATGGTGGCTTAGTGGTTAGCACGTTCGCCTCTCAGCGCTAGGGATTCCCAGTTCGAATCCCCATCTGGGTGGAGTTTCCATGTTCTCCCCGTGTCTGCGTGGGTTTCCTCTGGGTTCTCCGGTTTCCTCCCACAGTCCAAAATCATGGATCAAGTCAATTGAATTCTCAAAATTTCCCCATATAGAGTGTGTCTGTGTGAGTGAGTGTGTGCCCAGCGATGGATTGGTGCCTTGTCCTGGGTCTATCTGCCCAGTGCCCGAGACGTTCTCCCCTGGATGGGCATGGGGAACCCCACCACGACCCTAATAGAGGATAAAGCGGGAGATAATGAATGAATGAATTATTATTATTCATTCATTCATTCATTCATTCATTCATTATCTTCCGCTTTATCCTATCTTAGGGTCGCAGTGGGGTTTCCCATGCCCCTCCAGGGGAGAATGTTTCGGGCGCTTGGCAGATACACAGGACAGGGCGCCAATCTATCGCTGGGCACACACTCACTCATACAGACACGCACGCATACACACTCTGTATGGGGCAATTTTGGAGAACTCAATTGACTTGTTCCATGTTTTTGGACTGTGGGAGGAAACCGGAGAACCCGGAGGAAACCCACGCAGACACGGGGAGAACATGGAAACTCCACCCAGATGGGGATTCGAACCGGGAATCCCTAGTGCTGTGAGGCGAACGTGCTAACCACTAAGCCACCATGCTGCCCATTATTATTATTATTATTATTATTATTATTATTATTATTATTATTCAGTCATTATCTTCCTTTTATCCCCTATCAGGGTCGCGGTGGGGTTCCCGATGTCCATCCAGGGGAGAACGTTTCGGGCGCTGGGCAGACACACCCAGGACAGGGCGCCAACCTATCGCTGGGCACACACTCACTCACACACACACACACACACTCTACATAGGGCAATTTGGAGAACTCAATTGACTTGATCCATGTTTTTGGACTGTGGGAGGAAACCGGAGAACCCGGAGGAAACCCACACAGACACAGGGAGAACATGGAAACGTGCTAACCACTAAGCCACCATGCTGCCTATTATTATTATTATTATTATTATTATTATTATTATATCATGTTTGGCAGCATGGTGGTTTAGTGGTTGCCACGTTCTCCTCTTAGTGCTGGAGATTCCATGTTTGAATCCCAATCTGGGTTTCCTCCTGGTTCTCCAGTTTCCTCCCACAGTCAAAAAACATGAATTAAGGTCAATTGAATGCTCTAAATTGCCCCATATAATGTGTGTTTGTCTGTGTGTGTCTGTGTAAGTGAGTGTGACCAACAACAGTTTGGCACCCTGTTATGGCTGTATCTGCCTAGCACCCCCCAGGATGTTGGGAACTAGAGTATTTTTTAAATGCAAGTTGTTCTCTAGTTGAGTGGATATTAAGACTTGTATAACAGAGTAAAGCTGTCCTTAAAATAATTCAACACACAGTCATTAATGTCTAAACTGCTGACTTTGCGTCAAGCCTAACACCTCTTTCCGGTGATTAATTTGTAATAATTCACACCTGCTTGTGGCTTATTGCTTTAATATACAGTATAGTTATAAAATGAGGGCAGCATGATGGTAAAGTAGTTAGTTTAAGTTCAAGTTTATTTATTTATATAGAACGTTTTTACAATACGCAAACAGCCAACCCAACCGAACAGCGAGATAGAGAGATAAACAGGAAGTAGTAATCAGAACTCTGGAGAAGAACTCAGAGCGCCACCAGTGGCAGGAAGGGAAATAGCGCTCACCATTCCCAGCAAAAACATTTTGTTAGCAAAAATGTCACTTTCGAAACTCTCAAAAAATAAAATAAAAGTTGACTTGGAAAAAAAGTACATATGTGTGTGAAAAACTATTCTCAACTGTAAAATTTAATAAATCCAAGCACAGATCCATACTGACCGATGCCCATCTCCAGTCCATCATCAGAGCGTCTACTGCAAACAAAATTTAAAGCAAATGTGGCTCATTTGTGTCAGAAGAAGCACTGTCAAGTTTCTGGTAGCAAGCACTGAGCAAACACTGAATGTATTTGAATGTACAATGTACAAAATGTATTTGAATTATAATATGTGTACATAGTTATTATATAAATAGTTGATTTTCCATTTTCCAGCTGCTTTTTGTTGCAATTCTTTAATCTGGCCCCTCATCAAAAACACAGCCTGGTTAGTGGCCCTCGGGTAATTTGAGTTTGAGAGCCCTGCACTAGACCAATAGAAATCCAGTGTCTGTCCAGTAATTGTAGTTGCCTCAGTATTTTGGCAATGTTATGGATAAGGAGCTAGTGATACCTCCAAGCACGTTCGCCTCTCAGCTTTGGGGATCCAGGTTCAAATCCCGATCTGGGTGAAGTTTCTGTGTTTTCTCTGTGTCAGCATGGAATTTTTTTGGGTTCTCTGGTTTCCTCCCACAATCCAAAAACATGGATTAAATGTAAATTGACTGCTCTAAATTTAAATTTAAATTACCATTAAATTGATATCTAAATTTCTCCTATATAGTGTGTGTGTGTGTGTGTGTGAGAGAGTATGTGTGTGTGTCTGTGTGTGTGTGATTGATTTAAAAGCATTAATAATTCATGCTAATCACTAATCAGAGCCTGTGCCATTTATTATTTATTGCCCCTGTTGCCTTGCTAATGCTAAAATAATAATTCTGAACATTAGTATGTTAAGATTAACATTATTGTAATATTTAAATTTATTTGAACCAAACCACTCACTAACTTGGTGATTGTGCTATTTACATGAAAAACTTTATTTTAAAATTAGGAATTGAAAAATTTTAAAAGCAAGAGAATTCTGAAAGTTGTGTATTATCTCTTCTGCATCACAATTAAATTAAGTGGGTTATCTAAATGCTCCTCCACTTTTAAACCACATATACACTCACTGGTGATGTAAGCACACATGCCTATAGCGGTGGGCAGTACTGTACACGGTGCCTGGGGAGCAATTGGGGATAGGTGCCTTGCCTAAGGGCACTATAGTCATAGTATTTGGTGGGACCTGGTCATTGGTACTGGGACGGGGTCCTACAGGTTGCAAAGATGTTTCCTTAACCACAAGCCTATGACTACCCCTACTGACTGGTTTTATAATGGATCAGAGTGTACACCTATAATGGATCAGAGTGTCTCAAACTCAAATTACCTGGGGGCCACTAACCAGGTTGTGTTTTCGATGAGGGGCCAGATTAAAGAATTGCAACAGAAAGCAGTGGGAAAATGGAAAATCAACTATTTATATAATAACTATGTACACATATTGTAATTCAAATACATTTTGTACATTGTACATTCAAATACATTCAGTGTTTGCTCAGTGCTTGCTACCAGAAACTTGACAGTGCTTCTTCTGACACAAATGAGCCACATTTGCTTTAAGTGAGTTTGCAGTGAACACTCTGATGATGGACTGGATATGGGCATCGGTCAGTCTGGATCTGTGCTTGGACTTATTAAATTTTACAGTTGAGAAGAGTTTTTCACACACATATGTACTTTTTTTCCAAGTCAACTTTTATTTTATTTTTTGAGAGTTTCGAAAGTGACATTTTTGCCAACAAAATGTTTTTGCTGGGAATGGTGAGCGCATGCGTAGCATAGTGTCACATCCAACTTACCTTCTGTACCTGCTATTCCTGTATTACCTTCTGTACCTGGAGTTCTTCTCCAGAGTTCTGATTACAATTTCCTGTTTATCTCTCTATTAAGCTGTTTGGTTGGGTTGGCTGTTTGCGTCTGATCTTTGGTAATGAGCTCCCCTGCTACCTTCTGTTCTATGGATTACCTCTCTGGAGAGTTCGATTTCCCGAGTGTCAGCGATCACCTTCATCGCGGCGTTACACCATCAGTACGTTTACTGGGGTTTGAGCGCTGTTTTCAATAAACCAGTTGTAGAATATTTTGCTGTAACATGGGCACTATGCTTAAGGTATGCGTTGCGGGTGGACGAATAAAGGTGTGACACACGAGAGATGTATGATACATGTGGAAAAGAGTAAAGCAATTCAGAGTTAGCGTGTGGTGTAGCGACACATCTACACCAGTGACTGTTATACTGTTCATCAACATTGGCTTCGTTTCTGAGTACAACCCGTTACATGTAGAGACGTGCAGCTTACGAGTGGGTTGGGCTTACGCAGCGTTGCCTGGCGCTAATCACCAAATTGCGGGCCAGATTATTATTATTATTTATTTTTTATTTTTTTTAAATGCTTATTTTGTTAACCTGTGAGGGGCCGTATAAGACACTTTGGGCACTTTGAGACCCCTGCCTTACCGGGTACACATTACAATCATGTTTTGTATTTTTTTTGTTTTTGTTTTTTTTATCAGGCACACATTTACTGAGTATTTTTATGGTGCATCATGAAAAACAAAACTTTTTTAGGGAATAGCAGATTTCAGTATGTACTTTGTATCACACATTATCATTGAATCATAGGTGGACAAAGTCTAAAACCAAGGCAACTATGAAGTAGAGGAGATGTGAGAAAAACACACGAGCACCAGACATACAAGCTGGGAAGTAATAGCCAAGAAAGTATGGGTGGAGCAGTATAGCATGACAAGCTTAATCTTACATTTGAAAGAAGTAAATCATATGGTGAAGGCTAATTGTATCATAACAAACTTCATTGCAAGTGTGATTACAGAACCAATAAACAAGTTATACAAACCAATACTATTAGTAATGCTACTCAATAAACATTCATAACAATGTAAACATGAAGTATTAGCTGACGCGTATTGAAGCGACAGCCCTCTCGTGTGAAGACCTATTTGTGTAAAGACCTGCGAGTCTACCTGCGCGAGACCACCGAGCAAGGACAATGACAAGGCAACTAAGTAGTTTTCTAAATAGTAACTCTAAATAGATTTCTAATTTTTTAACCGTTTTTGGTTATTACTCCTCTTACATAATTCACTTCTTCTGAAATCCATTTTATATCTATTCACACCTTTTTTCACTTCAGCATGAGTTTTCAGTTTATCCCTGTCATTTCCTTCTCGTGCAGACGCTCCTTTCCTCAGAAGAGAAGGTGCACTCTTGCACACCTGCAAACTCTACAACAGGTGAATACAAGCGAGCCCTTCACCTTCTCTGCAAGACTATGGAACTGTCACTCAGCCACCAAGAAATCTGATTTAATTCCTGCTTTTGCTTCTCATGCTGGTATTCAGGTTTTAGCCCTTTCTGAGACGTGGATCCGCCGAGAGAACTTCACGACACCAGCTGCCCTCTCAACTAATATTCACTTCTCTCACTCTCCTCGTATCAGCAAAAGAGGAGGTGGAACAGGTTTGCTTATTTCTCACAAATGGAAATTCTCTCCTCTTACATTTTTATCCAACACTGTCTCATTTGAATTCCATGCACTAACTATCAAAGATGGTTCACTAACCATCAAAGAACCAGTTAAACGTCATTTTGTTGTCACTGTACTGCCCTGTATGAGTTACATACTTTGCAAAATAAAGTTATTCTGAAATGAACTAAGATTACTAATCTTAAGAGCCATTATTTTTATTTGTGATATTTTGTGATTATATGTGGTATTTATATGTGTCTGATTCTCCAAGTGGTTTTGTAAAACATATTCATCCCTATTTTTTGTTGCTCTTTAAGAAGACTGAATTAGATTACTCAAAATTATAATCTATAATAATAATGGATTAATGGTTTAACCCTAATGGGATTTCTGAGGGAAACAGCAAGCTGACTGGGAAGCAGATTGCAAACAAATGCTCTCCTGAAGCAAGTTGGATTCTGTGAACATTTTGCACCTTCTTTTCTGACCATATAAGGCCCAATTTTGAAACAGTTCAGATCTGGAGGAAGTCAAGAAGTCTGAGTGCAAATATTCCAACAGAGTATGCCTGAATGACAAGAAGACAAATGATTCAAGTCATTCCAGAGACCAGTTGAACCCACTCGTGTTCTACTGAGTTAACTCTTCATCTGAGGAAAAAAAAAAACAATAATCACAAGCCTTCCAGTGCATGTCTTGTCTGGATTTCCCTGGGCAATGTTCATTGCTCTGCTAGCATATTTGCAGATTTATGGCATGCCTAGCTGGACAAAGAGCAGAACACCCTTTTGCTTTTTCAAACCCAAACATGTTCTGCAACAACATGCTGATATTATTGTGTTTCTAAAATAATCCCCTTAGGACACAGAATGTAAAAGAGGAACAGGAGAATGAAAGTGAGAGTGAATTATGAGCCCATTTTTAATGCAAATTGAGGTCACCAACATATTCTGCACATATTTTTGTGCTAATAATTGTGAGTGAGTTTGCTTGAGGGAGCAAACTGGTTGGGGACTGTTGTAAAGAGCTGTGGGGGCAGAGGAGGATGTCAGTAGTGGTGTTAGATGTTCTTGAGTACTATACACCAGCTGCAGTTCCCAAGGCGGTTGTCCTCAAACTTTCAAAATAACAAATCTTTCCTTTTTACTCAGTGCCTTAGGCTGACACACACACACACACACACACACCCACGACACAAGTGTGTGCACACACGGACACACACGAACACACACACATACACGGACCTTGTATGGATATTGGAATAAAATATATATAAATATATATATATATATATATATATATATATATATATATATATATATATATATATATATATATATATATATATATATTTAGATATAACCAATTAAGTAAATTATTAAATAAGTTGCAAAAGGATAAAGTCAAAATGATGCTCTAGAATCTGCAAAACCTACAGACACTTTGGTGTCACTGAAAATGAATTAGTTGTTAACTGTTTGTGAATTTATTTTACTGATGATTGGTTATGGAAAAATAGACTGATGGCCCTGGTCAGTGAGTATAAACAGCATTTGTTCTAAGTTCTATTTGTTCTAAGTTCAAAGTTGGTTTAGCATTTGTAACGCAAATCAAGAAAATGTGGGACCTTTAAAATTCTACCAAACGTGTATACACTCACCAGTCACTTCACACATTCTAATTATTTTCTAGACTCACAAGTCCAAAACAAAATAGTTATTATTTGGTGAAATATCCATCCACCAGCATCCTCTATGCAGCATTATGTGAACACTTATTTTACATTAATTTTAAAGGTGAAGCATTATGGTATGTGTGTCTACTGTGACTGCATTGTGAGGTGCAGTGTTTGAACTGTAGTCTGATCCACTCATGGCACAATTACACACCACTGACAGATCGGTGTGATTTTAATGCTGAAAATGATCCATCACCTAAATAGTCCCTGCTCTGTTATGTTTTTGGGGGAACTTGACCATCTAAGAATATGAGAATTATAGAACTACACTGACATTCCAATGCATTTAAATGGTAAATGGAACTGAAAAATTAAATAAAATGGCGGGTAAGTAGAGTATATATAAGCTTGTACAATTTTCTGGAATTCCATTAAACAAATAACAAGCATTCAACACAGTTACAACTATTCAAATGACTTAGGCTTTCACTGTGTTCACCATACAAAAATGTGCATCAGGTCATAAGATATTTTACACTTGCCAGATGTTGCCACTACTTTACCCTTGTCAATAATGATTTTTCACCAGTTATAAATCTTCCTTTTTATATAACTTTAGACTTTAACTACCCTCGTCATACTAGGCAATAAATGAAAGATATAGCAAACACTGAGAGTGTTTTGAAATTTGCCAATGCACACTCATCCAGAATGAAAACAGATGACATAATCTATCAGGCAGCCACAATTTTTCTCCCTTCTTTCTCTTTCGTCCTCCAGATTAATGAGAAACATTAATCCTACTGGGAGGGTTTCTTACCCATGCACTTTTGCTGTAATTTTAGTTCTCCCTTATATTACCTCTGTTCACTGGTATGCATGTTTTACTCCATGTAGACTGTGTTTTCTTGCTCTGCAGAGACTGAAAATGAAAAGAATGTTCAGGTTTAATAGATATAACCAAATATGGCTTGTACACGTTCACTTATTTCTTCTTTCAATCACTTCTTAAGCATACCTCAACAGAATACTTAAAAAAACTGGCTCTGTTACATGTTTTTTTTTTTTTTTTTGCATTAGCACTATATCTATGTGAAGTTTAGCTGCCTACATACTTAGACCTATGTGTTGTATTCCACTTGTATTGTAATGTGCATGTGCAGTTGGTTATACAAATTTGACTATGCATGAAATTAGCTAAAATTTGGTTTTCCCAAAACTCTGATGCCTATTGTTTTTTTCACACTATTTTTTAGTACTTATGTCAATGTTCTTTTTAACTGACTCAGTACTTATGCCTCTATATGACTGAGGTAGTTTGAGTCTAGGTTTGCATTAGGTTTTCAGGTGTTCACATGTCACATATTTCTTCGCCTCTCCCTTACAGGAACTTTTATTTTGACATTTGGTTTCATTTACCCTGCTTTAGTCCCTCATGTTTTTTTTTCCCCCACAGGTGTTTTTCATTAGTAATTGTTTATTCATAGTTATCCATTGGTTTCCTCCTGCATTTAAGCACTTTTTGTACTTTTACTTAACAAGGTTTGGTTTTGGTTGCTGGTTCTCTCATCTTATCTCATCTTAAGTAAGATTTAATGTAAGTCATTTTCCCCTGTTGTCTGTTATTTCAATATTCTTTGTATCTATTTGTGTTTTTTTGTATTCTGTGTTTTGGTAATAAATATTGTTGTTTTGATTTACATCATCTCTTTTTGTTCCTAGTGTTATAGTTTACTAAACCTCCTGGAACAGCAAAATAGACCGATTTGTTTTTTTGTTTTTTGGCTTTTTTTCCATCCAGCTTTTCACCTATTTTGATCAGTGAACCAATATCATCCTGTCATGGTCTCTTTGATCCCCCTACCTAATTTTTGTGGAGCTGGACTGTGATCAACAGGAGAATGCACTCTTTTTTGCTCTGTACAATCAAGCACAGGCTCTTGATGGGCTGCATGACGGACTGAGGGAGACAGGCTACAGTGGCAGGCTCTTTGGCCGAACAGTGTTTTGCAAAACTTTCCCAAGCAGCACAGTTTCCAGATTCCCGATTACAAGTACAGAACACCAAACTTCTGTCAGATCTCCCATTTTTTTTACTTACATCAGGTCTATAGTATATCCTAACTTCCTTTTGCTTTCACAAAAATGTTATAGGTATGTTTTTGGCCCTAGTGTCTTCTTCATGAAATACCACCAATATTCCCATCACATTTCAGGCCTATTACATACATTCAGAAGTAAGTAAAATTCTACCTTTATTGTTGGAGAAGCATTTATCTGGGCACTGCGCACCGAGAAGTTTGCCCAGCCAGGCTTCCTGAACTACTTGTCATTGTTCGCTTGGCCCTTCACATTTTTAACACATTAGACTGTAAACTGTATTCTAAAGTTGCTCCAACCCATATAGATTCCTTGCTGTCCCGGTCTGCCTGAGTCAAGGGCAGAGGGCTCTTTGCTTCAGTCTGCCTGCACTGTGAGTGTGCTTTCTCAATTCAATTAAGGGCACTATAGAAAAACCTAACTTCCTTGGTTTGTAAGTTTCTAGTTTCTGCAAATTATTTAATGTGGTATTGGCTCTATCCAGTGTGTTTGAGAAGCCAGATTCTTTTGCTAGTGAGGGCACAAATGCATGTTTCTCTAGCGTGTATGCGGATGCGCATTTCCCGGTGTGTATGCTGATGCATGTTTCCCAAGCGAGTATGCTGATGCGTGTTTCTCAGCATGTATACTGACACATTTGTCCACAGAGTGTATGCTGATGCGTGTTTCCGAAGCATGTATACTGATGCGTGTTTCCCCAGTGTGTATGCTGATGCGTGTTTCCTCAGTGTGTATGTTGATGCGTGTTTCCCCAGCATGTATGCTGATGTGTGTTTCTTCAGTATGTATGCTGTTGCGTGTTGCCTCTGTATGTATGCTGATGTGTGTTTACTCAGTGTGTATGCTGATGCGTGTTTCTTCAGTGTATTTGAAACTATACATTTTTTATTATTTAAATATTACACATTTATTATCACATCGGAGAGTTTTATGATGCCAAAGAATAGCATTTCTGCATAGTCTGGATAAAAGCAGGGAATGCAAGCAAAATAAGAACTTAAGCCATTACACAGGTTGGGCCTCTAGAGAGCCTAATCAAACAAGTTTTATGAGGAAAAAGAATTTAACCAGTTGCTGAAAGCTTGTAAATGAGGTGAGAGATTCGGTGAGAGATAACAGTTGTCCAGGTCTTAAGAAATTATGGGGTGGAAGGATCTGATTTTTAGATAAAAAAACAGCCATGGCATGAGGGACAGAAGGAGTACAGTACAACTGGGATAATGTAGTTTATTCAACCATGTAAATAAAAACGTGCAGTGAGACCTTATTAATTTACCTGGTAGGACATCAGTGTTCTGTCACTCTAGCTGCAGTGAAATCCCAATTAAGGATTTATTGATATTATGAATGAGTTAAAAAAATGAATAGGTGACTCTTTACTGTGATTAAATTTTACAATTAACCACAAATGCTTTAATACATGGCCAAAAGGAATTGGAATGGGACATTACACTCACCAGCACTTTTATGACATCCCTCTGTAAGCTGTAGGTAAGACACCGATATTGGTCTAAAACATGTATTTCAATTAAAAGGCAGAATGTTGATAGAGATATTATGCTGATTCGTGTCACAGGTATCATGATATTTTGTAATAGCTTATAAATGAATCCTCCCAATGTTTTCCTCGAAGGACAATAAATTACTTATTTGCCAATCACGCTTCTCTCTGTTTGCGTGACATAAACCTCTGCCAAAAGATAAAAAGCATCGGGTATGGAACCTACAAGGGTGGACTCCGCCGATGATGCCTTTGCTGGATTTGCAAAATGGACTCAGCCAGGTGTGACCGTGCTCAACACAAGCATAAAACCCGACTACGCCATTTAGAGAATTTCACCCTAGGAAATATTATGCTCGATAAAACCCAACAAGCAGACAGTTCATTACAGACTTTAGATACGTGGGATGGAACTCAGCCTTAAATGTTTACTTGTATCACAAGATTGATTTGTGGCAATGTTTATAAAAGTTAAAACTGGTATATAAAAGCAAGGAAATACAATAAAGCTGTATCACACAAACTCAAGAGCACTGGAGGTCTCACGCTAGCAGGAGGTAAACATTCCTTGCTCATCAGAAGATACTTGGAGGTCCTTTTTATCCTGGATCCACTCAAATACACACACATATACACGCACTACAAATCAGGAAAATAAACCTCAATTATGGTGAATTCGACCATAGCAGACCAGGTGCAAGAAAGAGATTTGAGGTGGACCCAGAGGAAAAGACCCGATTGTCAGAGACACCATGTGCACTCAAGTCTCTGGAAGACAGAAGCAAGACCCAAACAGTTAATAACAATTCACTGAAAATCCTCCAAAGACCTCTCACAGTATCTCTCTTACAGAGTACAATTTCCTTATACTAGTTAAAACAAACAAAAGAAAAACAAACTAATACAGTAAAAGTGAAGCAAAACATCAAAAACAAAGAAAGCAAAAAAAAAAAAAAGGAATAAAAATCTTTCTCAAAAGATTTCAACGTAGGCAAAACAGCAGTGACTTGATAAAAGGCCCATCTGAAGCCAAGCTAGAGTAGCAGCCGGGAAAATACCTGCAAGAACACATTCCATCAGGTTCAAGCATCAAAGAGAGTTTTTATTTTGGAAAACCCCGTAGTTAGATCGCTAAATAAAACATACCTGTACACGAGTATTACCATTAACAGGAAAAGTGATATGCTCCAACTCAGGTGTCGATAGAGAATGACCAAATCCCCTACAGGAGTTGTACCGATAGTGGCTACCGGCTACCGGCATGAACGGCTACCGTTAATGCCGGTAGATCAAAGAGAGATGCAACCCGGTTTTCCCAACAAAACTCCTACATAATGAATCCGGATTAACAGACATATTAAACTTTCAATATAGCATTACAAAGAAAGCCACCACGTACCTTATAGGAAGCACACGGATGAATAATACCGGAGAAAGCAACAGCTATGTCCCGGCAACTCTCCGGCATATCAATACAACCACATCATACACAAATTCATTGAATTTCTAGCACCGCTTAACGAATAAGATCATACCTTATAGGGAACGTCTTGGCAACAAGTCCCACAATATCACTGGCTTGCCACTGTACCCAAACGACCGAACTAAATAGATAACTAGAATGACGACATGAGGAAAGAAAGGAAGGCCACGCCTCTTCTACGGTGGCTGCGCCACACCAAAAATATAAGTGACGTAAGCGAGACTTACACCGGTTACACAGGTAACATATACGCACCTTGATGGAGCAGTAAGCTGAGTTTGAGCGCCGCAGTCAGATCTTCAGCCACCACGTCGCAGCAGTTCGTTAACATACCTGACACCGACACGCCCCCCCCCCCCCCCCCGCCACTCACCGCATCTTGTTACAGCCTCTCCGAACCAGAGCGCTTCGATGGAAGTCCAGAGACCTGTTGCTCATTCCTCATGCAGTGCTCTCTCTATTTCCTCAGCCACCCTCAGTGGATAAGATCAAGCTGGTAATCTCTTGCCTGATGGACAGATCGTGCGAGTGGGCAACGGCCATCTAGGAGGCTCAGAGACCCGAGTGCAGGCCGTATGCCACTTTTTTTAAAGCTTTCAGGACCACCTTTGCGCACCCCCTGAAGGGGAAGGCAGTGGGTCCACATCTGTTCCGGTTACGACAAGTCTCAGCATTCGCGTTGGAGTTCCGGACTCTGGCAGCACGGACTGGATGGAGTGGCTCAGTCCTGAAGGTCATTTTCCTGTGGGGCTGCACAGCAAGATCCAGCGCAAGATCACTGGACGTGACCTCGTTGCTTCACTGGACAAAGTCATCTCGCTGGCAGATCTCATGGAGCAACATCTCACCAAGGTCCTGACAGCCCGCACACACATAACCACCCCCCCGCTTCGAGTCCGGTATGCCTGCTGGTATTGAGCTGTTGGTAATCTCTTCTCCATCTGTTCCCATCATCTTAGGTTTGTATTGGCTCCAGCGGCACAAACCCACGATTTCCTAGTCACAGTCGCAGTTCCTGGCATGGTCATCCAACTGTCTGCAGGAATGTTTGAATCACGGAGGTGCCCTCCAAGGTTTCGCTACCTCCTCAGATACCAAATGATTACTCCGATCTTTCCGAGGTATTCTGCAACTGTCTGGTATCATCCAATTTGGACCGGCTCCACAGTGCACGGGTGTTCACCAAATTAGATCTCCATAAAAGAAAAAAATTAATTAAAGGGGGGGGGGGGCGGCACAGCATCAAATAACAATCAGGTTTAATGAATTTACAGTGTAGTTGGTTTTCTGCATAACTTCTGACTTGTAATGTTCTCATTTGTAAGTCGCTTTGGATAAAAGTGTCTGCTAAATGAATAAATGTAAAATGTAATGTAAATAATGCCTATAATTTTGTCTGCATACACAAGTGTGACAAATGGAAAATGACATTTATCACGACCCCGGCCATTCCACGAGACCTACAGCACTTTGTGGGTTTCACTAATATTTACCGTCGGTTCATACAAAACTTTAGCCAAATTACGCTCCCACTGACCTCCAGCCTAAGAAGTAACCCCAGTACTTTGCATTGCAGTGCAGAGGTGGATCAGGCCTTTAACACCCTTAAGAAGAGGTTACTACCAGGCCTGTTCTTGCCCATCCGAATCCTGAGCTCCAATTCATTGTCTAGGTGGATGCTTCCTGAAGCGGGCCAGGCAGTCCTTTCCCAATCTGCAGGGGAGGTTAGCTCATGCATGACCAATCGCATATTTTTCACGCAAGTTCATTAATTATTGCGAACTACTGGTGATTAAATTAACCTTGGAAGAGAGGCTTTTGGGGGGCCACTCACTTACCGACCACAAAAACCTAGAATACGTTAAGGGTGCTTGTCGGCTTAATGCCCGCCAGGCCAGATGGGCTTTGTTTTTTAATCAATTACAAATATCGTTTCGTCCTGGGCCCGAGAACAGCAGGGCAGATGCCTTGTTCCGGCTACACGTGCCATCTGAGTCAGATCATGAACAGGGTTTCACATTTACACACACAGAAATTCACACTTCTCCGTACATGTTGCTGGTGAGATTCATAATTAGAAGAAAAAATCAGGATGTCATTAATAAACACAATAACACATTGTTAGAAAAATTTACTAAGATTAATAAAAACCTGAAAAACACCCGGAGCATTAGGCATCACCAAATATTCATAGTGACCAGTGGAAGTGACAAATGCTGTTTTCCACTCACCCCCTTCCTAATTCTTATAAGATTGTATGCGTTGCATAAATCTAATTTAGTGAAAACGTTTTTGTTGCGCAATTGCTCAAGAGCAGATTGAACCAGTGGAAAAGGTTACCTTGCGGGTAACCTCAACATTAAGAAAACAAAGGAGATGATTGTGGACAGAAGGGGCAAACATGCCCACAACCCCCTACACGTTGCGGTATCTGCGGTGGAAGTGGTCTCCAGATACAGGTACTTGGGTGTGCACCCTATAACAACCTCACCTGGATCACCAACATTTCCAGCTTGGTCAGAAAGGCACATCAGCGGCTCTACTGAGGAGAGCCAGACTCGGGAGCTCGGTCCTCACCTCCTTTTACAGATCTGTGCTGGAGAGCGTCTTGTGCTCCAGCATCAACGTGTGGCACGGAAGCTGCTCTGCTGCAGACAAAAAGGGTGGTGAAGGCTGCACAGAGGACTATTGGAGTCAGTCTCCCCACCACCACAGACATCGACACCTACAGATGCAGGAAGCGGGCCTCCTGCTTTATTAAGGACCCCACTCACCCAGCACACCCACTTTTTGTTCCACTCCCCTCAGGCAGGAGACTGCGGAGCATTAAGTATAGAACAAACAGACTGAGAAACAGCTTCATAGCAGAAGCTGTAAGACTCACAAACTCCATCTAACAAAACAGTCACTCACACAACACGTTATCTGTCTCCACCAAATACCTTATCATCTACCTCATCTTACATCTACCGTTTATATATATAGTTTCTTTTTATAAAAAAAGTTTCTTTTTTTTTTCATAGTTTTTTTTATATATACATAGTTTATATATATATATATATATATATATATATATATATATATATATATATATATATATATATATAGTATATTTATAGTTGAATATTCTATATTATATTTATAGTTGTAGTTGTATATTTTCTGTTTTATATATTCATAGTTGTACATCTTATTATATTTTACATATCTATATACTAAATTTCTATCTCATTTTCTTCTAAAATTTAAATTTAAGTCTAACTTTAAAAGAACAGGGTAATCGGGGTCCGTGACCCATAATTTCGTTTTTGTGTCATGTACCACGTGATATAAATCATAATAAAATTTCTTGAATCTTGAACCTAATTGAGTGCGTGATAATCAATGAAAGGTTGAAGAGAAGAGTCCTTGGGTACAATAAAAACCCATGAAGCCACAGGTGATTTAGATGGTCGAATAATGCCCTTGGCTAAAGACTCAGCCAAAGTGAGAGGAACTGGAACCACTCCCAAATACTTGAGCAACCGAAGCATACGCAAGCCCCCTTACCCTGCCATCTAGGGAACTGGATGAATCCCGCTAAGCAATAACATGACCACTTAACAATATCCCGTGTAGACCAGGCCACCACGGGATCATGCCGCTTCAGCCAGGGCAGACCTATAATGACGAGAAAAGATGGAGAAGAAATAATATACATCAAGAAAACCCTCAACATGTATGGCACTAGTATAAAGAAAAATCAGTAGAGTACACAAAGTAATAGAACCAGAATGAAGAGTACGAACATCAGCAGATGTAACATGGATAGGAGACTGTAGCATGGTGGTCAGAATGGCCCATAACCTTGCAAATCTAACATCAATAAAATTCCCCTCTTAACCCGAGTCACTAAGAGCATTAGTGCACACAGAAACCTCATCAATTTTCAAAACTACAGTTAACAAAAAAGGTTTAGGTGAAGAAGTACAAAATGAGCTTACCATAACAGTGCTAACTTTACCCAGTTTGTTCTCCGAATCCCATAAGGAATGCTCCTGATTAGAGGGACAAGATGGACAGGTCCCCAACAGATGCCTGCCACTCCCACAGTATAAACAAAGACCACCACGAACTCTGCGATTCTTCTCCCCGGTGCAAAGACAAATAGAGTCAATCTGCATCGGTGTCTCGATGTTGTGATGCACTGTACGAGGACAAGCGTTAAAGGCCGACAATGCAGCAATGAAGATCTCGGACGATTAACCCTACGGGGAAAAAAAGTTGATCCAGGCAAATCGCAGTGGAGATCGTTCATGATATTTCCATATCCGTATCCCTGTGAGCAAGCTCGATCCTGAGTTCAGAGTGTAGACCAGCGAGAAAGACTGTGATAACTGCAGGTTCGTACCAACCACTCTGCGCCTCAAGAGTGTGAAACTCCAGCAGTTTGATCCAGGTTTATACACTGTTTATTGTGCAAAGTCCCAATAACAGGCAAAGTGTAGCCAACACTGATACCAAGGATGCAGAAAATAAGCAATACTCAAACCAGGACGGCGTAGCCCGCACACAGGGGTAGGTTGCAGTACCTGGTGGATTGGGAGGGGTTTGGTACTGAGGAGAGGAGCTGGGTTTCTGTGGAGGACATCCTGGACAAGAATCTGATCAGGGAGTTCCATCGCGATCACCCTGACCATCCCGCTCCACGGCCCAGGGGTCAGTCGCCGTGCCAAGGCAAACGCTCCAGTTCACAGCGAGGGTCGTCTCAGGTTGAAGCACCTTTTTCTGGACAGGGTAATGTCACACACCCACGCATACGCACCGTTCCACCTCATTTGGGCTCATCCATTTACCGTTTCTCACCCCCTGTTTATTAGGTGCAGCTTCTCTTTTGCAAGTTCCTGGAGGGCTCTGCTGTCCGGTGACGTCACGGCTCATCGCTCGTTGACTGAGTGTCAGTTTGTGTTGGGCTTACTCCCCGTGTTTTCCACAAAGGACAATAAAGTACTTTTTTGCTGATCACACTTCTCTCTGTTCCTGTTTGCCTGACACAAAAAGGCAGTGCCAAAGGTGAGTCAAGCGCTCTCTATAGTGTATCAGTCAATCCGGCTGGTTGATGACCCAGTTTGTAAGCGCCTTTCATTTTTTTAATATATTTTGAGTTGGTTGTGCATACTTGCTAAGGTAAACATTTGTGAACCAGCATGATAGTGAATGTTGCATGTTACCTATGGTATAGTTTGGGTTGTAGGGGTCACATTTGCACATTTGAGGTTTAGTTTGATGCTATGGCATGTAGAATCTGTACATGCCCTAAGGTATTTTACATTACTTTATTATGTCTATTTTACTGTAACTTTTAAGTAATTTTTTTAAGTCCAGTAATACCACCATGTAGTGCCTCATAACAAAAACAAGACAAAAATATGAGATAAAAACATCCAGTATTACACATCCTCCAAAACTCTGACTACCTGAAAAGTGCTGTTACTCGAATAATAATATTTTTTTAACATCACAACTTTTTCATATTAAGACTTTATTCATCTGCTTAAGCATTGCCTAAACATTTTGATGTAAAGGTGTTTGAATCAGAGCTGACTGCTGTGTAACTATCTGCTATTTCACCAGGCCATCTGCTATAGTAAAGCAATAAAGCATGGGAAGGCATTTATTATTGTGAACAAATTACTGGAAAAAAAAAAAAAACTGTTGTTAGATATAACTGGTACTGAGTCCTGTTACACCACTTCTCTGTGATTTTTTTCACAATAACAAGAAACCTGAGTACTTTATTGCTTTTTTAAAACAGTTATAAAAACACTATAATATAGAACAATGTTTAATAAATTTGTTAATTAAAAACTATATTGTTAATAAACTGGTCTTTCAGGACATACTTACAGGATACCATCAGCAATCGGCTCACTGTTTATATTAATTAGTATTTCCATTTATGGTATATGATTTAAAATAATGTTCTACCTAGTTCTGATGTTTCTTTGCTGGTGAGATGAAACTGTTTGGTTTGGAGACTTTTCGTTTTGGTTTGTTCAGCGCTCGCAAGAATGTTGCTCCAGCCTCTTCGTTCATGATTTACAACGGTGGCCAATTACAGACACCATTTAATTTCCTTTGAATATTTTCAAAAATAACCTGGAGCATTAATGCGAGTTTAAGCTTGATGATCTGTTATATAGAACCAATAGATTTATTATTTAGATTTCAGATGATTTCAGGAATGTCAGTGAAGATTAGAATCATGTTAACAAAAAATTGAATGTGATGACATACTTATTGAATAGGCCAATTATTTAAGCCATTACTGAATACTATTCTCACATTCAGAGATATGTTGTATTTCCTAAAATTTTAAACACTGTCATCAAACCCAGACAAACGAAAAAGCTATTTCAATGGAAACCCCGAAGAACATGGTATTGCTTAAATCCTATTGAATAGCTGAAATAAAAAATGTGCATTATAATCTTCATTGTGGTCATTCTTTGTAGACAAAATAGAAGAACAAACCAAAAATCACTGACTAAAGCTTAAAAATTTCAACATTTTGTGCAGTATAATGTGGCATTGAGTCTGTAATGCACAATCTGACTTTACTTTAGCAGGCATAATGCCTGGATAATGGAAGTTTTTTTTTCCATTCTGAATGAGCTCATTTGAAAGCCTTACCATAGCTTGGCTTACTCAGGTTTTTGTCACCCAACAGCCAGGGCCAACACCCTGTCTCAATGATGTCACAGCTGTGCATGAAAGGCTAATATAAAATTTGTGCCTATGGGCATGTTTGGAATCACAATCAGCATTTGTATTTTACTAATATATTGCTCATATTGACAAGTGCAGGCTTTAATCAATTGATATTTTTTTGTTAATTGATCTCTGTCAAGGATATAATCAAAAATAGCTCTTTTATACAGCTAAAATAAAAGAGGTTCCCTGTAACCATAATAAAAGAAACCACAGAACCGCTCTTAGCTGTACAAACATGCCAGGGAAGAGAGTGGAGCTAAGGATTGAACGAGAGGCTGAACAAGTCTTTCACTGCCTTATGAGAGGTCTAATGTGATCTATGGAATATTTATAAAGCAATAACATCATGAATCATATACATGCTGAAAGTGCCTTGGCCCATGACAAGCTTATGACATCAGTACTGCATATATGAGAACATGATCTGCCAAATTTGTATTTGCAGGTGACTGCATGCTTGGATCACATATTGGTAGAAGTCCAGTATTCTTTATTTGTATGTCACAGTAGTTATTTTACTGTCTATTAAATTTCATGCAGCACATTGTCCTAAACCCTCCGCAGAAATTGAGGATAGCTAAAAGAAATAATAAGTGGTCAATGTGTGGGTAAGGTTTGTGTGCATATCAGTGATAAATCTGTAGCCACTTTATATAAAATAATTTATATAAGTAATGATTATATAAAGGTCATCTATGCCTCCTTTGTATGAACTAAGCTTAATGCAATTCCAATTACCAACCTGTAAAAGGCATACGCAAAATTACTTTAATATTCAAATAAACTGTTTTTGGTACATTAATAAAAGCATGTGCTTTCTTCTCTACCCAAGAACTACCCAAGTGGGATGCTGCATGTTGGCATGTTGATATATAAATATTACCTCATTGAATTTATGTATTATCACACATCACCCATCCACACACACAAACACACACACACAAATACACAACACACACACACACACACACACACACACACACACACACACACACCACACACGTAGTTCAAAGTTATACTGTGCCAAGGCTAGCACCTACCTACCTACAAAACATCAGTATAGCCACTGTGTAAGCTAGAACAGCTTTAATTCTGCTGGGAAGGCTGTCCACAAGGTTTAGGAGTGTGTTTATGGGAATTTTTTAACATGCTACCAAAGTGAGTGTGGCGTCTACTGTATATGTTTACTTCCAATGAGTGGAGGTGAGTATGAGGGTGGGATGGTATGAGTGCGTATGTATGTATGTGAATGTGTATTTGTCAGGCTGGGGCCTGGTCTGCTCCCTCTCCTGGGTCATCTAGGGTCCACCTAATGGTGGCCCTCACCTCCGCGTCACATTCCCCTCCGGGGGGGGTTGTACCCTTTGCCCTCTGGTGGGCTGGTGGCTCTCGGTATCGGGGGCTGGGCGCCGGGGGGTGTGCTGGCTGGGCCTGGTGGCTGCCTGGTTGGGTTTGGGCCCCGTGGCCCCGGGGGGCCCTGGCTGGGGGGTGGCGCGCCTGTGGCGCGGTCCCGGGCCTCCGTGTCCATGGTCGGATCTGCTCTGGCGTGGCGGGTGCCGGCGGGGTCTGAGAGCTTGGGGCTGCTGACCCCGGGGCTCGGCGGGGGGCTGCTGGGGGCTTCCCTCGGCTCTCCCTTTGGGTCCGTTCGGGGGGGTGGGGTGTGTGGTTGTCCCCTGGGGGCACTGCGCCTGGGACCTCCGCTGTGCCTTCGGCCCTGGTCTTCCTGGTGTCTGCCTCGGGCCTTGGGGTCGGGGCCGGGGGTCCCCCACGGTCACTACTACAAATTCCCATTTGACATTCCTATGGAAGAAATCTTTCATCTACTTGCATGCTCACAACTGAACACAAACAGGTGTTCAGATCCTGGTTTCTTAAAATTGTCTTTCTTTTCGTTAATTTATAAAATCAATTAAAAGAATAGTTTAAATAAATAAATATATTTATACTGGAAATTGTAATTAATTTTAGTATATGAAGGTAAATGTAGGTATGGATGTGTGTGTATTTATATATATATATATATATATATACATGCGTATGGGCAAATGTGTACTTATGCGTAGATGCGTATATGGATATGCATATAGTATGTAATGTTTATGTAGATATATATGAGCATGTGTATGTTTGTGCATGTATGTATATGTGTATGTGGGTGTATGTATGTGTGCGTATATATATATGTGTATATGTATATGTATGTGTGTGTGTGTGTGTATGTATGTGCATGTATATGTATGTATGTATGTATGTATGTATATGTATGTATATATATGTATATATATATATATATATATATATATATATATATATATATATATATATATATATATATATATATATATATATATTATTGTATTTATTTATTTATTTATTTATCTTCTTTTCTCTTTTTGTCTTTTCTTCTTTCCTCCCACCACTTTCGTATACCTTTTTTTTCCTTTTTTTCCTTTTTCTTTTCTGTTTCCTTTTCCATCTCCGTGTTTGCTGTACCGATATGATCCCCAAAAGAATTTACAATAAAGTTTTAAATATATACCAAGTGGAGCATCATGGTGAAATGCCTGTATTTAAACACTCAGACATCAATCCTGAGTTTCACAGTGCCAGACAGGACACGGAGAAGGAAAAAAAAAAAAAAAAAAAAAAAAAAAACATGCTACCAAAGGCGTATTTGTGACCTTGCTTTGTGCACATGTCTTTATGGACCTTGCTTTGCACTGGTGAACAGTCATGTTGAAAGAGGAAGGGACCAGCTCCAAACTGTTCCCTATGGAATTGACCATAATGTAAATTGGTATGCTGAAGCATGTTCCGTTCACTGGAACTAAGGGGGCCAAGCCTGCAAGCTCCTGAAAACACCATAATCCCCCCAAACTTGGAATAATGCAGTCAGACAAGTACTGTTCTCCTGCCAACTGCCCAGACTTGTCCATCAGATTGCCAGTTGGAAAAACGTGATTCGTCACTCCAGAGAATGTGTCTCCACTGCTCTAGAGTCCAGTGGCGGTGTGCTTTACACCATTGCGTCCGGCGCTTTGCATTGCACTTGGTGACGTATGGTTGGATGCAGCTGCTCGACCATGAAAACCAATTCCATGAAGCTCTCTGCTCACTATTCTTGAGCTAATCTGAAGGCCACATTAATCTTAGATTTCTGAAGTGATTGACTGCAGAAAGTTGGCAACCTCTTCCCACTATACGCATCAGCATCCGCTGACCTTGCTCCATCAGTTTATGTGGCCTACCACTTCGTGGCTGAGTTGCTGTTGTTCTCAAACTCTTCCATTTTCTGATAATACAGCTGACAGTTGACTGTGGAATATTTAGAAATTTCACAACTGGATTTGTTGCATAGGTGGCATCCTATTACAGTTCCAAGCTGGAATTCACTGAGCTCCTAAAAGTGACCAATTCTTTTACCAATGTTTGTAAAAGCAATCTGCATGCCTAGGTGCTTAATATCATACACCTGTGGCCATGGAAGTGATTGGAACACCTGATTCTGATCATGTGCATGGGTGAGCAAACACTTTGGGCAATATAGTGCACATGAGGAAAGCACCAGTTAAGACACATAACAGGTATATCTAATGATAGGCAGATTTTAATAAATAATTAAGTTAAAGCAGGACCGGAACACAGGCAAAAATGAAAATAAAATCTGGTCAGAAGGAAAATATGTGCGCTTCTTACATTGACATTTTTCCAAAAGGAAATTAAAGGTCTCCTGATAAATTTGTTGGTGTGTAATGATGAACTAATTTATGCTGAATGCTCTATGTATCTGTATTTAATTTATTAATTAACAAGAATAAATTACATGTGTCCATTTTATGTTGCTTAATGAAATATAAAAATAATATTTAACTTATCTACTTTAGTATTAGACACAAATAATTTGTATTATTAAACATATGTGATCTGATAATGATTGGTTAATCCTTTGTGCCTTAGTTTGGGAAAATGAGGGATGTAATTAATTGTTTGTTGGTTATTATAATGTAAATAGGCAATAAGTTCATGTTTAAGGTTAGTGATAGTAGTAGTTATGGTTAAAGTTTTGTTCATGTAAGGTTTGTCTTCAAGAAATAAAGGTCTATGCAATATTTTCACATGAAAATATGACTGTGTGTGTGGAATGTAATTACAAAACTTAACCACACATACATTCATACACACCACACACAGAGTGCACTGAAACACTGACCTGACCTGGAATTCACAAAGCCCGTTTACTCCCACTTGAAGTCAACCATCCACAGGCATGAACTCAGTGTTGCTTAACAGACAAGCTCAGTGAAAACACAGCTGCAGTTCACACACACGCGTATACACACTCACACACGCGCACACACACACACACACACACACACACACACACACACAGTCACACACACACATACACACACACAGAACTGGATAACTGCTTCAACTCATTCTGGTTGATCATTTCTTCCCAAGAGGAAACATAGACTGCAGCTGTGTTGAAAACACACACACAAAAACACACACACAATAACACACACACACACACACACACACACACACACACAATACAGAGTACAATATCATACAACCAGTGCAAAGACAATCCAAATGTTCAGCTGCCCACTAAGAGGGTGATTTTTCACTTTTATGTCAAGCTTTAAATGTTTTCTGCTGTCAAACACAATGGTCATGCCAGTGTCACGATCGGGTGCGCGCTGTCCGGAAGCTGGCGGCGCAGTGCGGTGCGGTGTAGATAAAGTAGTGAGCCAGGCACCAGGTAAGCAAACCAAAAAAAAAACTCTATTTATATCGTGCAGCGGGAACGCCGCTGAAGGAGCCGAGAGCAGAAATACAAAAACAAAACTATACAGTGGGAACGCCGCTGAGGACACGACGAAACGTGCCGAGGATCAAAATACAAAAGGCCACTGAATGCATGGCTAGAAGGGCCGAGAGCACAATATAGAAAAATATAACACCTTACACCCGACGTGGCAATTGAGCATCAATTACTCAGTATATCGTGTAAACTCAGTAATGCTGACCTGCTGACTACTGCGCATGTGTGCTTGAAAAGCAGTCAGCAGGTCGCACGTGATCAGGTAGGACCCAATCCCTGCTCAAGAGGGGTGGGCCCTACCTACGGAAGCCCTAAACGGCCAAAAACCGGCACACGGGAGACAGGGAGGAGGGGCCCAACCCTCTCAACCTGACATATCGCCCCCCAAAAACAACCGGGGGGCAAAGGCACCTGGGGAAGCAGAAGAGAAAATAAAAAGGGGGCTCGAGGGCAGCGTGGAGACCCCAAGAGGGTGCGGGGGCGACGTGACTAAGGGTGCAGCGGCACCGTGCCCCCGTGTGAGGGTGTAGACGCCGGGCCCTCTTGTGCTGACGAGGGGCACGTGACCCCTTGAGGATACGGGGTCATTGTGAGCCTCGAAGGGTGTGAAAGCCCTGTGACCCCATGTGGCAGCTGAGAGGTGACCACGTCGTGACCCCTTCTGAGCCCGGGGAGAACGTGACCCCTTGAGAATGCGGGGGCGTCATGACCCAAGAAGGGCGCGAGGGCAATGTGCCCCCATGAGGCAGTGGAGGCGAAGTGACCCCTTGTGGCAGCGAGGGGGATGTGGCCCATTGTGTGTGCGGTTGTGCCGTGCCTTCATGTGGGCACGAGGGTGACGGGACCCCTTAAGTATGCGGGGACGCCGTGACCTCTGGTGCATGCGCGGAGGGCATGACCCCAGGAGAGCTCGAGAGGGATCTAAGCTTTTGAGGGTACGGGGGTGCCGTGACCCTTTGTGAGCCCGAGGAGGGCGTGACACTTTGAGTATGCGCAGGCGGCGCAACCTCTTGTGCGGGCGGCGACGTCGTGACCCCTTGAGACTGTAAGGGGGACGCGACCCTTTGAGTGCGGATGGGGGACGAGACCCTATATGGTTAAGGGAATACTTGAGCCCTTTGAGGGACAGAGGACGACGTGACCCCTTGAGTGCGCAGTGGCGCTGAGACGCCACGAGGGCGGCCAAACCCCCACGCGGACTCCGGTGCGGGAGAGCCAAACGTGGGCTCAGGGGCCTGAGCAACAAAAGAGACCGGAGGGATAAGCATGGCCGCAAGAGAGACCGGGGTACACGCGACCGCAGAGGTGAAACGGGGAATGACCCGAGTGAGCGCAGAAATGACCTGAGTGGACGCACATGTGACCCGAGTGGACGCGGAAGTGACCCGAGTGAACGCACAGGTGACCCGAGTGAACGCTGAAAAGACCCGAGTGGACGCACTTGTGACCCGAGTGAACACAGAAAAGGCCCGAGTGGACGCACATGTGACCCGAGTGAACGCAGAACTGACCCGAGTGGACGCACCAGTGACCCGAGTGGACGCGGAGGTGATCCCGTCTTGACCCCTGAGCAGGGTAGCCGGTATAGAGTCCTCTGAGAATCCACCTGCCCTCAAACCTCTCAGTCCTGCGGATACATTGTCCGGAGCGGGTGGCAAATTGTCCTGAACAGGTGCCTGGTCATCCACTTTAGAGGGCCAATAATCCGTGGAGGTATGACAGACCGATGTGGGTGAACTGATCCTGTGCAGGACCCACAGGAATCCACTGTCTCCCCACCAGATCCCTGGACTGCCCTCTGGAGGATGCGCCGAGCACCACGCTTCGACTCCTAGTCTCCTTCCTCTCCGCCACCTGGACACAAAGGGGGAGAACCAGTACCACAGCCATATCACATAATATACCGTCCTGAACTACCGAGGCTGTTACCGAGCACCGGACGCACTTAAATTGAAACCCGGCTGGCTCGGGACCGGACGCGACCGACGTGGCTCGACCGCCGAAGGCCAGCTGAACACCACCAACCCTGCAAAGCGTGCAGGCGGCGCTGCGCGAGTCGCTGATGGCACAGCCCGGATCAGGGGACGGAACACCGGTGATGCTGAGCGGGGGGATCAGTGTCTCACGCTCTGTGTGGAGTGATCGGTTGACCACGCAGCGCGGACGGCGCGCGGCAGTTCACCTACAAAGAGCGGCGGGTCGGCGAACACGGGCGAAAGAACGCTTGTGGTGAGCAGGGCCTTGCTGACGAAGCGCGGGGATGACCTAGCGGCGCAGCGCGGCTCCCCTATTACGTGCCGTGGCACGCTGCCAGCACGGGGCAACACGCCGAGCGGTGACTCAGAAGATCCAGGTGAGACGCACAGAGAACCGCCCTGACCACCATGCGGCGAATCCCGCGGAGCATCGCGAGGTGAACCGCGAGGAGCAACGCGAGAGGCAACGAGAGGTGCAGCGCGAGGAGTAACGCGAGGAAAAACGCGTTGAGACGCATGCGGAGTGTCACCCTGAGCGTCGCGAGGCACAGCGCGAGGGGCAGCGCAAGGAGAATCGCAAGGAAAAACGCGTGGAGGCGAAGCGTCACCCTGAGCGTCGCGCAGCGTGAGGAGAATCGCGAGAAGCAACGCGAGGAGAACGGCAAGAAGAAACGCGAGGAGAATCGCGAGGCGGATCCCGAGCGGCGAGGAAGAACTCGCGTAGAGGGTGAACCATGGAGCCGGGGGGCGAGGAAGAGCTCGCTGAACGGGTCTTCCGTGGAGTCAGGAGACTCGCACGGAGGAGCGTGCGGCGGGTCCCGAGCGGCGAGAAAAAACTCACTGAACAGGACCTCCGTGGAGTCAGAAGACTCGCACGGAGGAGCACGTGGAGGATCCCTGGTGGCGAGAATGAACTCGCGTAGCATGTGATCCGCAGTCCCGGGAGGCTCGCACGTAGGGTCGTGCGCGGATGCTCGCGCTGCGACACGTGCGCCGGATCGCGCTGGGGATCCCCGGCCCGCCAAGGTGCTCAGCAACGGAGCCGACATCTGAGCCCGGGGCGAACCAGGCTAAGAACGCCGACTCAAACCGACTTGCTGAGGTGAGACAGACGTCCCCGGTGGCCACTAGACCCTCGACCCACCTCAGCGCAGGGCCCAGGATTCGGGAGAGGTAGAACAGCACCCTCTCTCGGTCCGAAAGCTCCCGACTGGTCACCAGGTCAAACACCGGGAGCTTAATCGAGGCCGAGAGAGGGAGCACAATCTCCCCATACTCCGGGACCCGGTCAATACCCCCCATCGCTCCAACCTCCAGGGAGCGAGTACTGCAGCGAAAAAAAAGGCGGGGCTAGCCGGGTTAAATTAGCTGGGAGGCTGCAGCCGGGGACTCGACTAATGGCTGAGCTAACGCCGAGATAAGGTAGTCGCTGCTGCAGCCCAAACGCGGCTAATGGCGTGGTCAGTGCCAATGCTGCAGCCAGAGGATGCGGCTAATAGCGGTTAGCGCCGAAGCTAACGCTGCTACTGCGTACAAAAAAGCCGGGACGAAGCGAAAGCCGGGGAACGCGGCCGCGGAGGAATATAATACAAAAGAGCGCTTACCCGGAGGAGGAATCCTGGACTTTGCAGGCATTCTTGAGGTCAGCATTTTGTCACGATCGGGTGCGCGCTGTCCGGGAGCTGGCGGCGCAGCGCGGTGCGGTGTAGATAAAGTAGTGAGCCAGGCGACCAGGTAAGCGAACCAAAAAAAACACACTTTATTGCATTGTGCAACAGGACCTCCGCTGAAGGAGCCGAGAGCAGAAATACAAAAACAAAACTATACAGCGGGAACGCCGCTGAGGACATGACGAAACGTGCCGAGGATCAAAATACAAAATAAATAAAGCAAACAGTGGAAAGGCCACTGAATGCACGGCTAGAAGGGCCGAGAGCACAATATAGAAATATATAACACCTTACACCACACGTGGCAATTGAGCGTCTATACACAATCGTGTAAACTCAGTAATGCTGACCTGCTGACTGAGGTCGCACGTGATCAGGTAGGACCCAATCCCTGCTCAAGAGGGGTGGGCCCTACCTACGGAAGCCCTAAACGGCCAAAAACCGACACACAGGAGACAGGGAGGAGGGGCCCAACCCTCCAAACCTGACAGCCAGCTTCTTTTAAATCTGTCTGCGGTCAAACAAAATTAAATATTCAAGCCATAATGTTAATGAAATACTGATATTTTGTTTGTAATACAAGCACTTTTTACTGAGGACACTTCTGCCCTAACTCATTCGGAAGTCTACAGACAAGCTCAATCTGCTCTGGATTCACCTTTGCAATAGGATAGACACAAACAAAACATTATTTAGTTATAGATATTCATTCATTCATTCATTCATTATCTTCTGCTTAATCCTCTATTAGGGTAAGGGGAGGGTTCCCCATGCCCACATAGGGGAGAATGTTTTGTGCACTAGGAAGATACACCCAGGACAGGGTGCAAATCTATTGCTGGGTACCCACTCAAACACTTACTCACACAGATTATATGGGGTAATTTAGCCAATTTACAGTCCAATGTTTTTGGACTGTAGGAGGAAACCGGAGACCCAGAGGGCTCATTTAAATTTTGGAAAGGCTTTGGTAAAGCAGAAAAATTTAATAGCTTCAGTATTCTAATTTAGTAGCATAAGGTATAACTGTGTCAAATGAAATAAGCAGGTCAAAAATCAGATTTTTATACCAGATTGGATGGCGCCCTGGTTATCAATGTCCAGCTAGATAGGATAAGAAATCTTGCAGCCATTATCTTGAAAGACATATCATGTGTCAAGTGTAATGCTGGAAATGGATGGAGTGATGACAAATATCATTACTGCATCTGCTCCACAAATGAGTGGCAAGATGGAGGAAAAAGAAGATATTTAATGTGTGGTAGATGAAGCTGGGTTGAAGGCACCTAAGAAGTAGAGAGTTGTTATTTGAGCTGACCTAATAGACATGTTGGTGAAGAGAATAGAGATGATGGTGAGGATTTGGGTCAATACATTGTTAGGTACAGGATCAATGAAAGACAAATGCAAAGGGAAAACATTTTAAAAGAAGGGAAAGGAACATGGGAGACATATAAGATTAAGATTAAATTCCATATTGAAGACTGAAACTTGAACGGCAACATCAGCAAAAGTGGTGAGGGGATCGGCTAGAAAGGTTCTTGCTGTGACATTTAGAGGAACAAAAAAAAGTGACTTGGTGGTGGAATAGGGAAGTGTAGGAAAGGTAATGGAGAAAGACAAAATGGAAAAAAGGAAAATGCTTATAACAGGTTGTATAAAAAGTTGGGCATTGACAAAAGTATTTGTATTGATTGGCCAGACAGAGGACCAAAGCAGTGGTGGTGGTTCCTTTTTTTGAACATCAATCTGTTTGTTCTCTTCTTCACCACAGCATAATTTCTTGCAGCAGTTCTTCCGTCTTTGATGCACCTACTTCTGTTCACTCAGTTTCTTGCTACAAAGCTGGAATGGTTTGGTGAGCTTCTTCACTGTCTGGAATACAGGCCCGCTGTTACCTTTGCATCTTCTTACAGCTCAATACACAATAAATTGGCTTGCTTATTTTATTATTATTGCTTTTCTGAGCATCTTCTATATTTTTTTCAGTAATCACTGGAAGACTGTTTTTGACTCACACTTATTGTTTTGTCCACTCAAAGTTATTGGTGAAAATTTAGTTGTTGTTACTTGTATTTGGTGCTGGTCTTCTTATCTTTGCAACTGTTTGAATCTGTTGGAAACTTCTACTTGGTCTTGCTACTTGAACTTGTCAGGTCTGGGTTTTTCTCATTATCTTCTGAACCTCATCTTTATTGTCGCCATTACAAGATCAGTCACAGTCTGCACACAGATTGACTGTTTCTATTGCTTATCGATTAGGATACAGTCAGTCTGAGCCTTGTTGTGTAACTGTGCCTTTTGAATATACAGAATTGTGTTTGGGTGACCATGACCATTTTGTCCAAGCATTACTCTTCATTCTGCATTTTCTCAGAGTCTCAGAGTCTTGAAATCATCTGTGATAAGATGTCCCAGACAAACAACTGTTGTTCAGTCTCTCAATTAACTACCTCATTACATTTACATAAAGCTTAACCATAGCTTAGTTGAGTGCACAGCAGATGATGTCTGATGAAGTAGTTGTCTCTGGTCCCCTACCAATTAGGCGTGGCGGCGAAACCTACAGCAGGTTGTGGTCGCTGCATTGCTGGATGTCTAAGTGGTGCTCAGAAAACAACATTACCTTTATTGACAATTGGTCTACTTTTGAGGGAAGGCCTGGCCTTTTGAAATGGGACGGCATCCATCATTCCCGGGAGGGTGCTGCGCTCATGTCACATAACATAGCCGATAGGGTTTTTTCTTCAGATAGGAATAAAAATTGACAATTCAGAGCCAAGGCCAGGCAGCAGACAGAATGCCTGCGAACTGCCAGGAGTCGTCACCCACAATAACTAGGTTCCATACTATTAAGACAGTTATCAAGTATCGCAGTGAGCAAAAAACAAAAAGAGTCCAAAAAGTGTGCCAAAAAAATCTCATTAATATCAATACAACCTCAAGTAATGTAAGAAACACTTTTAAGTTAAAACTTGGGTTATTAAACATTAGGTCACCTTCATCAAAATCAGCTCTAGTTCAAGAAATAATAACTGATAACTTTCTAAACGTCTTTTGTCTCACAGAGACCTGGATTAGGGCCAATGAATACCTAGCATTAAATGATGCCTCTCCACCTGGTTATACTTATGCTCATAAACCACGTCTTAGTGGACGAAGAGGTGGAGTGGCTATGATCTATAATGAAAACATAAATGTAACACTTAATAATAAGTATGAGTCAAAATCCTTCGAAGCTCTTGTACTCAACATAAGCAGTCCATCTTCATTGAAGAATAAATCCAATCTAATGCAACTTATTACCATATACCGCCCTCCCGGCCCATATACAGAGTTTATTAAAGAATTTGGTGAATTTCTCTCTAACATAGTAATCTCATCAGACAAGGCCTTAATAGTCGGTGACTTCAATGTTCACTTTGAAAACCCACTAGACTCATTTAAATTAGCCTTTGACTCCATCCTAGATTCCATGGGAAGTGTAGTTGGTAAAACACATCGCTGTAAACATACATTAGACTTAGTTTTATCACATGGTATTAACATTAATAATTTAACTATTGTTCCACTATGTGAGGTCATCTCCGATCACTATTTGATAACCTACGATTTAGAAATTGATATTGATCCAGTCATTAAACCACAATATGACATGAAGCGTACAATCATTCCCTCTACTGCTGTGTCATTCCTACAACATTTACCTGAATTAAACATTAAACCAGCATCAGGACCCGATGAAATTGAAAACACAGTGGAATACCTTAAACACGTGTTTTCTGCAACCTTAGACAGTGTCGCTCCACTTAAACTAAAAAGGATTAAACATAAAAGACTCGTTCCATGGTTTAATGATCAAACACGTGCCCTAAAACAAGCCACTAGAACCATGGAGCGTAAATGGAGACAAACTAAATTAGAGGTATTTAGGGTTGCATGGAAGGACAGTATGACTGAGTACAAACATGCACTCAATGCAGCAAAGACTAAATATTATTCTGAATTAATAGAGAACAACAAAAACAACCAAAGATTCCTCTTTAGTACCATTGCCAAATTAATTCGAAGTGCTACTGAATCAGATTTACTCACAGTTCAGCAGCAATGATTTCATGAATTTCTTTAGTGACAAAATTGAAAACATAAGACTTAAATCTTCTAATGCATCGTGTAGCGTAACCATCAACCCTCAATGATTTCTGAAAAATCTAGTGGTAGAGAAAATAATATAGTACAAGAGTTAAATACCTTTAACCCCATATCTAAAAAAGAGCTTGTCTCATTAATTACACAATCAAAGACAAAATCCTGTATGTTAGACCCAATACCTACAAACCTGCTTAAAGACCTCCTACCAAATATTACAGAGCCTTTTATAAACATTATAAATTCATCACTTAAAATAGGCTATGTCCCCAAAAATCTGAAGTGTGCAGTCATTAAACCATTACTTAAAAAACCTAATTTAGATCCTCTAATACTGTCCAACTATAGACCAATATCAAACCTTCCTTTTGTCTCTAAAATTCTAGAAAAAATAGTGTTCAACCAGCTGAATCGCCATCTTCTAGCTAATAACGTTCATGAAGTTTTTCAGTCAGGTTTTAGGTCTCACCATAGCACTGAGACAGCCTTATTTAAAGTCGTTAATGACTTATTAATGTCCTCTGATAATAACCAAATCTTTCTTGTATTATTAGATCTTAGACACTATAGACCATAACATCTTAGTTGATAGATTAGAAAACACTGTGGGCGTTACAGGATCTGCACTCCAGTGGTTTAAATCCTACCTGACAGATTGATATCAATTCACCTGTGTTAACAACCAATATTCTGATCTTGCTAAAGTTAAATCTGGTGTCCCACAAGGGTCAGTTCTGGGTCCACTCCTATTTGCATTATATATGCTTCCATTGGGATCAATTATTCGTAAACATGGAATCAGTTTCCACTCATATGCAGATGATACACAGTTATATGTCTCAGCTAAACCTAATGATGGTCAGTAAGTCAGTAAGCTCGAGGACTGCATCCAAGATATTAAAATATGGATGTCAAAAAACTTCCTACTGCTAAATTCTGATAAAACAGAGTTTCTGATAGTTGGACCCAAGGACAAAATTAACAAAGCTTCTAACACTATGTTAAACCTTGATAACTATTTAATTAGACCCAGATCATCTGTAAATAATCTCGGTGTCATTATTGATTCAGATCTCTCCTTTACAAAGCACATTAGCAATATTATTAGAATTGCATTTTTTCACCTTCGTAACATTTCGAAGCTACGAAATATCCTCTCCCTCCAAGATGCAGAAAAACTAATTCATGCTTTTATTACCTCAAGGTTAGATTATTGTAATTCACTTCTGACAGGATGTTCTAATAAATCATTACATAAATTACCACTTGTGCAAAATGCTGCAGCTAGAGTTTTAACTAAAACCAGAATGTTTGATCATATCAGTCCTGTGTTATCAAACTTGCACTGGCTACCAGTTAAGTTAATGTTATCAAAATTTTATTGATAACATATAAAATTCTACATAATCAGGCTCCACAGTATCTGAGTGAGTTGATTCAATCATACAAGCCAACACGTGAGCTCCGATCTCAAGGTGCTGGTTTACTCTTAGCTCCTAGAATAAATAAAATTACTGCTGGTCGAAGAGCGTTCTCCCACTAGGCTCCTCAACTTTGGAATAGCCTTCCAGTTACTGTTCGTGATTCTGAATCACTATTAATCTTTAAAAATAAATTAAAAACACATTTATTTAATCTTGCGTTTAATTAATCCCCTGTAGATAAAGATGTAGGTCTCAGACTTGGCTGTGTTGGGGGGTAATCTGTGATCAGTGTATGCTGGCGTTTCACCTCTTCACCCACCTCATCATTAATGGGGGGGTGTGGCGCTGAAATGATGCTGTTCCGGGGTGCCATCTCAACAATGTAGAGTCTGCAGTATCTGCCTCTTTTAGTTATGCTGCTCTAGTCAGTGTTGCCGGAGTCACATGCTGCATTGTGTCAATAAATTACTTATTAATTAAATGCCGTGCTTTATTATTAGCTCTAACTGCCTTCCTTGTCTGTTTCTTTTGAGGTGTCCCCCGGCTTCCTGGAGATCTTCATCCATGGCTCTGCTGACGAATACTGGATGGAACCTGACAAGGCGGTCCTGCGGGACGCCCCCTAATGGACTCACATATAGTTTTCCAGTTGTTAGTTTTTCCATTTGTTTAATATCTGTACATAGCTGTCCTACACTGTTGTTGCTGCCTGGCGCTCAAGGAGGATGAGTCCTCCACTGAGTCTTGGTCCTCCCAAGGTTTCTTCCTTAAATAACAACATAAAAGGGAGTTTTTTCTTGCCACTGTCGCTTCGGCTTGCTCTTTGGGGGTCTAAAGGCTTTTTATTCTGTAAAGCTGCTTTGTGACAATGTACTGTTGTAAAAAGCGCTATATAAATAAATTACTTGAACTTGAACTAGAATGGCATTAGCATGATGGTGGTAGAAAAGAAATGTGTGAATGTTCACAAGTCCCCGGTCATTTCCATGGTTATTTATTTTTGGGGGAAAATCTTAGTTAGTATTTTGAAGATGATTTGGCCAGGATAAATGAAATTATTGGCTGCTTTATATGCATATTGGGATTTGCAAGTCTTAATCCTTGGATTAAGCATGGGCTCCCAGTCCATCTATATCAGCTCTGCATCATCAGGACACCGAACCCTATCACTGTAATCTTAACATATTTCTGGGGATTCTCTTTTTCTTGCTTATGTGTAGTCGACACTTAAGTCATATTATGTCGTCTCACTGCATAAGATAACCATGCAAAAAATATTTTGACTCTAGAGTCTAATATGTGGTATTAGACTTAAGCCTATACTAGGTTCGTTGGGGGGTAAAAAAACGGAAAACCCGGAGGAAACCCACGCAGACACAGTGAGCACATAAAAGCTTCACCCAAATCAGGAATTTAAACCTCAATCCCCAGAGCTGAGAGGTGAACATGCCACTAAGCCACTGTGCTACCCTCAATAAAATATTCATTCATTCATTCAGTCATTCATTCATTATCTTCCGCTTTATCCTCTATTAGGGTCGCGGTGGAGTTCCCCATGCCCATCCAGGGGAGAACGTCTCGGGCGCTGGGCAGATACACCCAGGACAGGGCACCAATCTACCGCTGGGCACACACTCATTCACACAAACACACTCTATATGGGGCAATTTGGAAAACTCAATTGATTTGATCCATGTTTTTGGACTGTGGGAGGAAACCGGAGAACCCGGAGGAAACCCACGCGGACATGGGGAGAACATGGAAACTCCACCAAGATGGGGATTCGAACCGGGAATCCCTAGTGCTGAGAGGCGAATGTGCTAACCACTAAGCCACCGTGCCGCCTCAATAAAATATATCATTGTTAAATTAATATTTATGTATTTGTGCTCAATAGTTTTATGATACTAATCACATTTATGAAACATATCAAACTTAAAAAGGGAGAATTCATAAATATTACAAAATAAACACCAAACATAAATGCTTTGTTGAAGTAAATAATTCAAAATATGTGGTGAGTTAACACCCAATTCTTGAAAACTGGTCACAGATCAGAGTAAACTAAACACAGGAATGGCAGTAACTGTGGGTGAGATGCATCTGGTTCATGTTAAGCATTGACATGCACGTGTGAGTGTTTGTCCTAATTCTGCTTGCTTACATATTGAGGCTAACATGTTTTGCGGGAAGTCTGGTCTATCCAATGACTCTTGTTTTAATAACAAAATAGCTTTATCCAATTAAGTCAGTCTATTTCTCTCTCTCCCTCTCCATCTCAATCAGTGATGTTTGGACTGAGAGAGAGCCTGTGATGGATGTATCCTGTGTAATCTCATAGTTGACTGGGAGTGCTGATATGTACTGCATCTGGATAGGCTCCAGTTTAAGCCTCTGATTAGGAGCCACAGGGCAGGCGGTGTGGACTAGAAAATGTCCATGAAGCCAGATTGTACTGGGAAAGAAATGGGTCACGTCATCATGGCTTTTTGCTCAACAAGCAGCCAGGTCTGACCCTTATTATAAAGGAATGCGTCTAGCTAAGAAAAATGTATTTCAGGGCAGAAGAATTAAAGTCACTTAAGCACTTGTGTCTATTAGCCCTAATATACAAACAAAATGACATTCAGATGCATAATGTTCAGCTCCATGAACACTTAAACATTTCTATGAAAGACTAGATCTTGTTCATAATTATGCAAGAGCTAATTGTTCCCACCAAAGACAAAAAAAACGACTGCTGAACATCCTGTTGTAAAAGTTTCTTGGCCTTGCTTTACAGTTAAAAAATGGTCAAATAAACTACAGTATATGCAGAAAGAATATACTGTAAATATACAGATTTTTAACTCCTATACACAAAATTCTGAGGTAAATCAAGTAATAATTAACAAATTTTAAAATTACCTTCCCATCAGTTCCACCTTTTGCTGGCTGAACTTTGTTACAGCTTGAAAATGTTAGAAAATATTTACAATGGGAATAAATAAAATAAGTTCTTGCTGGATTTTACATTTACATTTTGGTCATTTATATTTTGGTCATCCCAACTAGGCTGGGGTTGGAACACAGGCTTGACTATATAGCATCCCCTGGAGTAATGAAGAGACCCCTCTGTAAGGGGATTTTAGGAGCCTTGCACAAAGATCCACATTGGTAACTTCAGTGGAGCTAGGATTTGAACACCCAACCGTCAGATTGATAATCCCAAACACTGAACTACCATACACACCATTTCCTTAATGGGTAAAAAAATTCACAAATTTACCTACATAGACATCTGAAAAAAAGGGGTAAACCTATCCACACTAGGTTACTTAACTGTTGCTTAATGGTTAGATTCTTGCTAATCATTTGAAATTGTAATGGTTTTCCTCTGCTGTTAAATGTCATGCTAGATAAAACTCTGGTTGTTTAAATGGGATTGTAGATGATATTACAGTACTTTTCATATGAATTAATTTTAGTTCACTTGTCCCACGTATATATTTATGTGGTTTGCTGTTTTGGTGCTACGAGCGTACTTTGAAAATAAACTATTTTCAAGGACTTGCCTGTGTGGAATATGTTTACTCTCTGCACTCAGACATTAACAGGATACTTATTTACTACTTCAAGTGTAAGGATAAAAAATTTTGAAGTTAGGGCTCGCATTGAGCGTGACATTTTGGGCTGAACATGATGCACATACTGATTAAATTTTATAGCAAATTGTTGTTTTTTAGTTTTTGTTTTTTGAGGTCTGGTTTTATTTACTATTTTATGTAAAAACAAATAAAATTATGTTGACATGAAGCACACTACTGTTTATTTGATCCATTTGTTATGTTACACACCTACCTTACCAATTTAAAAACTTAGAAACTGATAAATCCATGATGGAGGCATTTTGGCAGACAAAATCTAGTGGGCCCTTCTGGTACTTTTTTTTAGCTTGAAGTGAACAAACATCCTCTATAAGGTAGAAAATAGATTTTAATTGTATTATTTACATAGTATACTCAAGAAACTATGTTTAAAAAGCTATGGAACCTGAATTTAAAATGTCAAAATTAATTAAGTAAAAAATAACAAAACAGGCTATGTCCAGACTATGTCCAATTTGTTTTAAGATGAAATCAGTTACAGTTCAGATATGAACTGTAACTGTTGTAACAAGTCAGCCGCTGTTTGTTGTGCTATATAATGCTTTAAAAACAAGTCCAAATATTGTTTGGACTAGAGAAAGTATCCAAACACAAGGAAAATGCTTCATCTTTCATCATTAAAAATAGCATGTATACCAATAGCATGGCTATGTATAAGCTCTTACAAATTAACACCTTAAAAAACAGGGCAAGAAAAAGCAGCTTTAAATGTTACAACAACAAAAAAAAAATCATGATGAACTCCACACATTAAGCTAAGATGACAAATTTCAGGTTAGGAGATGCGAGAAAAAAGACATTTACGTTTAGCCAACAGGCCCATGGTTAGCATTTGGTTAATTTTTATCATGCTGGAACGGTACAGCACTTTGAGCACTGAGATGTGCCCTATGCTCGTGTGCCACGGCTATAAAGGACAAAGTACAGACCTATAGATGGAAGTATATAGAAGTTTTTAATGCAGAAGCCACTGGATGAATACAGACTTAGCACATGACACGACATGCAGCAATATCACCAACCACCAGTGTGACACACCTTAATTCATTTGGTGTAGTGTATGTTGCGCCGGTAAGATTGGAACAGCCACAGCAGTGCTGTTGGAGTTTTTAAACACTGTGACGACTCACTGTGCACTCAGACGTGTCTAACTTATTGCTTCACTCTGTAAATTAAAAACCAGAGACAGAAGGTTGACACAGGAGTTTAACAACTCTAGTAGTACTGTTGTGTCTGATCTATTCCTACCATCACAAGACACATTACCGCACATCTGTGGTGGCCCTGTGGAGTTCCTAGCATTTAGTGAAGTACAAGACAAATGGATTAGAGTCTGTAATTGGTAACTTAATAAAATTAATTGGTATGTAAGGGGTTGCTAAGTTTTTATTAAAAAAGAAAAATTGACAAAAAGACAAAACCTTCCACAAGCCTAGTACAGGATTAAGTGGAATATAATGAATGAAAGAAAACTGTTAGTGTGGAAACATTTAGTCAAGATTTTACAGTCATCCAAAAGATACAGTATAATTAAATATTTATCTGTATTTTAACCTGATTTTGTCACATGATATGGCAAGATGGTTAATGTGGGCCCAATGGCACAAGACAAAAAACAACAAGATACAGATAATAGTTCAAATGAATATAGTAAAAGCTATATACAATACCTCACAATATGTGCACATTCTACCAGAGTGTGCGCACGCTACACAAAAAAATAAATTAAAATATAAAGAAAGAGAGCACTTTCCAAACTGACCTCTGGCCACCCACTCTCTAAAAAGTTAAACAGACTGTGCTAAGCTTCCAGTGGAACCCTTGGTAAAAAAAAAAATGTTTAAAATGCATTAAAAAACCTAAACAGAAAAAAACCTGATGCTGATGCCAAGCCAGAGCCATCAGAAAACATTACAGGAAAAGATCACAAAACAATGCAATTTCTCAAAACAGATGCTCAGGCAGTCTTGAGCATTTACATTCAGCATGCAAAGCAATAATTGACTGCAGGTGCAACCACAACTAAAGGAACTGCACCTGCTCACAGTCATCATGGCAGTATAGCACTGTACTCTGCAATCTTTGGGGTTATGGGAAAAACTTTGGGCATATATATATATATATATATATATATATATATATATATATATATATATATTATGTTATGGAATCAACATTAAAATAACATTTTAACATACATTTTGAAAGTTTTCTATAATGTAAATGCACATGACCTACAGATTGGTGGACATAAAATGAAAAAGGTAATCTCTTGTAAATCGATGGCTTGTGTAGTTCCTTGCTCAAATATAAAAAGAGGTTTTCTCAAATAAGAAATTAGTCATACTGCTTTTCTAATTGATATAGATGTAGTAAAGTCTACAATACTCTAGGTATAAATAACTAAATAAGTTAAAATGTTGTCAAATGAATGCTACGTAGCTGTCCTTAATGAGACAATCTTGCTTTATTTTCTTAAGCTGTCACATTTATTTATATATTGTGTTTGAAAAATGTCTGTAACGCTCGCCTCCCTCGATCAAACCCGGCTGCGCAGAAGAAATGCAGAGCCGCAGCACCTTATTGCGCTGAAGGGAGCTAGGCACGCAGGTAGCAGAATAACTGAATTTATTTTAAAGGTGTAGGGACACCAACAAACAGGAGGTACAGAATGCGAGCGAACATAAAACTACGACATGCACGAAGGAAGGGGAAAACAGGAAATAAATACAACAGACACCCCACCACGTGCACAAAGCGAACCAATGAAAAGAAAGAGTTAATTAACTAAAATAACGACCATGAAGGAAAGTTAATTAACTTAAAGAAGAACAGGTGCCCTAGGCCGAGGTGGGCGCCCTCTGCGGACGAAGCGTGGAGAGCGCCCTCTGGCTGTGTGACGCGGTGGACGCCCTCTGCGGGGGAGGTGTGGAGAGCGCCCTCTGGCTGTGTGTTTACATTTACATTTAGTCATTTAGCAGACGCTTTTATCCAAAGCGACTTACAAATGAGAACATCACAAGTCAGAAGTTATGGAGAAAACTAACTATACTGTAAATTCATCAAACCTGAATGTTATTTGATGCTGCCCCCCCCTCTTTTTTTTTTCAACAGGTATTTGTTAAAGAGATGCGTCTTCAGTAGTTTCTTAAAACTGCTTAGTGAATCGCCAGGCGGCAATCATCACTGGAGCGAAGTGAACGAGTCGGAGTGTATGCGCCTGGATGACTGTGGTCAGTGATGTCATGTATAGTGAGAAGTACATAGCCCTGAGGCACACCTGTGCGTACTTGGTGAGAGTTAGAGATGTCCCCATTCCATGACACTTTGAAGGTCCTGTGAGATAGGATCAAAACCATTCAAGTGTCGTGTCAGAAAAGCCTAATTCAGATAGAGTGGACAGTAGAATCTGATGATTTACTGTATCAAAAGCTGCAGAAAGGTCTAACAAAATGAGGACAGAGGATTGAGATTTGGCTTTGGCAGATTTAAGTGAGTCAATCACAGAGAGCAATGCTGTCTCCGTGGAATGACCACATCTAAAACCGGACTGATTGGGATGTAGGAGATTATTCTGATTAAGAAATTTGGAAACCTGTGTGGATACCACCCGTTCAAGTGTTTTAGACAGGAAAGGTAAAAGAGAAACAGGTCTGTAGCTCTTGTCCAAATTTGGGTTGAGCGTAGGTTTTTTGAGTAGGGGTTTGACTATGGCCTGTTTGAAACAATTTGGAAAAGTACCAGACGTGAGAGAGGAGTTAATGATGTGTGTGAGTGGTGGTGTGATGGAGGAGGCGATGGACTGAAGAAGGTGGGATGGAATCAAGGGGTATGTAGTTGGGTTACTGGCAAGAAGATTTTTGCAGATGTCAGGAAATGTGGAAATGGTGAGTACGAAAGAGTTTGCTGATGCCCTCAATTTTTTCTGTAAAAAAGGTTGCAAAGACTTCAGCTGACAGAAAAGTGTTAGGAGGGGGAGAGGGAGGAGTTAGTAGTGAGTTGAAGGTACTGAATAAGGTGCGGGCATCTGAGATGCATGTGACCTTGGACTGGAAGAACAAGGATTTAGCCGCAGTTACATCCTTCGAGAAAGTGGCAAGTGAGGACTGGTATGTTTCTAAATCTGAAGACAGACTTGCGCCATTTTCTTTCGCCAGAACGAAGAGAAGTACATTGCTTCCAAAGCGTCTCCGTGAGCCAGGGGCTGGATAGAGAACTGTGTTTTCCTGGTGGATTTTGGACAGACCTGGTCAAGACATGAAGCCAAGGTGGAGCAGAATGTGCTTGATGCAGTGTTGGTGTCAAGGGTTAAGAAGTTACTGATGCTAGGAAGGGCATCTGTAACCAAGTCAGCAAAGAATGTGTTAGAGAGAGCGCCAAGATTGTGACGTACCTGAGATGTTTTACTGATGATCATGGGAGGTGGTGGAAGAGAGACAGAACTGTATGAAGAAGTGGTCTGATTCATGAAGTGGAGTGATGTGATGTGTGTTCAGGTGGGCGCCCTCTGGCTGCATGGTCCGGTGGGTGCCTTCTGGTTGCGTGGTCCGGTCGGCGCCCTCTGCGGACGAGGCGTTGAGGACGCCCTCTCGCTGCGAGGCGCCTGGTGCTCTGGTGCTCGGGCTGGGTGGCGGGCGGCCCCTGGTGCTCGGGCTGGGCGGCGGGCGGCCCCTGGTGCTCGGGCTGGGCGGAGGGCGGCCCCTGGTGGACGGGCTGGGCGGCGTGCGGTCCCTTGTGGTACAAGCTCGGCGGCGTGCGGCCCTTTGTGGACGGGCTCGGCGGAGTGCGCCGCAGGGACCATGACAGGTGTGCATGCTGGTGGGTCCGTGGCAGGACCGCACGCTGGGGGGGACCTCGGCAGGAACGCACGCAGGAGGGGCCTTGGCGGATTCGCACGGTGGCTGGACCTCGGCGGGTTTGCATGCTGCCTGGACCTCGGCGGGTGGGCACGCTGGCTGGACCTCGGCGGGCGGGCACGCTGACTGGACCTCGGCGGGCAGGCACGCACACTGGAGGCACTGTGGTAGAGGTGGCACACTCAGTGCCCAGGCCGGCTGGCACCCACAGGCATGTGGGTGTGATGGGCGCCCTCTGGCAGGCCGGCTGCATCAGCACCTCCAGTACGCTGTTCATTCTCCATCTCCGCCTCGCGATCGCCATCCTGCATACAATACAGGTAGACCCCCACATGCATACAATACAGGTAGACCCCCCGGTGTCGCATACTAGACAGGGGAGGCAACTGGGTTCATCCACATTCACAGACACTAGTGGTGGCTCCGGTACCGCCCCCTCGCAGCGGGACTCAGACACGTCGCGGCCGCTGCACGTAACTGACCCGCAGCGCGTGTACCAGGCTCAGCAGCAGCGTTCGCCGCGCTCGGGTCTCGCAACAGGGGGTTTGACGAACCGGACTGGACCATCAGTCCAGAACTCCTCAGAGTTAAGGAGGGTTCGTACGGGCAGAATATGACCATACAGGTACGACTTGCCCACCTCGTCATCGGAGATCTCGATCAGATCGAGACTCCCCTCTGTGCAGAGCGACTCGTAACCACTCCTCCATAACCACTCATCATCGGAGTTTACCACTCCGAAAACCACAGCATTAGACACCACTCCGAAACCACAGCAGGACGGCGGGCTGCGCATACTGGCGTACTCGCGGACACGATGGAGGGCGCCGTGAGTACGAGGGTTTACGGCCCCCGCAAAGAAAATTTTTAAAGCGCTTACCTGGGCTCTGGGCTCCCCAAATGATTGGCACGTCGTTTTGTAACGCTCGCCTACCTCGATCAAAAGCGGCTGCGCAGAAGAAGCGCAGAGCCGCAGTGCCTTAATGCGCTGACTGTAGCCAGACATGCAGGTAGCAAAATAACTGAATTTATTTTAAAGGTGTAGGGACACCAACAAACAGAGGAGGTACAGAATATGAGCGAACATAAAACTACGACGTGCACAGAGGAAGGGGAACACAGGAAATAAATACAACAGACACCCGACCACGTGCACAAAGCGAACCAATGAAAAGAAAGAGTTAATTAACTAAAATAACGACCATGAATGAAACTTAATTAACTCTAAGAAGAGCAGGTGCCCTATGCACCTGTTACAATGTCATGTCAATTAGAAACAATTGTGTGGTGATAATGGTATTGCAGCAAGCACAGGCAGTCAGTGCTGATGGAATATTTCACCATGACATTTTTGTTCTCTTACATCTGGCCCCGACCCCGTGTGATGAAGCATCCACCTCTACCACAAAAGGTTTCTCAGGATCAGGGAGAGGCAAAAGCAAAGCTACATTTGAGGCTCGCGAATGCTTGACCCGCTACCGGAGTCCAAACTAAGCTTTTAGGTTGCCCCTTCAGTAGCGAGGTGATTGGTAGTGCTACGGAGCTAAAAGAACAGATTAAATTGGGGTAAAATTTAACATATCCTAAAAAAAAAGCTGCAACTCGCAAATGGTGGTAGGAACCAGCCAATGTCCTTCCCCATGTCCTTCCCCATGTCCATCAACATGCCCCCGGGCGACAAGTCTTTGATTTGGTCCCCAACGCTAAGCTACCCAGGGTCAGTCCCTTTCCCCTCTCTGTGATGGAGAACAGGGCCATGCGTAAGTACATCGCTGAAGCCCTAGAACTAGGTATTATCCGGCCCTCCAAATCCCTAGTGGCCTCCTGGTTCATTTTTGTTCCAAAAAACAATTACAAACTCTTTAATTACGAAGTCCCTGATAATCAATGCAGGGGCGGAGTTCGGAATTGTTAGGATTTTTTTAGTCTTTTTAGTCCTGACCTACACATTTCAGACCTCCTAAACTGGGCTGTCAGTCATGGACAACACTTGTAGGTCATGAATCATCAGAGAAGGCATGTCAACCAAAAATAGAAAAACAAAATAGCCAGTTATATAAATCAGCATTACATTAGGAATACTCGACAAGCTCAGCATTCTTACACACAATATAATTTGTGTTGTTTTGGATCATTGACATAGTAGAGTAGTATTTGTAATCTCCACAGAGGAAATAGAAATGGTTGAATAATCAGAAAGCAATGCATGACATGTGTATACATGTCTTATCGAATCAATTGTGTAATGTATTCTCAATGCTTGACACACAATCTGTTGTGTTAATAAATTTGCTGGGAACTTAATATGTGTCACACGCACAGCTTCCACACATCCTCCACTGTCTCCACCTACAGCTCACACACCGCTCTCCCCTGAGTTCTGATTCTGCACCCTGCCCTGCTAATTGAGTTAATTAGCTTAATTGGTTTTTACTACCTGCAGTCCTTATTTACAGGGCACAGATGTTGGTGCTCCTTGCAGTTCCTCAATGTTGCTACACACTCCTATGGGACACCGTCACCGTTCATTTGTTATCTCTCCTCTTCTAGTGAGTCACCAGTGGGAGCATCTCGGTCACCTGTCGGCGTGGTACCGTCCCAACCTCTGGAGCTCGGTTCTTTTGTTACTATTTTATGTGCTACCAACACATGTACTTTTTGTTGCATTTGCTGAATTAAAAGGTGACTCACTGCACATCCTGTCGTTGCCTCATTCAAGAGCCCTGTGACAGTAGGAAACGCCTAACTATGGAGGTGCCCTCTACATCCCATGAAGACCCCGCTGCCACTCATCAGGAGCAGGGTTGGGTTGCAGAGGAACTTCAAAAGAAATCTGCCACTATCGTCTCCCTGTTGGAACGTCCGAACATGCTGGGGCAGAGCATTGGCCTCCCGCCTCGCAGCATCCAGTCCAGCTTCCGATCTCAGACCACCTTGCGGACCGTATCTCGCTGAGTACTACGATGGTGATCCTCAGACCTGTGAGACTTTTCTTTTACAGTGCTCCCTGTACTTGGCCCGACAGCTCCCTTCGTCAGCCCAGGAGAAGGTGGCTTTCATCTTTTCTCATCTGCGGGGGGACGCGGCCGAATGGTGTGCTGCGATTTGGCAGGCGAATACCCCAGAGTTGCAAAATTTTGACAGTTTTCTGCACGCATTCCGAAGTACTTTCAACCACCCTAACCAGGGCCTGACCTATGGGGAGCGTCTTATGGAGCTGCGCCAGGGTTCTCTTACCGCGGCATCATATGCCCTCCAATTTAGAACCCTGGCATCACGGAGCGGTTGGAATGAGCCCGCTCTCATCACTCACTTTCGTGCAGGCTTGCGTACTGAAATAAAGATGGCATTCTCTTGCAGGGACCGCAACCTTTCGCTGGAAAATCTGATCGCCACGGCCATCGAGTTGGACCAGCTGTTGGCTACGCGAGCCAGGCCGCCACTTCTGGGTTCTGTACGTATGGAGCCGACTCCACCGCTTGACTCTGAGACCCCCATGCAGGTGGAATCGATTCGTCTCTCCACAGCAGAGCGCAATCAGCGCATCAAGCAGGGGCTATGTATGTATTGCGGGGCGGCTACGCATCTTTTGAGCTCGTGTTCCGTTTGCCCTAGGGCTCGGCCTGCAAGCCGAGGGGCCCAGAGGACTATTACTTCTAAGTCAGCTGGGGTAAGACCACACCAACATTCCCGATCGTCATGCAAGCCACTTATGTTACCAGTGACTGTTACCATTGTAGGGTGAGTGTTCCGCACACAGGCTCTAATTGACTCTGGCGCTGAGGGGAATTTCGTAGACTTCACCTTAGCTGGACAATGGGGGGTGACCACTAGCTTGCTTAAACCGGCCATTCCCATTAGCTCGGCTGATGGCCATCCGTTACATCCAGGGGTTATCTCGTCAGTATCCAAAGCTTTGCTTTTATCTGTCAGTGGTTGTCATAATGAGAGCATATTTAAGACAAACCAAGCTAAATAAAAAGTGTGTTCTTACAAAACAAGCCCAAGACCGCGGTGGACCCTGACTCTCGCACAGGAGCAAACCTCTCTCAGCCAGAAGTCCAGTTTCTACCCCTATTTATCCTGAAAACCCACCCCTATCTCTGCTGTTCTCAGCTAGGTCGAGGGCATCTGAAAGATGATCATGCTGCCCTTTTTAGGGGGGGGGGGGTTGTTGACAATTAGGCGTCTGAGTCCCATTTACCAGGTCTGATGTCTCAGTTCCTGGAATGGACGTGCTGAACGTGCACATTTTAGGGGCGTATGTTTGGTTCAGGTCAGGCTGACAACCTGATTTTAACCGTCATTCGTCTATTCAATCCTCGCCTACCCCCCCCCCAGTCGCCACGCATTCACATTTTCTGAACTTTGAGCTGATGGTCTGTTTGTATTCCTTCAATTCCCCATTCTTCAAAGTAAAACACTAAGATTTTCTAAGTCTAATAACGTGTGGCTACCAGGGTCCTGGGGTTGTGGGAGGTCCCGCTTCTGTCACCGTAATGGGCGTCCGCCACTCAGGTGCTCCACGCCTGCATTGTTGTTGCCTCCGTCCATCACTAGGTGGCCAGCCTTCTCGCCGTCCCCCCAGGTCTCAGGCTGCGGCTGATAGATTCCTAATGCCCTATATGTTCATTTAATGCTATACTAAAGCGTGTGCGTGCAGTGTATTAGCTTCTCTACTGGTCTATTACCTTAGAGGGAATGATTGAGAAAGAGAGAGAAAACGAAGTACAGAAGTCCTGAATGGAAACAAGAGATGATCTTGGGCATTATTTAAGTGTGGCTAGCTCTTTCTTCATCCGATTCCTCATCTCCAGAGTCCGATTCAGCCGTCCGCAGCGGCATGCTGTAGTCTGGAGACTTTTCCGATTGTTCCCCAATGGCAGTCACAATCAATCTAGTTAAAAGAGCTCTCAGACATGGTATGCAGCAGCACCCACTGGTTAACAATATAGCAACAAACACAGCAACAGACATAACAAGTGACATGATTAAATCCTTTCATTTGCCAAACATGTTATTTATCCATAATTCTAAGGGATTATCTATGCCTGAGGCCTCATGCATTTCCTGTGATAGTTTACGTAACCCATTGAGGGACTTGGTTACTGACCCATCAGTTGCTGTGTTATTTGGCATATAGACGCAGCACACTTCACCAATCATTAAGCAAACACCCCCTTTTTCTGCCAGGAGCATGTCTAAATCTTTCCTGTTCTGTATGGCCACGATCGACGTCACATGCAACTGTTCACTTAATCCCTCAATGGCATCTCTAGTGAGATTAGTAAGCCGAAGTACATTGTAATGTATGAAATTTATTCTGTCCACATATTTGTTTGGAGTCACTGGAAAAAGGGACGATATTACTGGAATGTTTTCAAAGCTTGCTGCCACCTGGTTTGCCAATTTGAACTTGTCTGGCACCCCCCTAGGTACCCCAATCGAGTCTATATAAGTGGGTGAGTCCTTATATAAATCAAAGCTGGCTGCCCTCCTACTCCTGACCCTTTGAGGTTCGTTTCCCCTTAATCCTATGAGGGTAAGAGGAGCCAACAGTCTTACCATGGCACACCTGCCAACCGCCATGGTGGGCATTCTTACCACCAGGTTGTGTTTCCCACAATAATAGTATAACCCGGATCGGGCCCATGGTCCTATATCAGTGTCGTTGTAGGTGACATTTGTCTGGCACCAATCATCAGGTACCTCCCCTAATCTGATGGAGGGCCTCGAGTGGTTTCTTCTGAAACAAGTGTAGTTTCCCTCCCCTTTTCATGGAGTGAATGGTCTGGAGGCAGTATGGTTATTCATTGTTGGGTAGATTTTTGACAATGCAGTGCAGTTAGGCAGATTTGCCTCTTTGGTCAGTTTCACCATGCAGTCAAATCCTGGCCTATCTACCTCTGGGTAGAGGGGGGCTGGGCGAGTGATTAGCCTGGGGCGAGCGGCAGCGCATGCTATACAGCCTTCTATCTCTTGATCCTTGGTTTGTTGAGCCAACCAATCTATCCACAGATTCGTCTCTTGATAACTGGTGGTCAGTTTTACTATGTCTACTGATGTCATTGAGGTATAATCGGTTACGATTATACGGCTATGCTTTCTCTCTCTAACCCGCGCTCTGGTTCGATAGGTGGGCTGTTGATTGTTACCCTGGTCTAGGGGCGGTGTTTTGTTTTGTATTCTCACAAGTTTCAGTCCCATGGTGTCATAGCCTGATTGATCTACCCCTATTACCAGTATAAAGTCCTCCCCTCCCCCTTGCTCAAAGGGAGACTCGTCAAAATCCATTGATAAGCTTAAGGGGTTCTGGGTCTGATGATGGTTTCTTTGTAGTTTAAAATTCTGCCATTTCCTTCTCAACTCGTCTGTCGTACCCCATCCCTCTGATGGATTCCATGGTGTCCAACTTCCGGTATACACCCTGACACCTCTCCAGTGGTATTTTTCTCCACACCAACCTCCCCTGATATGCCCTTGTGTTCTACATTCTAGGTCCTCCTCATTGTATCCCCTATAGCTGTAGTTGTGGCCTCCGCATGGTATTATGTCACATAGGTCAAAAGTATAGGTCCTGTGACTTCCCCTCTCCTGCTCTATAGTTAACCCCTGGTAATGTTCTATACAATCTTGGTAGTGGTCCACGACTTCCCTTTTTGCCCTGTTAAATACATGGCATGTTGGTTGTGTGGTGGTGGTGCAATTACCTTTGTACTTTGCCAGTTTTTCCAGGCCAAAAATCAGTCCCACTATTGTGACGGAGACCATTCCCATAATCAGGGTAAGTTTCCAAGGCGATCCCAGCCCTGCATGCCGCATGGCCTGACTATATATATGTTCGTCCCCTTGAACATACCCGGCCTTATAGTAGATTACTATTTTTTTTTTTTTTTTTTTTTAGTGCCCACAGATTTTTATTTGGTTTTAAGGATTGACTAGTCGGTCCAACCCCCACCCCAATTTAGGCATTCCCAGGACGGTTACTTCCTGTTTCCTTAATAAAATCCCTAAATGCCTTAATGCAGCGGTAAATTAAACACAGTCTTTTCACCCTCTTGATGTGTGGTACACTTACCTATTTCCGTTGTACCCAGCCCTTCGATCTGCTTGGCTACTCCGACTCCTAGGGCAAGATCAGCACTAATACAGTGGGCAATACACTCATCTCCTTCTTCCACCAGATCACCCTCTCGACCTCACCTGGTGGGGGGAGTAGTTCATGTTTTTTATCGGACACGCCCTCATGGACATCAATACCAGTGGCAATGCTTCCACCCAGGTCAACCTTGTGTTGTGGCACGTTTTGGCCAAATTCATTTTAATGGTGCGGTTTGCTCTCTCGACCAGACCTTGTGAGGCTGCGTGATATACGGCTCCAAATTTATGGACAATTCCCAACGCCCCTTCCACCTGAAGGGCCCCTCTGGAACTGGGATGTTTTGAAACTTCTCCGCATCCATTGGGGTCCATCTATGTGTACTGCAGAATAAGCGTATGCTGAATCTGTATAAATATTCACAGCTTTTCCCTCTGATAATTCTAATGCTCTTGTCAGTGTGAATGATGTAGATGTAAGAAAGGCAATCACCCCATGGGTAGTGTTCACAACTAATGGGTGACACATTACTAGGTGTGCAGTTTTGTTTAAAGCCACTGCTAAGGTTGCTATGTACCTTGTACATCAAAACGAAAAACTTTAGTACTTAAAAAATATACCTTCAGCCTCCCCCTTTATAAAACAAAACAACATTTTCTTGTTCTTTCTTTTTTAAGAAATATCCAGATCAAAATGACGTGTTATTATCCCACAATTAAATTAATGAAGGCGGTATAGCAATCTCTAAGAGGAATGTTATCAGCTAAAGTGATCTTGTTGATCTTCCTTGAAGTTATTATGGTCCAGTCCTCATTGCCTGTGGATCATATTTAAAACATATGATGGCCACACAACACATAATCATTAAAATTACCACCACAATTGTCTATGGAAAAATCAAACCAGCAGGGCTTATTATTATTTTTTACTGGATCAAACTGTACTGTCAATTCCGTCCGCTATAACCTGCAAATTGACTTGTGTGGTTTGGAAAGTTAAACACAACATCAAACAAACTTGAATTTTTCTATTCCTTATACAAATCGCACAACATAAGTTTGATAAACTTGTATTTCTGCCGTTTAAATGTAAAATTTGATAATTAGTCTTCAGTGCATGACCTGGAGGAAAAAATAAAACCTTTATCAATCAATTTATAAACAACACTGCAAAAAAGTCATAACATTAATCATGTGTCATGGCAAAACATTTTCTCAAACTCCGACCTGGAAAAAAATATAACCTCATAATTTTGTCCTCATTAGGTAATGTCAGCCAGTCTGGTCTAGTGTAGTTAACAATCAGTCAAATCTTTATCCTTTATTAAACAAAAAATGTGCTTGGTCCATATTTAAACAATAATCTCTGATAATAGTGCGGACATGGATCTCAGTTCTGTCGACGTACACATTCTTGACTTCATATAATCAGCATAAGATATCATAAGACATAATAACTGTAGGAGCTCATTCATAGTTATATGCAAACACAAAAGGTTAAAATGAATCATTAATACACAGTAAAATTTATATTTTACAATCTTTACAATCCCCCCTTTGATTCATTTTAATCATTCAATAGTTCTAACAGATTAATTTCAGCGTTATCGAGTGGTTCTTCTTTTAAATATTGCTTGTTAACATTATTGTTTTGTTTTGGAGGCCTTGTGACCTTGCTCTGCCAGATGCTTCAACAGAGCCAAAGATGCTTCTTTACATATGGTCTGGGTTGGTGCTGCCACCAACATTTCAAAAATCGATTTCTGTCAAAGTCTTATCAGTCCTGTGACCCATTTTCTGTCAGATATTAGTTCCGTCATTGAATAAACTAGACTGTTTGACTGTCAAATCTTCACAGGAAACCTAATCTTTAAATTGGAAAATAGTGTTATTTTCTTTTAACATTTCAAAACTTAATAATATTTCAATGAGCTCAACTATTTTATTTGCCATGGCTAATTAATATTAATTCACTTGCCCCAACTTCAGCAGTATTGAAACTCAGTGGCCAATTCAAATAGCACTCTGCCCTCCTTTCAAACAGCAATACTTTTCACTATCCACACTTACTCATGACCTCATCAAAAACAAACACACACACACAGAGAGTGTTAACCAGAGATAAGAACAGAGTGTAAAGAAAGCTTGTAACTAATAAAGTCTATTTTTCAACTATAAATTACCTATTAATTTAAGTCAAACAAACTAAAACTCATATTTCTTATGGACAAATTTATTTATTTAACCTTTAACCATATGTTAATTATTTTAAACCTAAATGACATTTATTTAGTCTGGGCAACATATGACCTTACTGCTGGCAGCAGTTCAGGTTCAGTCAGGCTGGTTATTTAAACAGTTGCTCACTGACAGACTGATGGCCCGGTGAAATGGACAGCTCTCTTAATCATAAGAAACTGATCATTAACAACTCCTCAGCGTCGGCATCTCCCTGATCTGGGCAGATCTGGGAACAAACAGACCCTCACCCGTCTTTGGTCGAGCATGCCCTTGCTTTTCGCTAGAGATTCTTACAGCCTCCATTACACACACGTCTTTTTAGCACACGTCGTTTGATTCCAAGCCCTGATATGTTCACCATTGTTGACTTGAGTAAATGCTTTATTAAAGCAGAAACCATTTTGTCTTTTACACTCTATTGTTAAGCTTAAATTTTACTTTTACCTTTACTTTATTCTAATTCACAGTGTTTCTTAACTTATTATTGTATATTGAAATTTTACCCTCACTCACTACTACCATAAATATTATTTATTTAATAATTTACTCATTTGCTTTTAGTTATGCTAATTTATTATTCCCTAGTTTGGTTGTTCTCCCCCACAATAAAAAAGAGTTTAGAGTTTCTAAACCCATCATGCCACACACTCATACCTGATCCACTTAAACAACACTTATAATTTTAACAGAATAACATATACAGTGGTGCCACACCCAAACCAACACAATTATCTAACTATATTGTACTGCAATATTGAAATTTTGACACTGATTAAAAATACCTGGACTGTCTTTGTATTGGGGCAATCTGTTGTAGGTGTATTGTTAACCCCTAAATGTGAAAGCAAAAATGTGCTTGACCTCATCAGATAGTGGAATACTGAAAAACGCATTTGCCAGGTCTACTCCGGTAAACCACGCATGTTCTGGGGTGAGGTTCTGCAGCATTCTGTAAGGGTCAGGTACTGCAATCCCCTCAGCGATTGTTACTTGGTTAATGAGCCTTAAATCATGCACCATCCCATATTCATTCTTACCAGGTTTCAGCACAGGCAGGATGGGTGTGTTCCAGGGTGAGGCAGTGGGTGTCAGTACTCCTACCTTCAAGAGGTTGTGTATCGTGTCAGCAATCCCTTCTATTGCCTCACACTTTAGGGGGTACTGTGGTCGATTCACAGGAGTGGTGTTTGGCTGGACACTTATCTGGGCCACGTGATGTTCAGTCAGTCCCTCGTCTACTTTTGATACCGTCCAAAGTGTCATTGGCACCTGACCCAGCAGATCTGGTGTCTGTGGGTGATCTGTTAGTTCTCTGCCATGATACCGGTTTAAAACCACATGTTCAAATTTGTCTTCATCCAAGCACTTGCATTCAATTTGCCAGTATTTACCACATGCTGTCTTGTGTAAGTCGGGGGTGTCTGTGGGCTGAAAGTCCAGTGTCAGAGCATGTTTCACCATCAGGCCAAGTTGCCTGGCCTCATGACCAGCAGTTATTAATAGTGTTATGTGTGGTGCACTGTCTGCATACTTATCTGCTCGCCACACCTCCTTTTGTCTGAGATTCAGGATTACTAAAGCCACCACCCCTTCTAGTCCCATTATGATGCTGTTTGTGCGCAGCTGTGTGTCATGGCCCTCATAATCCCTGTCCCACAGATAATTTCCCCACATTTGATTCGCGAGCACTGATGTCCCTGCTCCTGTGTCCAACAAAAATCCAACATCCCACCCTTTTACAGACAACTTCAATATCGTTTCTCGGCTGCTGGGGGTGGGACGGACTTGTGACTGGGCAGCATCATTGGTGGTTGGGTCCGGGGCGGTAACCCCGGGGTGGACCTCTGCCTCCTCGCCCTCTCCCTTCCCTGTGCTGTGGGCATTCTCTTGTGAAATGTCCCAGTCGGCCACACGAATAACACTCCCGCCTTCCCATTGTGTTGTGTCCCCCATTCCTGGGTCTCACAACAGTGTCGGACTCAGAGAGCCCCACTTTTTGTACCAATTCAACTGAGGTCTTTTTCATGGCATCAATTTTGGGACCCCTCCCCACTACGTAACCCCCGGACAAAGACACCCTTATAGTTCCTCTCTCAACGGCTTCTCAGGGTTGACCCACCCTTATTTTACACTCATGAGATTGTGTTATGATTCTACGGTCTTGCTTGTTTGAGCGCAGGACAGGGTACAGGGCAGGTACAACATTAACACTAGGAAGGGCGGTTGATCACGTGAAATGATCACGTCCATCCTTGCCCAACGGCGGGGCAGCATCGATGGAGTAAAATCCTGCACCACACCATTCATTAAACATGCTTTCAACCTTCTTCGCCACCTTCTCGGGTCTCGCAACCGGATTTGTTTCTTTCACTCGCTTCACCACCTCATTTTTACTTTACCAGCAGTCAACCCCCCCATTCTTACTGAACACACAAGCTCACACACACGCGCAACAACCTCAATTCAACCTCTCTCGTGCGTTCACGAGCCAAACAATGTCATACAAATGCAGCTGCTTTATTGCTGTATGCTGAGCTTGACTAAGACTCTATTTTAGTTACCCGCGCGCACAGTGCTTTAACTTAATCTACTTTAAACAAACCAATTTCACTCTCGCCCCAACAAGTGTCTCCTTAAAACTACCTTAATTTACGGGTCTTTTGGGTGTTGAACCCAATCACCTTGACCGATTTACCTACCAAGACTTTAATTTATGGTTCTTTTGGGTCTTGAACCCAATCACCTTGACCGATTTACCTACCAAGACTTTAATTTACGGGTCTTTTGGGCGTTGAACCCAATCACCTTGAACGATTTACCTACCGAGACACTGTGTGTCTTTTGGGTCTTAAACCCAATCACCTTGCCAATTTACCTACCAGTACACTGTGAATTTAAAAGTATCCAATACCCATATATTAGTATTCCCCCTCTTAGGTGTACACCCTGGAGGAATTATCAAATGGGCTTTTGAGACGGGCCAGTCAGCGACTGTGCACACACAGATTGCGATCCCGTTCGCCTCAGTAACTCAACTATGGGATCCTCAGAATCCCCTGGTCATGACCTTATTAATTTAAGTTAAACCCAGCATTCAACAATTTTCCAATATTATGCAATACAATACAACACAATACACCGCAATATACAAAGCCTTGGAAGAAAACACTTCAACTCAAAACAACTTAAATTTAATTTACCATTCCAATTGTATTAATTTAATTCACATTCCAACTTAGGTTTACACACCACTCACATCTACATATAATCATTATTCATCTAAATATAGGATCAAAAGGTCCTTACTTTATTGGCCGGCCTGTGAGTACCGCGTAAGCCTTATCATTGGAATCGACCATTTATTCAATGGGATCAATTCTCTGCATTGCAGTCCACGTCGTCTACAACCATCCCTGCTACCAACTGTTAGGAAATCTCAATTTCCACGATGAACCTTTTTCTGGAGGAGTCAAAAAACCACGATGCAGACTTTGGTAGATACTTGAATCAAGTGGTTTATTTAAGACAAACCAAGCTAAATAAATAGTGTGTTCTTCCAAAACAAGCCCAAGACCGCGGTCGACTCTGACTCTCGCACAGCAGCAAACCTCTCCCAGCCAGAGTCCAGAAGTCCAGTTTCTTCCCCTATTTATCCTGAAAACCCTATCTCTGCTGTTCTCAGCTAGGTCGAGGGCATTTGAAAGGTGATCATGCTGCCCTTTTTTGGGGGGTGTTGTTGACAATTAGGCATCTATGAGTCCCATTTACCAAGTCTGATGTCTCAGTTCCTGGAATGGACGTGCTGAACGTGCACATTTTAGGGGCGTATGTTTGGTTCAGGTCAGGCTGACAACCTGACTTTAACCGTCATTCGTCTATTCAATCCTCGCCTACAACCCCAGTCGCCACGCATTCACATTTACTGCACTTTGAGCTGATGGTCTGTTTGTATTCCTTCACTTGCCTCTGGTCCCATCGGCGCTTGAGCGTATTAGGGAGGCAACCATATTCACCAAAATTAGACCTGCGCAATGCGTATAACTTTGTGCGTATCTGGGAGGGAGATGAGTGGAAGACTGCGTTTGTCACGTCTTCTGGACACTATGAATACTTGGTGATGCCCTATGGGTTGTGTAATGCGCCAGCAGTCTTTCAATCTTTTATCAACAACGTGTTGCGAGATTATCTGGAGTCATTTATTTTGGTTTATATCGACGATATCCTCATTTACTCACCCGATTTGTGTTCTCACCACCATCATGTGCGTGCGGTCCTCACCCGTCTCTTGGAGAACTAACTTTACGTTAAACCTGAGAAGTGTTTATTTCACCGTAGCTCTGTGCCCTTTTTGGGCTATTTAATTTCGGCATCGAGCATTCAAATGGACCCTGGTAAGGTTAAGGCCATTCTTGACTGGCCACCACCCACCTCCGTTCAGGACCTGCAGAGGTTTCTGGGGTTTGTTAATTTTTATCGGTGCTTCATCAATGCATTTAGTAGAGTCGCTCTCCCACTCACCCGTCTCCTTCAGAGCAAACCGCGCACTCTCTCCTGTAACTCAGAATCAGAGAGGGCATTTAACCATCTCAAGCGCTGCTTCACTTCCGCACCCATTCTGGGCCTACCTGACCCCAATCAACAGTTTATTGTGGAGGTTGATGCCTCCTCCAATGGTGTGGGGGCAATATTAGCTCAGCGGCTCAGTACACCGCCTCGCCTGCGGCCGAACGCGTTCCTCTCACACAAACTTACACCTGCTGAGCGGAATTATTCCATTGGTGATTGGGAGTTGCTAGCCATTAAAGCAGCCTTGGAGGAGTGGCGCCACTGGTTAATGGTGGCCAAGGTGCCATTTTTAGTATTAACTGACCATAAGAACCTAGAGTATCTGAAGGGGGCTAAGCGACTTAATGCTCGTCAGGCTTGGTGGTCCTTATTTTTTAACAGTTTCCAATTTTCCATCTCTTATAAACCTGGAAGGTCTAACAGGGCTGACGCATTGTCATGCATACATGCGGATCTGGAACCAGATCCCGGCAGAGATGAACCTATCCTTCCGTCACGTTGCTTTGCTAATTTAATCCAGTGGAATTTAGACCAGGAGATCAAACAGGCATGCACCCAGCTGCCAGTACCAGCAGTGTGTCCTCCTAATTTAATCTACGTTCCGCCCGCTTTTCGCTCCCGTCTGATCACCTGGGTGCATACATCGCTTTGCTCTGGACACCCGGGAGTTGCACGCACCATTATGCTGCTTCAGCGTAAGTACTGGTGGGAGACTCTAAGCGCAGACGTTAACCAATTTGTCATCCTGTTCTGTCTGTGCTGCATGCAAAACCCCCAAGTTGTTACCAGCGGGCAAGCTAGTTCCCCTTCCAGTGCCTACCCGGCCCTGGTCCCACATCATTTATTATTATTATTATATATTACAAATCATATATTATTATTTATTACTTATATATAATATATATTTATTATTATTATTATTATTATTATTACTACTACTTATTATTATTATTACTATTATTACTATAGTTATTATTATTATTACTGTTACTATTTAAATTGCATTTACATTGCCTTTCATTGTCACTACATAATCATAGTATTTAAACTTTTTTACTGTTGAATTCCGTTACATCACACTGCATTTCACTTTCTTGTTTTATGTCTAAATGTCATAAATGTCTTGTAACCGTGGGACAGCGAGGAACGTAATTTCGATTAATTTGTATGTATAGAACATGTGAAGGAATTGACAATAAAGCCTACTTTGACTTTGAAATCGCTATCGACTTTGTGGTGGACCTGCCTAGGTGCGAGGGGTACACAACCATTGCTAGCGTGTTGGATCGGTTTTCCAGGGGTGTAAAGTTTTTTTTTTTCCCCTCCCAGGCCTGCCTTCTGCCTTCCAGACAGCAGAGCTCCTGTTTAAATTCATTTTTCCCACTTTCGGCATCCCAGAGAACATTTTATCGGATCGAGGACCCCAGTTCACCTCTTGTGTCTGGCGGGCATTTTTTCAGATGGGCACTACGGTCAACCTGATTTCTGGGTACCACTCAGAATCCAACGGTAAGTGTGAGGGCCCAGCAAGAGTTGGTTAAATTCTTGCGTATTTTTGCGGTCAACAACCCTTCTGACTGGGCCAAGTTCCTTCCGTGGGCAGAGATTGCACAGAATTCCTTGCGCCACTCTGCCACGGGCCTTACCCCTTATCAGTGCATCCTTGGATTCCAGCCACCCTTTGTGCCATGGGACCCGGAGCCCACTGATGCACCTGCAGTGGACTCCTGGTTTCGTCGTAGTGAGGAGGTCTGAACGCAGGTGCAGTCGCATTGAGGCAGTCCTCCACTGCAACAAGGCGGTGGCAGACCGATCCCGGCGCATGGCCCCCTAGTACCAACCGGGGGACTTGGTCTGGCTCAGTTCCCGCAACTTCTGCTGCCGTACAGGGACTCGCAAGTTATTGCCGCAGTATCTCGGCCCGTTTTGGAGAGGTTAAATGAGGTGACCTTTCATCTGAGACTGCCTCCAGATCTCTGTTGTGGTCCGGTGTTTCACGTCAGCCTTCTCAAACCATTCGTTTCAGGGCCGTTAGACACCATTTGGCAAGACAGCACCATCTCTCCATCCAACAGCTTCCACAAATCCTCCACTGTCTCCACCTACAGCTCACACACCGCTCTCCCCTGAGTTCTGATTCTGCACCCTGCCCTGCTAATTGAGTTAATTAGCTTAATTGTTTTTTTCTACCTCCAGTCCTTATTTACTGGGCACAGATGCTGGTGCTCCTTGCATTTCCTCAATGTTGCTACACACTCCTATGGGACACAGTCACCGTTCTTTTGTTCTCTCTCCTCTTCTAGTGAGTCACCAGTGGGAGCGTCTCGGGCTCCTGTCACCTGTCGGTGTGGTACCGTCCCAACCTCTGGAACCTGGAGCTCAGTTCTTTTGTTATTATTTTATGTGCTACCAACACATGTACTTTTTGTTGCATTTGCTGAATTAAAAGGTGACTCACTGCACATCCTGTTGTTGCCTCATTCAAGAGCCCCGTGACAATATGTGCTTGTGAGATATACACAGACACACACATACATGCAGAAAATCAGACACACACACACCTATGGATTAGTGAAGAGTGAGAATTACTATGATGCAAACTACATGGGCAATCAATTAGCAATTAATCATAACAGCACAAACAGCTTTCATCGCTACTATTTAGAGAGACATAGTTACTACATTGATGGTTACAGCATTGCATTTTTTATATACTCTAAAATCTAAAACATAGTTTTAACACTTTTTTTTTTTTAAATATTCAGTTTTTTTACACAAATTTTGTTGTTGGGTTGGTGACGGTGAGTTTGTGTCAAAATATAGAACAAATTAAATCATGGTTTATTTATTTTGGTTGCTGAAATATTATCTTACTCTTAATCCTTTACTAGGGTTGGTATATACCCAGGACAAGTTGCCAATCCATCACTGGGCAAACACATACACTATATGGGGCAATTTAGAAAGAGGAAATTTAGAGTAGCCTATTCACCTTTAATCCATGTTCTTGGACTGTGAGAGGAATCCGGAGAACCCGTGCTGACACAGGGAGAACATGGAAACAGAGATCAGGATTCAAACCTGGATCCCCTGGACCGAGAGGCAAATGTGCTAATCAATTTACCAATGAGAAGTACTTCAATATTATTGTAAAATCCTATTGTCATATGTGTATAAAATAAAATATAATAAAAATAATGAGCATCTAGGCATCTTCCAGGATGAATCAAAATGGAGATTGGTAAGCCATTTTTTTAAATCTGAAGTTCTGACCTAACAACTGCTGTTTTTGATGAATGGACAAAGATTCCTGTTTAAAACAGTCTGTGTATTATCAGATCACTGTGGTACAAATGTTAATTAAACATTGACTCTATCGGTCAATATAACTATAGCTAAACTATAACAAATAGCTTCTGTAAGTTACATTGATGGTGTAGTCAACAGTTTATTCAATATAATTTGTAATGATGTAAAGGTCAGAAATTTGAAGTACTGGGACAACACAAATCTATAAAAATATTATTTGATTGTTGTTTTTCTTAACTCTTTTTCTTAACTTGAAGAATTTACCACATTATTTGTCTTTATGATATGACATTCATCTCTGGGGGTCTATATTACAATAGGTTTGATTATATCAATTATAGCCAATCCATCACTGGTCACACACTCACTCACACAGACAAACACACTATATGGGGCAATTAAGAGCAGAAAATTTACCTTGCATTCATGTTTCTTAACTGTGGGAGGAAACCCAGAGAAAACCCACATGAGAACAGATGATGGTTGTCCTCTTGTCGTCCTCGGCGATTTCAACATTCACTTAGACCGACCATACGCTGCTGAGTATCTTGATCTTATCTCCAGCCTGGACCTCCATCTACTCCACACCTCAGCTACCCACCGAGCTGGCAACCAGCTCGACTTCATCATGACGTGCTCATGTTTCTCTTTGGACATACACATCACTCCACTTCATGAATCAGACCACTTTTTTCATACAGTTCTCTGTCTCTCTTCCACCACCTCCCGTGATCATCAGTAAAACATCTCAGGTTTGTCACAATCTTAGCGCTCTCTCTAACACATTCTTTGCTGACTTGGTTACTGATGCTCTTCCTAGCATCAGTAACTTCTTAACCCTTGACACTAACACTGCATCAAGCACATTCTGCTCCACCTTGGCTTCATGTCTTGACCAGGTCTGTCCAAAATCAACCAGGAAAACACACAGTTCTCCGTCCAGTCCCTGGCTCACAGAGACGCTTTGGAAGCAACATACTTCTCTTCGTTCCGCCGAAAGAAAATGGCACAAGTCTGGTCTGTCTTCAGATTTAGAAACATACCTGTCACATCTGTGCCCTCTGTGGGCCACCCTGGGGATCGCTTCGTGCATGCTCAGGACCGCCCTCCATCTCCAGAGTTCTAACTTCCGGTTTCTCCCTACTTATAGTTTCCGTTTCCTTCTTCTCCTCGCGTTGGTTCATGTTTACTCACTCTTCTGCTCTCGTGTTTTGGATTATTGGATTATTTCGGATTTGTGATTGTGTCTTCTCCTCGGCGGCGCTGGCGATTGCCTTCATCGCTGTCGCGCTGCTTCGATCTCGGTCTAGTACCTTTGTCAGTAACCAAGCATTTTGGAGAATAAACACTCTACGTGTTGAACTCTGGACTCCGTCCCGTTCCTGTGTTCCACGATCGTCACAGTAACCAACGCCAACATGGACACGACGGAATCGGCGGTTTGCTCTTGCGCTCTGTGCGAGCAAGGACGTTTGTTGGATGAATTACGGCAGGAGACCGCTGAACTCTACAGAGCGATGAGTTCATTGTTGGGTCGTCAGGAGCAGCTGTAAAGCGGTCATCTCCAAAAACCGAGTTCTCCAGATGCTTTGTTTACCTCCGAACCTTCCGTGAGGAACGTCGCGCCGATGACGTCATATTCACTTCCTTCTATCAGAGCCCGTACACTTTGATGGAGATGCGGAGGTTTGTGAGCTCTTTTTGCTGCAATGTTCACTGTACTTCGCTAACCGTCCTCCTGCTACTGATGAACAGAAGATCGCATTTATAATCTCGCGGTTACAGGGACGTGCAGGAAGTTGGGCGTCTGCTCTTTGGAACGCTCGTGCAGCCGAGTCGCGCAATTTTGAACTGTTCATTAAACGATTTCGGAGTACGTTTTTTCACCCACGCCAGGGACGCGCTGCGGGAGATGTCCTGTTTGAACTTCGACAGGGGGCACTCTCGGTCGCCGAGTATGCCCTGGAATTTCAGACGTTAGCCGTGCACAGTGGCTGGAATGAGGCGGCTTTACTCGTGGCTTATCGCTTGGGATTGAGAAAGGAGATCGCCGCAGAGCTGGTATTTAGAGACGAGGGCAAGTCTCTATCAGAGATCATTACCACCACCATCCGTCTGGATCAGCTCTGGCAGGCAAGGAGGGGTCTACGATCCACGGCACCACTTCCCACCTCTACACCAACGGCGATTTCACCGGATCCTAAGACGCCTAGAGACACTTTTCAGTTGTCTGCTAGTGAGGGAATCGTCATATTCGTGGACATCAGTGTTCATTACGTTCTCCCAGCTGGGGAAAGAGGTTCGTATTCGGGGCAATACGAATATTTAGTTATGCCGTTTGGTCTCACTAATGCTCCTGGCATTTTCCAATCGTTTATTAATGAGGTCTTGGGGGATTTTCTGGAGGACTTTGTGTTGGTTTATTTGGATGATATTCTCATTTTCTCTAAGGACTTAACCACCCATCGTCATCATGTGGCTACTGTTCTTCATAGCCTTTTGCATAATCAGCTTTTCGTGCGTGCAGATAAGTGTGAGTTCCACCGGGAAAGCATTTCCTTTTAAGGGTTTCGTTCTGTCAGCCAAGGCGCTTATGATGGATCCCAGTAAGGTTAAGGCCATTCTGGAATGGCCAGTGCCCTCCTCCATCCGAGATTTGCAGCATTTTTTAGGGTTTGCGAATTTTTATCGAAAATTCATCAGATCTTTTAGTTCCTTGGCTATCCCTCTTACCAACCTGCTTCGGGGAGGATCACGACAGCTTAAATGGAATGCTGAGGCAGATAGGGCATTCAGGGATCTCAAGACGAGGTTTAGCTCGGCTCCCCTTTTAGCTCATCCGGACCCGGATTCTCAATTCTTTGTCGAGGTTGATGCTTCTTCCACTGGGGTAGGGGCGGTTTTGTCCCAGGGTTCTCGTGGTTCCGTTCGCCATGCGGTAGCCTTTTTGTCCCGTAAATTGTCACCAGCAGAGCGTAATTATGATATTGGGGATAAGGAGTTATTGGCCATTAAGATCGCTTTGGAGGAGTGGCGTCATTGGCTCATGGGGGCCAACCACCCTTTTGTGGTTATTACGGACCACAAGAACTTAGAGTATTTAAAAGGGGCTAAACGACTTAATGCTCATCAGTCCAGGTGGTCATTTTTTTTTTAATAATTTCCACTTCACCATCTCTTACCGGCCCGGGCATCACAACCATCAGGCCAACGCTCTCTCACGGCTCCATACGGATAGTGGAGGGGAGCATGTGGATGATTCTCCCATTTTGCCTGCAAGTTGTTTTGTTAACCCCATACACTGGGAGTTCGATCAAGAGATCGAGAGGTCTTTGCAGGGGTTTCCGGCTCCCCCGCATGTTCCGCCGGGATTAGTTTATGTGCCTGTAGCTTTCCGTACTCGCCTTATTACTTGGGCACATTCATCTCTTTGTTCGGGGCATCCCGGGGTTGATCGTACCATTCAGATCTTGCGACGTAAATACTGGTGGGAAACTCTTAACTCAGATGTTCAGTGGGTTGTTAAGTCTTGTTCTATTTGTGCTGCCTGCAAGACCCCCAAGGTGTTGCCTGCTGGTAAACTTTGTCCTTTGCCAGTTCCTTCTCGCCCTTGGTCTCATGTGGCGATTGATTTTGTTACGGATCTTCCTTCCTCTGAAGGATTTACGACGGTTGTTACTCTGATTGATCGTTTTTCCCGAGCCGTCCGTTTCTTGCCTTTGACAGCACTCCCCTCGGCTCTACAGACAGCAGAGCTTCTGTTTAAATATTTGTTTCCGATCTTCGGCATTCCGGAAGACATATTGTCGGACCGGGGTCCGCAGTTTACATCAGTGGTTTGGAGGGCATTTTTTGAAAAACTGGGTACTACTGTGAGCTTATCTTCTGGTTATCATCCTGAGAGCAATGGCCAGTGTGAGAGAGCTAACCAGGAATTGGGTAAGTTCCTACGCATCTTTGCCCTTAATCATGCTGCGGATTGGGCACGTTTCTTACCTTGAGCGGAGATTGCACAGAATTCTCTTCGCCACTCCGCCACGGGCCTGACTCCTTTTCAATGTATATTAGGGTACCAACCACCTTTTGCACTGTGGGACGCTGAACCCTCCAATTGACCTGTGGTAGATGAATGGTTTATACGGAGTGAAAGCGTGTGGGGCCAGGTTCACCAAAGGATTGAACGTGTTCTGCAACGTAACAAATCTTTCGCTGATCGCCGTAGAAGAAAGGCTCGGGTTTACTCACCAGGGGACATGGTTTGGCTAAATTCTCGGGACTTTCGATGCCGGTCGGGCTCTCGCAAGCTGCTTCCCCAATTTCTGGGACCTTTTAAAGTAACTTGCCAGATCAACCCGGTAACCTATCGTCTAGCTCTTCCGCCCCAGTATCGTGTACATCCGGTCTTCCATACATCCCTTCTCAAGCCTTTTGTTTCTGGTCCCCTAGAATCTATCTTGCAAGAGAATAGCATTACCCAGACTTCTTCTCTTCCGGAGGTATACTCTGTTTCCTCTTTATTGGATTCTCGTCGCCGGGGCTCTACCATTCAGTATCTGGTGGACTGGGAGGGTTTTGGTCCAGAGGAGCGCAGCTGGGTTGCTGCTACTGATATTTTGGACCCCAATCTCATTTCGGACTTCCATAGCCGGCATCCTGAGAAGCCTGCGCCTCGAGGTAGGGGTCGTCCGCGTCGGCAAGGTAGGCCCTCTCTACACCCTAGGAGGGGGGGTAATGTCACATCTGTGCCCTCTGTGGGCCACCCTGGGGATCGCTTCGTGCATGCTCAGGACCGCCCTCCATCTCCAGAGTTCTAACTTCCGGTTTCTACCTACTTATAGTTTCCGCTTCCTTCTTCTCCTCACCCTTCTGCTCTCGTGTTTTGGATTATTGGATTATTTCGGATTTGTGATTGTGTCTTCTCCTCGGCGGCGCTGGCGATTGCCTTCATCGCAGTCGCGCTGCTTCGATCTCGGTCTAGTACCTTTGTCAGTAACCAAGCATTTTGGAGAATAAACACTCTACGTGTTGAACTCTGGACTCCGTCCCGTTCCTGTGTTCCACGATCGTCACAATACCAGTCCTCACTTGCCACTTTCTTGAAGGATGTAACTGCTGCTAAATCCTTCATCTTCCAGTCCAAGGTAACATGCATCTCATATGCCCGCACCTTATTCAGTACCTTCAACTCACTACTAAATCCTCCCTCTCCCCCTCCTAACACTTCTCTGTCAGCTGATGTCTTTGCAACCTTTTTTACAGAAAAGATCGAGGGCCTCAGCAAACTCTTTCATAATCACCATTTCCACAACACTACATCTCACACATTCAGCCATCCAAACCTCTCCTCCTTCTCCCCTCTCGCAGAATCTGACATCTGCAAAATTCTTCTTGCCAGTAACCCAACTACTTGCCCCCTTGATTCCATCCCATCCCACCTTCTTCAATCCATCGCCTCCTCCATCACACCAGCACTCACACACATCATTAACTCCTCTTTCACATCTGGTACTTTTCCAAATTGTTTCAAACAGGCCATAGTCAAACCCCTACTCAAAAAACCTACGCTCAATCCAAATTTGGTCGAGAGCTACAGACCTGTTTCTCTTTTACCTTTCCTGTCTAAAACACTTGAACGGGTGGTATCCACACAGGTCTCCAAATTTCTTAATCAGAATAATCTCCTAGATCCCAATCAGTCCAGTTTTAGATGTGGTCACTCCACGGAGACAGCATTGCTCTTTGCGATTGACTCACTTAAATCTGCCAAAGCCAAATCTCAATCCTCTGTCCTCATTCTGCTAGACCTTTCTGCAGCTTTTGATACAGTAAATCATCAGATTCTACTGTCCACTCTATCTGAATTAGGCTTTTCTGATACGACACTTGAATGGTTTCGATCCTATCTCACAGGAAGGACCTTCAAAGTGTCATAGAATGGGGAGATCTCTAACTCTCACCAAGTACGCACTGGTGTGCCTCAGGGCTCTGTACTTGGTCCTCTCCTCTTCTCACTATACATGACATCACTGACCACAGTCATCCAGGCGCATGGTTTCTCTTACCACTGCTATGCTGATGACACTCAGCTTCATCTGTCTTTTGCCCCTGACGACACCACCATCTCAAATCGGATATCTGCCTGCCTCACCGACATATCTGTTTTGATGAAGGCCAATCATCTCAAATTAAATTTAGAAAAAACAGAGCTTCTCATTATCCCAACTAAACCCTCAATCCATCACGATCTAACCTTCCAAATTGACGGCTCCACAATCTCCTCAAACAATTCGGTCTGGAACCTTGGTTTCACAATAGACTCCCACCTCATGTTATCAAAACCGCCCCTTCCTACAGATTCCTTCTTTACAACATAAGGAAGATCAGACCCTTCTTGACTGAACATGCTACCCAACTGCTTGTTCAAGCCCTAGTCCTATCCCGGCTTGATTATTGTAATGCACTACTTGCTTCCACAGCTTCCACAATCAGACCTCTTCAACTAATTCAAAACTCTGCAGCCCGACTTGTGTTTAACCAGCCCAAGCGAACTCATGTCACTCCATTACTCATTTTCCTCCACTGGCTCCCTGTAGCTGCTCGCATTCAGTACAAGTCACTGACTCTGGCCTACAGAACCATTTCTGGATCTTCACCCTCCTACCTTTACTCTATATTTTCAAAATACACTCCGACTCATTCACTTCGCTCCAGTGATGATTGCCGCTTGGCGATTCCACCTCACCGAGGAGCTAATTCTCACTCCGTGGCGTTCACCACTGCAGAATGGTGGAACGACCTTCCCAACTCTGTCCGTAAGGCAGTATCACTAAGTAGTTTTAAGAAACTTCTAAAGACGCATCTCTTTAACAAATACCTGTTGTAAAAATAAAAAAGGGGGGGGGCACAGCATCAAATAACAATCAGGTCAGGTTTGATGAATTTACACTATAGTTGGTTTTCTGCATAACTTCTGACTTGTAATGTTATCATTAAGTCGCTTTGGATAAAAGCATCTGCTAAGTAACTATATGTAAACACCCAGGCTGGGCACACATCACTCACACAGGCACATACACTATATAGAGGTAATTTAGAGCAGTCAATTTACACGTTACCAAGCATTTTGGACAATCGTGTTGTAAAATTCTGCCTCCAAAACCACAAGATCCAATTATTAAAAAGTTGAATTTAGATTTTTTTTAAAAAGTCATGTTTTTTTAAAAAGGTTCAATGGCTTCCATCCTAGCGTTTTTGAGTGTGATGTATTCATTTTTTTAATAAATTTCATTCCATTGCAAATTTTTATGCTACAGAACTGTATTGGAGCAACAGCGTAAGGTCTAACATTGCAAATTTAATTAATAACAAATATTCATTCATTCATTCATTATCTTCCACTTTATCCTATTTAGGGTCGTGATGGGGTTCCCCATGCCCATCCAGAGGAGAACGTCTCGGGCGCTGGGCAGATACACCCAGGACAGGGCGCCAATCTATCACTGGGCTTAATAACAAATAAATTAGTTTTATTTTATTTTCTTATGAATTTATATAGGGGGGCACAGTGGATTAGTGGTTAGCGCGTTCGCCTTTCAGCGCCCGGTTCGAATCCCAATCTGGGTGGAGTTTCCATGTTCTCCCCGTGTCCACGTGGGTTTCCTCCGGGTTCTCTGGTTTTCACCCACAGTCCGAAAACATGGATCAAGTTCAAATGAATTCTCCAAATTGCCTCATATAGAGTGTGTTTGTGTGTGTGTGTGTGTGTGTGTGTGTGTGTGTGTGCAGTTGTGTGTAGGTGTGTGTGTGAGTGAGTGTGTGCCCAACGATAGATTGGCACCCTGTCCTGGGTGTATCTGCCCAGCGCCCAAAACGTTCTCCCCTGGATAGGCATGGGGAACCCCCCCCACACACACACACCCATCCACCCCACCCCCACCCCGTGACCCTAGTAGAGGATAAAGCTTAAGATAATGGATGGATGGATGGACGGATGAATTTATATAAGAATTGGAAAGGTATTGGAAAACTAACTTCTTATCTTTTAGCGCCATCTTTCGTTTAGGTCGCGCTGCTGCAAAAATAATTACGTCTACCAGCTGATGTTAGAGAACAGGTCAAATGTAGTCGTAAATTGCCCTCTGTTGGTGTAACAGCGATACTTCAACATTATTGCATGTTGATTCAGCAAATGTTACATTTGCATTTAGTCATGTAGCTGATGGTTTTATCCAAAGCGACTTACAAATGAGAACACAAAAAGTCAGTATTTGAGGAAGAACCCAGCTACACTGTAGGATTTTCAAATTAAAAGAAAATGACAATAAACCATGAAATAATCTGACACTACAAAAATTACTTAAAAAGAAAAATATCATTAAAACTATAGGATTATGAAAAAAGTAATATCTACATAAAGTGAGCATAATAATTATTCATAAACTATTACATGACATTGTCATTACAATTCATGTTGAAGTGTAGGTTAACAGTAAAATGTAGGCTATCTATGTAAAAAAATTCACAGATACACTTTTTGCAAGTGATATAATTTCTTTGTTTCCTATCTTTCCTTAAGTCAACTTACAACCCTCTTAATATAATCCTCTTTAACCCCACCCCACCCCCATAGACATGCACACACTCGTTAGTTAAACATTTAGCTAGTTGTTTCTGGGCATTACGTGTATGGTAGGAGTATGCACATTTGGAATCCGGACATCACTGCAAAGGGTCCCTCGGAGACACACTGATGTTCTTAAGTCAGAGGTCAGAGAAAAGACAGCCAGCACTGAATCATAAATCAAATTAATCATACTTCTGCCCAGGACTTGCCACATTACAGCCTGACATGTCATGAAACAATCAGTGCATAACTGCTCTGATAACTGTCATAACTGCTATTTGTGCACTGAAATGCAGGAAATATATATAAATAAAGAAATAGTCTTTTTCTCAGCATACTAATAGCTGCAGCATGTGTTCTTCTCCATTATGTAAGGTAAGCACTACACTAATGAGAACACGATAAAGTCATTAATTGCTTTAATATTCCAAAACATTAGCTTATAACATAATATCCATGTCCCGCCAATGTTTTAGAACCAGGAAAACAAGGTTGTGAGCTAACTTCTGACAGGTCATCCTGTGTGGCCTGTTATGAACACCACAGTCAGAGCATTTCTTCCAAATCCCTGACATGTTGAAAGTCTTCCAAAACCTAAGCTGTCATCGTGGTCTGCATCTGCTTCACAAACCACTCATCAAAGTTACAATTAGCTTAGGAATGGAGACAGGCCAGAGGGTTCAGCAAGGTTTAGTAGAGATGAAACTTACAGCTACCCTTGTCACTACAAAATGATTAATGAAGGTGTCCACTTGCAGCAATCTATTGTGAAGCATATTGTCAGCTGTGGTTCTTTATAGATATATAAATTTGGCTTCTTTGACTGGTGTGTAGAGTAACTTATGAATCATTAACTTCAACATTGTTGTTATTAAGTGCATGGAGAACTTAATTAAAAACATGTGCAAGCCTAGGTAATCTATATATAATTAACTAATCAGCCAATTGGTGGTAAAAATTCAATTCATAAAATCAGGGAGCTACAGGTAAATATGTTATCACAGTGATGATGACCAGTTTATTGGTACATTTAACACATTCTATAATATTTGGTTAATTATATTCCTTAGTGTGTTTATCCCCCGTCTGTTCATTATTATCCTGGACTCCTATTTCTTGGATCTATCTCTCCACCCAATGTTAGGTTAAGTTTAGACAATATTATAACATAACCTGGCATTCATGTCTATTTAGACAGCTATATAAAAACATGTAGTCCAGTGAGCTAATAAATACAAATAATAATTTTTTTAAGAGTCTACCGTTTATGTAATGTTACACATTTATTTACTATCTTCTGCTTAAACATTTACTAGAGTCGCGAGGGGGTTGGGGGACTCCAAATTGGGATTCAAACCTGGATCCCCAGAACTTAAAGGCAAAAATGCTGACCACAAAGCCACCATGCCACCCGTTATGTTGTACAAACATTATTTTAATATTAAATTGGTGCTTGCCCAAGAAGAATTGGTAGTAAAAAATACTGTTATAAGGGACAGTTGTTATGAGGAAAAATAAAATAAATATACATCATACACATGAAATACAATATTAAATTTCTCAGGAACATGTGCACATCCTAAGTACTACAAATTTTGTGGGCTGATCCCGCCTCCTGTGCCCATGTGCATTGGAGGTAATGGTCCGGGGAAAAAAATTGCCAGAATAAAGTACATGCATGCTAAATGCATTGAATGTGAAAGTGCCCCTCAGAAAATAGAAATACATCCGCAGGTAGAACAAATCACAGATGCATCTGAACTTAATCAGAAGTGCTATATACGTAATAAAGAGATCTCTACATCTCTGCTATTATTAAAGAACCACAATTATCCATAAAAGGATGAAATATCCATCCATCTATCCATTATAGTTCGCTTTATCCTCTATTAGGGTAGCGGGGGGGGGGGGGGTTCCCATGCCCATCCGGGGTAGAACGTCTCGGGCGCTGGGCAGATACACCCAGGACAGGGCGGCAATCTAATGCTGGGCACACACTCACTTACACAGACACACACACAGACACAAACACACTCTTGATGGATCATCCTCCACTGGAGGATGGATCATTAATTACCCAATAAACTGCTAATTTTTAAACCTTAAGTGTTAGCATAACTTTTTCAGATTTATTTTGCCTTTGTCTGTGCTATTTTAAGGTGTGTTGCAGCATCAAGTGCTATTTTTTTATAGTTCTATTTTTTTATTATTTTAAAAACACTTTTAAAGTAATCTATTTTGCCTACTGTGTTTCACACAGAGGAATAAGTCCTCCACATTTAACCCTCCACATTTAATGGCACTTCAGCCATTACGTACAGGGAATTGGACCTGAAATTGAACCGGGGACACTCAGTTCACAAGGCTGGTTCATTATCATCACGCCTAAGACTGCCTCGTTTGTTATTAGTCTTTTGCCTTTAAAAATGTTTAAGTTGATTAATAACCAAATGTTTTTTTTTTTTTTTTCATTTTTAGACATTGGACAGTGTTTTTGGAATGCTTTTCGTACAAACCACTAATCCACAATCAGTATTTGACTGGGTGTGATGAGTTAAAGACCATGAAAGTAAACAGCCTATAAGTGATTATGAGTCCATACAACAGCTTGGACTAAACTGGATTGAACTGGAATGGACAGGACAGGTCACTTATTGCTATTCAGCGTGGCATTTCTGGTTAAAAATGCAAAGTACAGACAGAACTTTTGGGGTTACTTTCCTCACCACATTATACAAATCCTTGGGCAAAGCAAAGGAAGACAGAGTGTGCCAAAAACAAGTACTGATTAAAGGGTTTTGAAATAATCCATGGCTCACCTGGTTTCTGAAGGATATTAACAGCATCAACAAGCAACAGGACAAAAGACAAATTTGCAGAAACATAACACATGCTAGGATCTATAAGCATATATCGATTTCCAAAATGACCTCAATCCCATTGGTGCTTTACTACAGTAAAATGATTTTGAAGAAAACAAAAGGAACAATTTCAATGAAATGTCACCACAAAGGAAAATTTATTGCAACATAACTCAGTTTTTCAAATGGTGAGCTAGATGTTCCACAACACATTTAAGAGAAGCCTTATGTTGATTCAAAGTTCATCATTTCTACACACATTTCTACACACAAAAACATGTTTGGGTTTAATTTAAAGATTTCCTTCCTGTTAAAATTATAGATAATAATAATTGCATTGTTCATTTTATTGTTTGCTTTTTTACTTTTAACTTATAAAAACATACAGCGTACATGTTCATTCTTAACAGCATTATGTACATGGGTGTCTAATATGTTAATATGAACTTATGGCTAAAGATAAAATTAATTATCACCTTGGTTCACTTGCTGAGGAGCAAAGTAAAACTCAAATTTCATTATTTATATCCTGACAGAACTACATTAATAATAACATCTTACTGTTGGAGTTGGCTTTCTAAAACAACACATTCCAAATAGCTTTTTTGTGTGTGTGAGCTCATGTCTGGCATGGCAGTCAACCCTTGCTAAATATAATGAGTGGCTTGGCTAAAAGCATCCAAAACAGATTGACTCTTGAGACATTTCAAGCATTTTGTGAAATGCAATTAAAACAAGGATTTATGATTAGTGATTATTTTAACATTTTTTTGCATGGGCCAAGTCTACATTATAGTGATGCATTTTGTATTACTGACCGATTTGCACAATGATTGTTCAGAAAAACAATTTAGAAATCCCTTAGCAATACATAAAACCGTATATATGTATACACTTGGCATGTTTACGCTGAAGCGAAAGACAACACCACAGTTATTTGATGAGTTACAGAAAATATAACAAATAAGAAATTAAATGGCACAGTGACGTAGTGGTTAGCACGTCCACCATTCAGCGCTGAGGATCCAGGTTTGAATCCTGATCTGGGTGAAGATTTCATATTCTCACTGTGTTTGTGTGGATTTCTCCGGGTTCTCCAGTGTCCTCGAACTGTTCAAAGAAATGGATTCAAGGTGAATTGGATGCTCTAAATTGCCTCTATCAAAATAAATACTATTGTGTGTGTGTGTGTGTCTGTTAATGAGTGTGTGCCCAGTGATGAATTGGTGTTTTCCCCAGAACCCCCCACCCCCCATCAAGAAAATGAGATTAGATGAGAAGAGATGAACAGATTGAATTGGTAACTGTTTATCTTTAAAAGGTCTTAGCACTCACTTGAGCACCATATGTTTTTTGACCATGCTGGCATTTGTGTATCTGGGGTCTAGGCGAGCAGGCAGTGCCCTGCATCCTGGGTGGCCATAGGCGGCGCTGTGCCATTAGTCAGAAGATTATGCTATAAGCCATGACACATGTCAGCCAATGCACAGGCCCAGGAGTTGCTACTTTTTAAACATTGTCTCTTGTGCTTCTGTCTTTCTAGTTTTACCAGCATGCCCCGCCCCGTAAAAAACTTTCATATATTTTTTTTATATTTGCTTGTTATGACTTTTTTTTTTAAATCAAATTAAGGACCAAAACGGATCAAGGATTTATGTTAAAAGATAAGCACAAGCATTACAATTCAGTATAATTGTGGTACAATGTACTTGTATATGCAAACATCAATGTAAAAGTTGTGGCTTCTATATAGAAAGTTCATATATTCATTTTATAAGTTCCTGGTTCTCCGGTTTCCTCTCACAATCCAAAAACTTGTATCCTAGGTAAAGTGAATGCTCTAAATTGCCTGATATAGAGTGTGCTTGTGTGTGTGTGTGTGTGTGTGTGTGTTTGTGTGTGTGTGTGTGTGTGTGTGTGTATGTGTGAGTAAATATGCCCAGTGATAGATTGGTCTCCTGTCCTGGGTGTATCTGCCCAGCCTCTGGAACGTTCTCCCCTGGATGTGCATGGGGACCCCCCCCCCCCCCACGACACCAGTGGAGTATTAAGTGGAAGATAATGAATTAAAGAATTATAGGTTTGGCTTACAAACTATTCCCAAAAGATCAGTGCAGTCACTGTTTATACTTATCTCTCTTCACTCTTGCAGTTAACAGCATCCAGCCGATCCAGTCATTCTGTCACTATTTACATTAGGACTATGCAATTCTACACACAACCAATCATTTGGATTAAAAATCATTGAAAATTAAAATAATGTCTCACAGGTTTGATAATGCAATCCAGACAGTTTCCAAAAAAAGAGAAAAACGTTTACAAGTTAATCCTCTTGTTCATGCTTTGAGCTTTACCTCAGTGAAATACTTCAGTACTGTTTTCATTTACTACTTTCCAAATAAATTTTTGAGCAAAAACATCATCTGGTGTTCATGACTCCAAATCAAGGACGCAAGATTAAAAGAAAAACAAGACTTTATCCTTAGTTGTTTTCATTTGGAGTTCGGTGTCCAGACATTTGGTTTGGTTTCAGATGCACAAAAAGCAAACTGAGCCACAAGCAGCAGCTATTATCCACTTGCCACTTCTTTCTATAATTGTTTCCAAACATGACAGCCAGATTGTCAGTAAATTATTTCTTTTAACTTGTTTAAACCAGAACATATAGCCAAGACCTGATTCAGGTCATTCATTTTAAGTGTTATTATTAAAATCAATTATGCACAACTAGAGTCTGGTCTTTATTAAAATAGCACATGGATTGGAGCACAAGTTACTTATTAACATAGTTTATAATGCACCTAGTCCTTTTGGATAGATATAAAATGATGTCAACACTGTCTAGCCATGATTCTATGTCCCAGTGGTGACTTAGTGTTATAAGCTGAGATTTTCCCTAGAAAACTGGGCAGCTGAACACTTTAGTATAGTTTAATTAGAAATCTGAAGGTTGTGGGCTCAAATCCCAGGTCCACTGAAGTTAACAATATGGGTCCTTAAACAAAGTCTTTAATCCTCACTAATCCTGGGGTGCTGCATGGCCAACTCTGTGTTCTGACCACAACCAAGTTGGGATATTTGTAAGTCTCTCTGGATGGAAGCGTCTGCTAAATAATGTCATGTTTTCACTCTCATGGAATAACAGCCCCCAATGTCATGTTCGAGAACGGCCATAAGGCCTTGGCTTTAAACACAGCAGGTCACTTCGTCCTCTGCAGTGGACTGGCCAAGTACACTGCTGTTTTTTTTCCCCAGTTTCCACTTAACCATGTGTGAATACATGTGTGCTGCAAGCAGGGGATCAGGGCCACATGGCTCCCCTCTTCAAATAGCAGCTGGCATGGAAGGCATTTGGTTTAGCCATATATACTTAAGGACAGACACACAAATATTTTACTTCAGACACACATACTGACAGATTATGTATGCTAAAGTACAATGCCATTAATCTAAAACATTTACTTTTTATATGCAGATTTCATATGATTGCATTTATATATGAAATGTTTAAACTTTGTGGCAGATAAATGCCTGGCATACAATAATCTTTGATCAAGACTCTAGCTGACATTGATTGCCATATCAGTTTCAACCCACAAATTAACTGGATGTAAAATATTTTGATTTTGCCAAATCTCTTAAGAAATTAAATCAAAACTAAAACAATAACTTCCAATCATACAAATTTAAATATAAAACTAATGATCAAAGTATTGTATAATGATTACTAATGATTATACAAAAATAAATTGAGACACCAACAAAAATGTTTTTCTTTTAAATACATGTAACTAGCACCTGCTGCACCTGTCCCTCGTTTTCGGTTTCTCATTATCTCACTTGGGTGGTTGGTTGGTTTTGTCACGTGTTTAGTTGGGGTTCTCATTTAGCCTGTTTTCTCCCGTAATTCTGAGCACGTCTTTGGTTTGTGGTTACTCTACCCAACGTTTCGTTCTGTTCTGTTATCCCCGTTCTGTTGGTGCTTCGGCACCATCTTTTAATAAATTCAGTTTGGATTTTATCCCGGTGTTCCAGTTGCCTCCTTCCCACATTCCTGCCACGGTGTGTCGCTGCGCACATTCGTGGGAGCGTCTCCCTCTGTCTAGACCGGCGGACGCGGTGGTCTACGCGTCGCCGGATCCCGGGAGACACTCATTATGCGCGAGCGGTGTCCGCGATTTCCGGCGGACCCGCTCTCCTCTGGGGGACTATGGACAGGACGTGACAGAAAGGACCAGAGGCTGAACCGCCGATCCGACCGAGTCCGAGAACCAGGGACCGCCAGCGGCAAAGCCCGGCTACCGGAGGGCGGCAGTCGTCGAGTAACTGAGGCCGTTCGCCATCGGTCCCGAGCACCAGAGGCCGCCCATTTCGGACTCGGAGCACCAGGAGGTGCATGCCCCAGCCTCGCAGCGAGAGGACGTCGATCTGCGCTGCGAGAGGACGCGTCTTCGTCGTCAGCTGGGAGCAACCGGCTGGTTACAGCCCGAGGGACTTGTTCCCCCCCCCCCCCCCCGTTTGTTATTTTCTGCATGCATTTATTATTGTTATTATTTATTTCTTTTGGCTTGGGTCGCTTTCCCTTTTGCGCGACCCTTGGGGTGGGGGTATGTAACGAGCACCTGCTGCACCTGTCCCTCGTTTTCGGTTTCTCATTATCTCACTTGGGTGATTGGTTGGTTTTGTCACGTGTTTAGTTGGGGTTCCTATTTAGCCTGTTTTCTCCCGTAATTCTGAGCACGTCTTTGGTTTGTGGTTACTCTACCCAACGTTTCGTTCTGTTCTGTTATCCCCGTTCAGATGGTGCTTCGGCACCATCTTTTAATAAATTCAGTTTGGATTTTATCCCGGTTTTCCAGTTGACTCCTTCCCGCATTCCTGCCACAGTGTGTCGCTGCGCGGGCGTTCCGCGCAGGTCACATTCGTGGGAGCGTCTCCCACGTGGGAGCGGTGGTCTATGCGTCGCCGGATCCCGGGAGACGCTCATTATGCGCGAGCGGCGTCCGCGATTTCCGGCGGACCCGCTCTCCTCTGGGGGACTATGGACAGGACGTGACAATACATCATAAATAATAAATAATTATGTGCAGGAGAAAAAAGTGGTAAAATGCAAACTGTGCAGCTCCACATACACTGATTTTACTATATTTATATCAAATATTAACGATATAAAAGGAATACAGTTTTTTTAAAGCAGTGATTATAATTTGTTTCAATGAATAGTTGCATGCCGACTGAAATCTGATTTTGTGAAATATATTGTTTAAACTAAATAATAAATATTATAGTCTACAATAACTCTATTTACTTATTATTGTATTTAATTAATATAATTAATATGATAAGCTGATATTAACTTATTGTCTCTTAAATTAAAAAGTACAGTATATTGCAAAGGTTTTGGATATAATAATAATAATAATAATAATTCATTCATTCATTCATTCATTCATTCATTCATTCATTATCTTCCGCTTTATCCTATATTAGGGTCGCGGGGGGGTTCCCCATGCCCATCCAGGAAAGAACGTTTCGGGCGCTGTGCAGATACATCCAGGACAGGGCGCCAATCTATCCCTGGGCACACACTCACACATGCACACAAACACACTCTATATGGGGCAATTTGGAAAACTCAATTGACTAGATCCATGTTTTTGGACTGCTGGAGGAAACCGGAGAACCCGGAAGAAACCCATGCAGACACAGGGAGAACATGGAAACTCTACCCAGATGGGGATTCGAACCGGGAATCCCTAGTGTTGAGAGGTGAACGTGCTAACCACTAAGCCACCGTGCCGCCCATATTATAATAATAATAATAATAATAATAATAATAATAATATGTTTACAACAAATTTGTTACAATTGAAAATATACTTTTGGTATTTAGAATAATCAAAGCTTACAGAAGTTGTCTGTTTGTAACATTACTACTGACCGCAGATTGTTTTTATTAAGGAGGAATGCCAGAATTGTGTTCAGTAAAAATAACTGGACGAAAACAATTTTGCACATTTGTAACTTTACAGATCTTAGTGTCAGACTCAAAAGAAATATTCACACCAGTGCATGTGTATGTGCATGTGTCAGGCTAAAATGTTAATTGGCTTCAAAGGGAAACTACAAATCTGAGCTCAAGTAAATAACTTGAAAGTCAAATGGTAAGACAGGATTACAGTGCAGAGTTACCCAAAATGCGTGATCACTAAGGGCATCCTTTATTTTTGGGATCTGATGAGTGGTAAATGCAGACACTTGGCATCAGAGCTTGAACTTAACATCCACTCATACATGAAAATAGAGAAAATTATGTTTTAAAAAAAACCCTCCTCAAATTTATGAGTCGCTTTGGTCTGGATCATTTTCTTACACCTAAAATCAGTTAAAATCAGGCAGCACAAAGCAAAATTTGTTTGATGCTTAAAGAAACAAAAGTAAGCTTTATGCTTCAAAAGAGGCACAAAATGTATACTCTGTAGTATAAATTAATGAATGTGAGGTCCAAAATAATAAAACAATGAAAAAGGAATACTTGGTGAAAACCTTAGTATACCCTAGCCACATTAACCAGAGAGAGAAAGAGTGAGAGAGGGTTTATTAAGTTCTGTAAATAAATGACATCAACACATTGCACAGACGAAGATATAATTGGTAACTTTTAAGAACTAACTATATTAGCATGGGTTTATGACATCTACTCTACAATGACAAATGTTTTGAGTGATACCTCTAGTCACACCTAGCCATGCATTTGTTACAATTGAAGGCTTTGTGGAAACCGATTAAGAGAGCACTTTTGTGATCCAGCATGACTTTGCCCCAGTGCACCTGGTGTGGAAGAACATCTGAATAAATAGTCAAAAATTCTCACAGAAACTAAGAGCTTATTATATTTAAATCAAGTCATTTAACAGATGCTTTTTATCCAAAGTCACTTACAAGTGAAAGATCAATACGATTTAAGAAGGAACCACCTAAACTGCTCATTTTATGACAATTATGAAAATCAAAAATTCAAGTGCCTAGACATTTCCTTAAGGCCCAGCCACTTCCTTAGCTGGCATGACCCACATCTGGGATAGCTCAACCGATCCGGATAAGGTAAGATGCAGCTCAGAAGACATTGCTGGGAGGGAGGGTGGGTAAAAACCAGATCCAACACCCAGAAAAAACTAAATGAAATTCCCCCAGTGCCCCGGTGCTTCTGCAGATCTTTGTAGTTCATTCCAGGGCTAGGAATGGCTGAGTCCATGGCTGGAGATGACATGAAAATAGTTTTCAATGCAAAAGTCAGTCCCAGAAAAGAGAACCAGACACAGAATGTGACAACATCAAAAACGTAATATAACTAAACCAATGTTTCAACATCAAACTGATTTACCAGTAATAAACACTAATTAATCAATAAACAGGACAAAAACAGACAAAACATGCACAGGGAAAAGAGTTCAAAAGGGACGATGCGGAATTGTGACACTTACTGTATAGCAGACAGATTCTGTTGGCTGTTCTAAGAAGCATCATTATAACTTGCACCTAAAGTTTGTAATGCTAAAAATCGATTGTTTGTGAAACTTGATTCAAAAACATCAGACAGAAATGAATCCAAGCCCTGCGAGCAGAACACACCATGACACTGAAATGTTTTGCGGTGACATAAGATGCAGAAATACAGCTCTCATTTAGGTGTTTATGTCACATGATGAAATCGAGAGCTCTCTGTCCAATTTTCAAAAGAAACCAGAGCTGAATGGTATCTGGAAAAAAATGCAACCTGTGATCTCAAGCTTTCACAATTTACATGGTCGGGCTGTTTAGCACGTTCCTCTTTCTGAATTTAGGGTTTCCAGTGGGACACTTATTCCTCGAACACCACCATAGAGGATCAGGTTCTGATGCATGTCTGAAGCCTAACATCACTTAAATAGCATTTACCAAAGTGTCATCTGCATGCTCTGGATTTGCCTTGGGAGGATGAGCTAGTTTTATTCTTGGATAATGTGATTGCTACCCTTTTATGCTCTGCAAGGCTCTGACATGCAATACATAAGCGCTGACTGATGGATGAATCCAGACAGCATGACACAAGTGTCAGGATCTTTTCACCTTAGTTTGCATAACCTTCTTGGCCAAAGATGTCTCTCAAAGGTCACTATGGTTTAAAAATGTTTTGTAATTCTTGTTTTATTTTATTGCACATCATGCAAAAATTCTACAGTATTCCCTAAACGTAATATTAGTTGTAATTGCTGTAGTTGTAGCACACACTTCTTCTTTTTATAAAACAAATGTATACATTTGTTTTATAAAAAAAAATAGGTATTTGTTTCTCTATTTATTGTTAGTTATATCGGTTGCATTTACCAATTAGATAACTTTGCTTTGTTAGCAATACTTTGTTAGGCCCCTGTACTCTGTTCTCTACTGGTCAGGACACTCACTGGACCACCACAGAACAGGTATTATTTGAGAGATGAATGTATCTCAGTTTTGCAATGACATTGACCAAATGATGGTGTGTTATTGAGTGTTTTGCTAGTCCAAGAGGACCAGACACAATAGTAGTAATAGAGATTTTAACTGCTGAACAAAAAATTTGGTCATCAACATCCTGTAAGGACTAGAACTAACTCACAATGATTAGAACTAACTCACACAGAGGAGCTACTGTCTTTGATCTTACATGGTGGAGCCATATGATTGAACACAGTGTTTAAAACCTGCAGTACAGTAGCACTACAGTAGATCAGCTGTGTCTGATCTGCTTGTACCAGCACTGCACACAGAGTTTGTCTCTGTGTTCTGTTATACGTATGTTGAGATTTACTGGACTCAACTATATGAATGCTTGTGTTAGGCTCCAGAATTTGATGTGATCCTAGTCAGCACAATTGGATAATTAAAGAAAATAACACTTTTTCAATTATAAAATATGTTTGAATCAAGCATTTAAGAATCATCCCATTTGCTCAATCATCCCCATGTTACACAACGCCACACATCCGGTCATGATCAATAACCCACTACTACTTACCATTAACAACACGGCATCTGTTTAATAATGGAATCTTATTTCATGAAAGGTGATTCATTTTATGCATTTAAATTGATTATTTTTGTAATTCTATATAGTAATATGTATCCTATATGTATCCTATATGTACATATACATATGTATATGTAGCCCTGGCCCTACCGTTGTTTATTGTTTAGCCTATCGTGTATGTATGTATGTATATATGTATATATATATATATATATATATATATATATATATATATATATATATATATATATATATGTGTGTGTGTGTGTGTGTGTGTGTGTGTGTGTAGGTGTAGGTGTGTGTGTGTGTGTGTGTGTGTGTGTGTGTCTTAACTGCTAACTCTGTACCCTTTCAGACAAAATATTCGCAATCATCATGCATTGAAGCAGATTTTTTTTTATTGTGTAAAATGCACTTGTAAATGTCCCTTAATAGATTGTATTACGTATACATAAACAATTAGAACAGTCCGCACTACACACATTTTAAGCACAAGCACATATAATTACACACACTCAAGGCTAAACAAATCTTGAACATTGTGTAACATATCTATTTAAGAACCCTCTATGAATAACATAACTCCTTTTTAGATTTACTAATGTCCCGTAATGCAGAGCTGTCTATCACACACTGTCGCAGGCACATTGAAATATAGGATAGCATGGCAAATAGCTCTTAGTGGAAACACATCCCTGGAGCTTCAGGTGCAATGTTCTCAGACTTAATCTTCCAAAGAATATCTGTTTAGGGACCAATTGTTCCAGGTGGACAGTTCTAATCACACATTCACCCAAATTAAAATGCCCTGCCAAATGGAACAAACAGATTATTGGCTACACCGTCCAGCGGTCTTACCCAATAATATAAATTTAGGAACTCTTAAGTTGACAAATGCACACTATCACAGTGCACCAATGGATCAATATATAGTAGTCGATTAGCAAAAGACAGTGTTATTCAATACTGACACATTACTAGCTCATTGAGAAATTAGTCAGTATTGCCAAACGTGCATAGATCCAGGCACACATGTGCTCAGGATTATTATACCTACAACAGCAGCCATGAAGCATGTCTGGCCAGCTATATCTAAGCCAAAGAGAAGTCAAGACAGAGATGAAAAGCCAGAGAGGGTCAAAAAAACTTTTCTTTCCAGATTGTTTGAAATTCCCTAAAGGCTAGACTAGCTGACATGCTGTTTTGGGGCCAGTGTCCCTCCCTGACAGTCAAGATTTAACCAGATGAAGGGAGTGCAGAGCAGACAGCTCAAGTCCTTGGCTAACCACTTAGTGAAGTAAATAATCTACTTATAGAACTTCTCTGCTTTATAGCAAATAATAATTGTTAATAGATTGTCAGTGCTGTATAGACTAAAATTATGTAAATTGTAATTTGTAAATGTAAATAATAATGGGATTTCACTCATGAGAACTGTAGACTTTTTTAAGAAACAAAAATGTTAGCATAAATTTCAACATACGTTCATTTATAATGTTTATTTTAAAACCCGTTTTAAAACAAAGTATCCACATTTCACAAAGACTTCAGACTGTAGGTGGAGTTTCAGGAAGAAACCCATGCAGACATGAGACCATTCACACTTACATAAAAATGACCTTGGCTTCCAGGCAAGAATTATACATGTCCTGCAGGGAATTAAATCTATATGCTTATCATATCTTATTACATTTTCAGATATGCAATTTCTATAATTTGATATATATTTTTAACTATATATAATTATGTTATTGAATACAATATTTCCCTTTGTTGCTGCATATCAATCAAGATCTTATCTTAAATATAGTGTTGTCTTTATGTTCCACACTGCAGGTAAAGTATCTGTAATCTACACGATGTGTCTTTTACCTTTGCAATTTTTTTTACTAATTGCACAGGCCTTGTGCCTTGTGTGTGTTCACATCTGTTTTATTTTCCCAAATTGCATTGCCTCACATTGGTTTTGTGACTCCAGAAGCTCAAAACAGGCACAGCTTATTTTTCGGAGGCTGCAGACGAAACCCAGTTCCAGAACATTCTGAGCTCGAGACACCCATTTTAATTGGCCAGCCTTCTTTAAAATAATTTAAAACACAGCAGTCATGAATACATTCACCAGCTATTACCTCTCTAATCTCCACTATTATAAACATCATAGCATGTGGAAAAAATAACTACAGTAATATGACATGTGCAACTGTAGCAACGACATCATAATTAAGAATAGTGCAGGGGTGGACTACCACATGCCGTGTGGTTTAGGCCCACTCCCTGACACACATCCTGTTATGTCAGGGACAGGACAGGAGATCATCTGCAGGAAAAGCACAACATGCACTTGACAATCTGCAAATGCTCTATTCTAACACATGTTAAAACAACCATCTAACACCATCTAACAACCATCCTAGCCATTTGTGAAAATTATGACATGCAATTAACAAAAATAATTGCATTAAATATGCAATAAATAGTGGGGAAACCAAGGGGTTTCTCTGGGTCCTCTGGTTTCCTCCCACAATCCAAATGCATTGATTCAAGGTAAATTTAATGCTCTAAAATAGAGTGTGTTTGTAGGTGTGAGCGAGTGTTCCCAGTGATAGATTGGTGCACTGTTCTGAGTGTATCTGCCCAGTACCCGAAACGTTCTCCCCTGGATGGGCATGGGGAACAGCCACCCCCCCAAACATCAGAATCATCTAACATCTTGACCTTGATTCTGGTTAATGTTTTTCTGTACTCCAAAATCTTATACAAAACCGTTCCAGAAGAGTGGAAGCTGTTAGAACTGCAAATAGGGGAACTAACTTACAATGATATGTCATAAAGCATGTAGGTGTAATTTGTAGGTTTCCCAATACTTTTAACCATATAGTGTACATTCTGGACCCACAGCGCGATCCGGCGCGCGGGTCGCAGCGTGAGCACCCGTGCTTCTCTGCGCGTCTCCCGCCGTGGGAGCTTCCCGGTCCTAGGGTTCATCCACTTAGCGAGTTTTTTCTCGCCGAACGGGATTCGCCGTGCATTCAGCGAGCTTTTCCTCGCCGACCGATTCCCGCCGCACGCTCCTCCGTGCGAGTCTCCTTACTCCACGGAGGACCCGTTCAGTGAGCTGTTGCTCGCCACTCGGACCCCGCCTTCCGCTCCTCAGTCGGACCCTGTCTCCACGGAGGACCCGTTCAGCGAGCTTTCCCTCCCTGCTCGGGTTCTGCCTCGCCACTCTGCTCGCGACTCTGCTCGGGATTCCCCTCACGCTGCGCGACACTCAGGGCGACGCTTCTCAACGCGTGTTTCCTCGCGGTTCTCTCTGCGATTCCCCTCGCGCTGCATCTCGCGCTGAGTCTCGGCACTGCGCCTCGCACTGCGCCTCGCAACGCTCAGGGGGACACTCTGCAGGCGTCCCAACGCGTTGTTCCTCGCGTTGCTCCTCGCGCAGTCCCTCTCGTTGCCCCTCGCAGCCCTCCGCGCGTCGCTTCCCGCAATTCCTCTCGCGATTCTGCTCGCGATTCTCCTCGCGCTGCGCTGCGCGACACTCAGGGCGACGCTTTTCCTCAACGTGTGTTTCCTCGCGGTTCTCCCCGCGATTCCCCTCGCGTTGCCCCTCGCGCTGCGCCTTGCGGATCAGCTCACCCCTAAGTTGGTCCGTTCTGACTTCGCGGACGATGGGTCCTCTAAGGTGGACGACCAGCCACCTGGGAAGGACAATTTGCCAACCGCTCTGGACAAAGGAATCGCCGGACCAAGGACTTTGGGGCGGATGAATTCGCATGGGACCCTGGGCCGGCTGCCATGTTCATGGACCAACTCGGACTCACCGTTGCGTCCACTTGGGTCACAAGTGCGTCCACTCGGGTCAGTTCTGCGTACACTCGGGTTACATGTGCGTTCACTCGGGTCTTTTCTGCGTCCACTCGGGTCACTGGTGCGTCCACTCGGGTCACTTGTGCGTCCACTCGGGTCACATGTGCGTCCACTCGGGTCCCCTTTGCTTTCACTCGGGTTACTTCCGTTTCCACTCGGTTCACATGTGCATCCACTCGGTTCACCTCTGCGGTCGTGGGTACCCTCGCGATTCTGCTCGCGATTCTCCTCGCGCTGCGCTGCGCGACACTCAGGGTGACACTTTTCCTCAACGCTTGTTTCCTTGCGGTTCTCCCCGCGATTCCCCTTGCGTTGCCCCTTGCGCTGCGCCTCGTGCTGCGTCGCGCGTTGCGCCTCGCGGGATATTCAGGGTGACACTCCACATGCGCCCCAACGCGATTTTCCTCGCGTTGCTCCTCGTGCTGCCTCTCTCGTTGCCCCTCGCGGTTCTTCACCGGTTGCCCCTCGCGATTCGCCCCGCACCGCGCGATATTCAGGATGACACTCCACACGCATCCCAACGCGTTTGTCCTCACGTTGCTCCTCGCGCTGCCCCCCTCGTTTCCCCTCGCGTCGCTTCTCGCAATTCTCCTCGCGCTGCGCTGAACGACGTTCGGGGTGAGACTTCACCTCCACGTGGGTTTCCTCGCGGCCCTCGCGCTGCTCCTCGCGCTGCGCCTCGTGGCGCTCAGGGTGGCACTCCGCCTGGGCCTCAACGCGATTCTTCTCGCGTTGACCCGCGTGCTGCTCCTCACACTGTGCCTCGCGAGGCTCAGGGAGACACTCCGCATCCGCCCCAACGCGTTCTTTCTCGCGGGGCTCCTCGCATTTCACCTCGCGATGCGCCCGGCGCTTCTCCTCGCGATGCTCCGCATAATATTCCGCGGGGTTCTCCGCGGGGCATGCCGTCCGGGGTCTGTGTAGTCTGCGGTCGGGGTTCGGACTCCGTCTCGGTAGACCAGAACCATATGGTGTGTAGTATGGACGAGGTACTGGCTCTTCCTATTTGTGTCCAGGTGGCGGAGAGGAGGCAGACTGGGAGTCGGAGCAGGGTGCTCGGCGCATCCTCCGGAGGGCAGTCCTGTGGTCTGGTGGGGAGTCGCTGGATTCCTGTGGGCCCCGCACAGGATCAGCTCACCCCTAAGTTGGTCCGTTCTGACTTCGCGGACGATGGGTCCTCTAAGGTGGACGACCAGCCGATGAGGGGCAGATGAATTCGCATGGGACCCTGGGCCGGCTGGCATGTTCATGGACCAACTCGGACTCACCGTTGCGTCCACTAGGGTCACAAGTGCGTCCACTCGGGTCAGTTCTGCGTTCACTCGGGTCACATGTGCTTTCACTCGGGTCTTTTCTGTGTCCACTCGGGTCACTGGTGCGTCCACTCGGGTCACTTGTGCGTCCACTCGGGTCACATGTGCGTCCACTCGGGTCACCTTTGCTTTCACTCGGGTTACTTCCGTTTCCACTCGGTTCACATGTGCATCCACTCGGTTCACCTCTGCGGTCGTGGGTACCCTGGTCTCCCCCGTGGCCGTGTTGGTTTCTTCGGGCCGTCTACCCACGTACCTCTCTCCGGTCTCCGCACCCGCTGTTGCTGCCCGGGTTCCTGAGTCCACGTTGGGCTCTCCCGTACCGGAGTCCGCGTGGGGGTTCGGTCGCCTTCAGCCTCCCAAGGGGTCTCTGCGCCGTTGCGCACTCATGGGGTTAAGTCTTCCTTGGACACTCAGGGGATTAAGACATTCCCGTTTCCTCAGAGGCTCATGTCCTCCACGCGCTCAAAAAGGGTCACGTCCCCCACGCACTCACAATGGGCCTCGCCGTTCCCGTACCCTTAAGAGCAATTTGCTTATGTTTATAAACATGTGACCTTTATACTGGTTATTCCCAATGGTTATATATAAATATAACAGAAATGAACCTGCTAAGTCTAAATCTGATGAATGTGATGAATGGAGGAATGGATTTTTTTTTCAATAACACACATCCAGGATAGGAACAGGACTCATGCTCTCTTACAGGAGAGTGTCTTACAGGACAGGAGGTGTGCTTAGAAACAAAATGGCTGACTCTAACTTTTATCCTCTAAGCCACACACTTTCCTGGCTAAGCTAGGTCCTTCCAGGAACTGTGTTTATGGGATTTGGAGTCTCTATGGTGTCCTTCTTTGGAGTTTTTAACAGCCGCCCCTCAATATGTACCTACATATTCCATCCATCCATTATCTTCCGCTTTGTCCTATATTAGGGTCACGGGGGGGGGGGGGGTTTGATTTAAAGGGTTAATCATCAGTCTTTTACATTTGTTGGAAGGTACTCCCTGATGAAACGTTTTTTGATGCGCCAAAGTTTGGCTCTGTTGCCATCTTCTTCTTTGCATGATTTTACTTTGTGCATGGATAGCTTGGGGCATCTTGCCACCCTATGAGAAGAATATTGGGAGTGATTGGAAGGGTTTAGAGCAGGGGTCTCAAAGTGCCGGCCCGCGGGCCGGATGTGGCAAGCAGTCTTTTTTGGCCCCTCAAGGGTTAACAAAATAAGCATTTAAAAAAAAAAAAAAAAAAAAAGAAATTATAATTATAATCTGGCCCACAATTTGGTTTAATTATTTACATTATTATGTTAATCTTTATATTTTATCTTAATTTGTAATGTGGTGTTTGTGCGTTTATTTTTTTTTTGATTAGCGCCAGCCGCGTAAGCCCAACCCACTCGTAAGCTGCACGTCTCTGTGTGTAACGGGTTGTACTCAGGAACGAAGCCGGAGTCGATGAACAGTGTAACAGTCACTGGTGTAGATGTGTCTCTGGTGCTATTGAAAGACACAGACTCGTTTAGTAATAGGAACTCTGAATCGCTTTACTCCTCCACATGTATCGTCATCTCTCGTGTGTCACACCTTTATTCGTCCTCCCGCAACGCATACCTTAAGCATAGTGCCCATGTTACAGCACAACATTCAACAACTGGTTTATTGAAAACAGCGCTCAAACCCCAGTAAACGTACTGATGGTGTAATGCCGCCATGAAGATGATCGCTGACACTCAGGGAAACCGAACTCTCCAGAGAGGTAATCCATAGAACAGAATGTAGCAAGGAATCGCAAACAGCGCAAACAGCGCATTACCAAAGATTAGACGCAAACAGCCAACCCAACCGAACAGCGAGATAGAGAGATAAACAGAAAGTAGTAATCAGAACTCTGGAGAAGGACTCCAAATGCCACCAGTGGCAGGAAGGGGAATAGCAGGCGCAGAAGGTAAGGTGGATGTGACTACGCTACGCATGCGCTCACCATTCCCAGCAAAAATATTTTGTTAGCAAAAATGTCACTTTCGAAGCTCTCAAAAAATAAAATAAAAGTTGACTTGGAAAAAAAGTACATATGTGTGTGAAAAACTCTTCGCAACTGTAAAATTTAATAAATCCAAGCACAGATCCAGACAGACCAATGCCCATCTCCAGTCCATCATCAGAGTGTCCACTGCAAACTCACTTAAAGCAAATGTGGCTCATTTGTGTCAGAAGAAGCACTGTCAAGTTTCTGGTAGCAAGAACTGAGCAAACACTGAATGTATTTAAATTACAATATGTGTAAATAGGGTGGCACGGTGGCTTAGTGGTTTAGCATGTTCTCCTCTCAGCGCTAGGGATTCCCGGTTCGAATACCCATCTGGGCGAAGTTTCCATGTTCTCCCCGCGTCTGCGTGGGTTTCCTCCAGGTTCTCTGGGTTCCTCCCACAGTCCAAAAACATGGATCAAGTCAACTGAGTTCTCCAAATTGCCCCATATAGAGTGTGTATGCATGAATGAGTGTGTGCCCAGTGATGGATTGGCATCCTGTCCTGGGTGTATCTGCCCAGCGACCGAAACGTTCTCCCCTGGATGGGCATGGGGAACCCCCCGCAACCCTAATAGAGGATAAAGCGGAAGATAATGAATGAATGAATGAATGAATATGTGTACATAGTTATTATATAAATAGTTGATTTTCCATTTTCCCGCTGATTTTTGTTGCAATTCTTTAATCTGGCCCCTCATCGAAAACACAGCCTGGTTAGTGGCCCCCAGGTAATTTGAGTTTGAGACCCCTGGTTTAGAGTTCAACATACCTTCTATCTCCACCAGTAGTGTTCTCAGTACTTCTTCAGTCACTGATTGATTGTTTAAAATAGTTCTTAAAGCTGCTTTAATAGATCTAATTTCTCTCTCCCAGGTACCACCAAAATGAGGAGCATTAGGAAGATTAAACTGAAAGTTGATCTGATACTTGGCCAGTATGGTTTGTATTTCTGGACTGAGAACGGCAAAGGCTTCTTTTAGTTCTTTACTACCAATTTGAAATTAATCACTTGATCTGACCATACTTCAAAGGGGCATCCTCTCCTGTTGATGAATTGTCTAAGTGCCATTAGAAAACTATCTGTACTAAGACTATTTAGCAAGTAAATGTGGATACACCTGGTTGTTTGACACTTGAATAGTATGCCCCATCTCTTCTCTGTTTTACGGCCATGAGTCACTGTGAATGGCCCAAAACAGTCCATTCCTGTTGACCAGAAATGAGATTGCCAGATGTGTAGTCGAGAGGTTGGCAAATTTGCCATTTGAGGATTTATTGGCTTTGCTCTCCAACTTCTACATTGCATACAAGACCATTGATGTTTTTTCACAGCTTGTCTTCCATGCAAAATCCAGTAATGCCTTCGGATCTCTGCAAATACTCTTTCTGGACCAGAGTGAAATAAACTTTCATCATAGTACTTGATTAAGAGTCTGGTTAATGGATGAATGGGGCTAGCGCTATAGGATGCAAGTCAGTGTTATTCAATTGCCTTAACCGACCCCCAACTCTGATCAAATTAGCATGGATATCATATTCTGGTGCTAGAATTGATAATTTACTAGAGTTTGAGATTGGTTTATTTGTTATTAAGGTTTTCATCTCATCTGGAAAACTTTCTTGTTGCGATCTGGACAGCAGTATTGTTTCTATTTGTTTTCTGGTTGATGAATTGCTTTCTCAGTTCTTTTTTATCATCCATGTCAGAACAGGAAGCGATATGTGTCCACTCATCTTGTGTCTTTTGGAGCAAAGCTGGACCACAATTCCATCTGTAAGGAGTAGCTAAAGAGCTTAATCTGAGACTTTTGGTAAGATCATCTGCTGGATTACTGTTTGAATCTACATATCGCCAGTCATTCGGGGTTGTGTGCTCTAGGATATCTGTTAAACGGTTGGCAACAAAAGGCTTATAACAGCAAGATGCTGACTTTACCCATGATAGAACTACCATTGAATCCGATCAGAAGATTGTATGCTTCACTGAATGTGTCAGTTCAGACCAAAGGAGTTTAGCTAATTGTACTCCTGATACAGAAGCTAATAATTCTAATCGAGGAATAGACACGGTTTTCTTGGGTGCCACTCTAGATCTTGCCATGAGGAAGGATATACAAATATCTTCTGGAGCACGCTCTAACCTAATATATACTATTGAACCATATGCTCGTTCAAATGTGGAGTTCACTTGCTTGACCAATGAATCCATTCCAACTGGGAAGTTAAATTTGCTGCAATGATGGTAATTCCACCTCCCACTGTTGCCAGGCTTGTTGTACAACATCAGGTAGAAGAGGATCGTCCCATTCTCTTTTCTTGGACCACAATTGTTGAAGGATATGAAGGTAACCAAGAGTATCATACTGGGTGGATAGTTCCTTGTATACATTTCTCATTGTTAGGGTTTGATAGTTCACCTGGCAATACTTATAACCAAGAGTATCTGTAGCACAATTCCATGTCAATCCAAGTGCTCCTTCAAGTAAATCCTCTACATCCTGATTCAGTAGATGAATTGTACTGTTTACTAAAGCCTCTGTGGAAAGTTCTTCAACAACTGAGGAGTCATTACTCGCCCATTGGCAGATATCAAAGCAACCTTCTGCCAGAATCTCCCTCATCTTTAGAATGAGCTCTTTAACTTGGGCTGAACTCTGTAATGATTTTAAACAGTTATATTGATAGGAAGTTGTAGTCTAGGAAGTTGTAAAATGAACGATATCTCCCTCATAACAAGATGGTGTGGTTGGCCAAATTGTTGCTCAAGGGCTACTATTGACTTAGTATATGGATGTGGATCATAAGCATAAGAATGGCGAGCAAAGGGTAGTAACAGATAATCTAACAAGACATGATACTTAAGCATCTCTGGTTCATGTGGAGAAACTAAATTATCTAGTGCCATTTTCAACATGACAAACTCATATGGGTTGTCACTCTTAAAATCAGGAAAGGAAGGAGTTACGCTACGGGAGTAATGGAAGTCATAATAAATAGTGGAAGGCTGGACAAACGGAGGTTGGCAGGGAAGGCTCTGCAAAGGATCAGGCAAATATTTTGCTCCTGGAATTTGTAAAGACTGAGGCTCAGAGCGATTAGATAAGGCATCAGTTAGCACTACTGGACTATGCTGAAAGTGGGCCACTGAATGAGAGGATGGCGGCAGCCCATTGAAATGGGCAACTAATTGGCATATAGGATTAATCTGAACTGGATTATTTTGAAAGTGGACCACTGAAGGAGAAGAAGGAGGCAGCATGTTAGGATGAGCCACTAGCTGTGATAAATGATTAGGCTCAATATTATAAGGTTGAGGCACATCACTAACCTGAGGAACAATCAAGGAAGAAAACTGGGAACTAAGAAGGAACATACTAGTTGAAGTAATAGTTACAGGATGAGTCGACAGAGAGGCAGATTTATAAGGATGGTGGGATAAAGCTAATTTTTGAGGAGCAGAACAAGAGCTTTCTAGAGCTTTACTAAATCTACAAATCCTACACAACTGTGGGTTCGTGCTCTTAAACAGAATCCTTCTTCCGAATCTGATTCTTCATTCTGAGAACTTAAAGACTGGATAGCTGGATCTAAATCTGCGGATTTTAAATCTCTGATTTCAATGTACATGGATTCCATCTTTTCCTCTGAATGGTGTTTTTTAGGCTTTGAACTTGTTCTTGTAGAACCTTTATGTTTGAATCGTGGGAATGTGAGGGACAATGTAGTTGCTGAGCATGAGAGAGGTCAAATCTACTGCTTCCTGATGTCCATGTCCTCTATGATTAGCAGAAGGCCTTGCAGCTCTTTCACGGTCAAATCCTGCTCTATCCCTTTGATACTGTTCAAGATACCTGGGTGATTTTCTCTGTCTTGTTGGTCTTCTGTTCACCTTGTCCATTTGCATGATAATAACAGCCCAGGTTTTGGCACCATGTTACATTTAGATTTAGTCATTTAGCAGACGCTTTTATCCAAAGCGACTTACAAGGTGAGCACAGGGTTAATCACAACATCCCTGGAGCAATGAAGGTTAAGGGCCTTGCTCAAGGACCCACATTGGTAACTTCAGTGGACCTGGGAATTGAACCGCCAACCTTCAGATTGATAGCCCAACGCCCTAACCACTGAGCTACCATGCCCACCATGTTGCATATTGTCTCTTAACAACAGTCAAGTCAGTATGGCATAAACCCGTGTTGGAATTCAACAATAATGAGGATTTAGGAAGTAGGATTTCCCTGGTTTTAAGGGAGGTATGCTATCGTGATGGTGTATCCATTAAAACACAGGAAGATAAATCACTTGATCAAACATTTAATACCAGCCATACATGAACAGTTCCATAGACTCCAACATTTGGTATTGCATGGATAAGGACAGATGGATGGAGAAAGATAATAAAAAATGAGTGGAAGGAGTGATTAATGGAGGAATGGGTGTTTATTTTTAATAACACACATCCAGAATAGGAACAGGACACAGGTTCTCTTACAGGTCTGGTGTGCTTAGAAACAAAATGGCTGACTCTACCTTTTGCCCTCTAAGCCACTCCCTTTCCTGGCTAAGCCAGGCCCTTCCTGGATCTGTGGTTATGGGATTTGGAGTCTTTGGAATATTTAACAATTATGTTTGTTCTATATTATATAATTTTGAAATTTATGCAAAACGGTAAATGAAAAATTGGAACAGGTAATGAACAGAAACTAATACTCTGGGGATAAAGAGCAGTGAATACAAACAAGAAGATGAATACAAACAAAAGATAAAGGAAATGAGGATGACCTCTGGGAAGACCAGGAAAATTTATATGTACATATATACTGTTTCACTTTATGGGTTATGGTGTGGTAGCTCAGTGGTTAGGGTGTTGGGCTATCAATCTGAAGGTTGGGGGTTCAAATCCCAGGTCCACTGAAGTTACCAGTGTGGGTCCTTGAGCAAGGCCCTTAACCCTCATTGCTCCAGGGCTGCAGTATCAACCCTGTGCTTGCTTTGTAAGTCGCTTTGGATAAAAACGTCTGCCAAATGACAAAATGTAATGTAATGTAATGGGTTATCTCGGCACTAGCCCAGGCAGCGTAGCTTTTCCCTCCCTTTCGGCTGCAGCTTCCAGGCTGCATAAGCACGGCACTAGCCCTGCCAACATTTAGGTTTTGTTTTTCTGGCTTCAGCTCCTGTGCTGTGGAGCCTGGTGCTAGCTCTGTCTGAGCCATTCTGCTCCGCCTCCTTACCTCGAGCGGTCCAGCTCCGGAGTCGAGCGATCCGCTCCGAGTTTTCTTCGAGTATTTGTTGCAGTCATGAAGGTGTATGATTGCTTCCCAAGATTTGGGAAGATAAAGTTCCCCCCTCCTCTCGCTGTAAGCTCCTGACTCCATGTGACGGGGTGTATTAAAAACCCCTGCCTTTTATTCTAAATTGTTGCACGATGTTTGATTGCATGGCCGGTCTGGAGCTGTCGGACAGGGAGAAGGTTTGAGGCAGTGTTATTGGAAAGGTTTCCCCCTAGTTCCTCACCCGGCAACATCAGCGATACATTGTCTGTGTGTGCCCAAAACAGCCCTGTGGTTGTGCCCTCTCAGGTCCCTCCAGCGGTTGCGCCCGCTGCACTCCCGTGCGCTCCCGCCATAGACTCCCCGGCATGTGCTCCCGCCATAGACTCCCCGCCTTGCGCTCCCGCCTTAGACTGTGCTGCATTCTGTCTTCTTAAAGGATCTTCGCGACCCTAAACGGCTTCCCCGTCACCTTCATGACCTTAAACGGCCCCTTTCGAGCTCTATTTCGCTTGGGTTCACTGTGGTTCTGGCTGGTTTTTTTTGTCAGGAGACTGAGGAGAAGGAGGCCAGGAGAGAAGGCAAGACTCCTAACTCTCCACGCCGTGTGCCTGAGACAGCCCTGCGTCCGTGTGTGAACCAATCAGCCTTATGGTCACACCCTTTCAGGTCCCTCCAGCGCTCACGCCCTATCAGGCCTTTCCCGCGGTCCCTCTCAGTCTCCCAGGCGTCAAAGCCTGCCATAGTTCCTTAAAAGGTCACCTGCCGCCGCCTCTCCTTCAATAAACGGTCCCCGCGTTGTCGCCCTTAAAGTGAGGGTTAGGAGTGCCAGGCCATTACTCACTTTTTTTGTTTTTCTTTCCCATTTTTCAGTTAATAAATGTTTCTCATCCCTCATAGGTCCCACATTTGGTTAATTAACTGTTTCACTTTATTGGTTCCGTTCTCGGTTATGTGGTCTGACTCCAGTTATTTATGTTCCGCTTTTTCGTTTGTCAGCAGGCTAGCATTTAGTTCAGTTCCGTCATGCATTCTCGGTCCTTTGGTTGTTAATGTCCTTTTGCGTTAAAATGAAACCAATCTATGCTTACCTGGTTGCCTGACTCCACACAGTGCATTGACCAAAATAAATATTTTGGGTGAAAGGAGTGCTAAGTGCATGAGGAAGAGGTAAATTAATACCTACCTTTTCATTCAATTATACTTTTTACAGGTTTGGAAATAAACCAAACTATGTTACACTAAGTGAAATTTTTATTCATTCTTGTATTATGCAAGACTTCAGCTGCTCAGCTGTCCATGTGTCATTGTTCTCTGATGCTTGTCTTTATAATGTTTTAAACATTTAATAAGACATAAATTTAAACTTCAGACTGGACATCGGTGTCTATGAAGCTACACTGTGGTTACTCCTGCAGAATGAGGCCTGGCAGTGTCCTATTGGAATATGACATCAAGTTCATGGAAAAAGTCATTACCATCGCTGCAAAATACTAATTTAAACCTAAGATTCAATAGTAGCTTTACATATATGCAAATGACACTTGCCATGAGCACTGATAGATCTTGATGACATCACAGGTGCTGTTTTTAGTTGTTTTTACTGGTAATTGTCGGAGTGAATGTTTTCATCTTTGGGAAATGGAAGCATGGATCTATTTTTTTACCTTAGTACAAGGTAAGATTTGGCTCCGATTAATCTTTAAAAGCAGAGTTACTAAAACATTTTCTATCTGATTTTATCTTTTTTTGTCATTTTATGTTAGAGATTTACAATTTTTATTGTATTTTTGGTGTCCATTTCTGGTGTCCATTTTGTGTTCATTTTTCCATTGGTGTCCATAAGCCTGATAAAAGGTTTATAAAAATTTATACATGTGTTTGTATATGCAAACATTATACTTTTACACATTTTTTATGAGGTAGGCATACTATTGTGTGTCTGAAGTGTTTTTGGAGTTCGCACCAACTATACCGTTAAGCAGAATATTACATAGGTAGGTTCATGATTTTTTACAGCACTGTCTCTATTTTATGATAGTATTTAATTTCATGATACATTTAATCTGACAACATATTTTGAGACATACCCTGCTATACACCTATACACTTGTGGCATTGCCAGAAATCACAATTTTGGGTTTCTTTAGAATTAATACATGCACTTAAAGCTTAATGTGTTTAAGCTTAATGTGTTTTTTAGTAAGGTAGGTAAATCACAGGTACTATAAATCCACATCATATAAATTTTGGTTATAAGTTAAACTATGTAATACTGTAAAGTGGATGCACTGCCTTGTAACCAAACGCAGCTGTGTCATGGAGTGACAGTGCTCCCATGTGGATAATACACAGTAATGCATTAGTCCCAGAGATTAGATCTCTAATCTAAGATTCTAAAACCTCAGAATGCACTAACATTTTAAGTGACATACAAAGGCTGGGTACCCCTGGCCAAACAGATACAAGACTATAAAGGCATCATCAGTTCTAGATATTATTAAAATAACAAAAATATCACTGCCAACAGTCCATTTTAAAGCGACACTTAATAATTACAAAAGTAATCTCATTTCATCTCATTACCTTCCGCTTAATGGGGGGGGGCAGATACACCCAGGACATGGTGCCAATCCATTGCTGAGAACACACTCACTCACACAGACAGACACACACTATATCGGGGCAATTTCAGATAGGGGCAATTTAGATCAGCCAATTTACTTTCAATCCATGTGTTGGGACTTATCTCATTTTATTTGTTACTTAATCATCTCTAAAGTCGTGCGTGGAGCCACCCCGGGAAAAATGTTTCAGGTGCTGGGTAGACGTGGGCTGTCCTTCTTCTGTGGGTGAGTGTGAATTACATATATGGTAGGGACTTCCTGAGCTCCCAGTCTCACTAATACATTTAACAAATGTTACCTGCCCCCTAAGTCTACATTTTCACAGCTCACCCTGTCATCCCTACCCTTTCCCATGCTCATCCCGCAACTGGATATTCCTACAATTATATACACTCATCCCACCAATGACCATTCCCTCTGTTCCCTGCAGGCAGTCATTCAGCAGTTGTTTAAACTATGTGAATCAGTAAATGTCATTACAAAAATAAAGAGAATTACAAAGTTTAACAAAATCCTTACAAATAATGCAATTAATGTCTTTTTATGTTAAATTCCAACAACCCCCAACAATCCTACAGGTCATGAGCGAGCATGCGTTGCTCTGCACATCGGTACAAATAAGATGTCAGCATGCGTCGAGTCGAGTTCCTTGGTCCACGCAGCACGCAACGTCGATCACCCTAATTCGTTTGGGGTCCCACACTCAGTCCTCTTCACGTCCCTCCGCACAGGTGGTGTGCATCAGGTAGTTAGCGCGATCGATCTTTAGGACTTTGCTCACGTTCACTTTGAGTTTAAACACGACCATCTCGTTCTTGTTGGTGTTTAGCGGGTAGCACTTGGCCTTTTCGATGTTACGGCTCACGTACACGCCCATGCCGAGCATGCCGCTCTCTGAGGGCTTGAATCTGTTGATGATGATATTCTTAGCACTGTCCATGTGCGTTCCGTAAAACATCGTGTAAGTCCGACCCGACTTCGGCTCCTGATTGTCTGTCAGTGTTCTGCTGTCTTTGACAGCACACCAAAGCTCACCATCTCATTGATGTCTATTAAATAACTCTGAAAGAACACGGAGCGTGTTAAAGATACAATATGTAGCTTGTTATCAAGTGAAACCAACGAGAAATAACATCAGAACGAAATATATGAAAACATCATAGCAACATATCAAGTTTCGCGCCTTGCTTTTAGTTTCGTTTCTGTAGTAGGGTTGTCCGAAGGTAGAACCAGCATAGGTATTTCTCTATGGTTCAAGTTCAAGTTCAAGTAATTTATTTATATAACTATTTTTTATAATATTACATTGTTACAAAGCAGCTTTACAGTATTGTAAACATTAAACCCCCAGAGAGCAAACCCAATGTAGTGTTGGATCTTTTGATTTGTGAAAAAGGCAGAAAGAACAAGCTGATGCAAAAATGGCCGTCTCAACTAATTTATTGAGAACAAAGAAAACTTCATGAACACCGTCAGTAACTCACGCTGGCCAGCGGGTCTGCCATCCTCAGCGTTCCGATGCAGTATCTGCCTCCGGGTCTGAGTGATAGAGCGCCCCCGCAGTGCTTACCTGTGTATATATCCGTTAAGTCTAATTCCCGCCCCTTAACTGCCTAAGCCAATCACAAATTATCGCCCTAGGGTTTAAATCAGCCAATCCAAGAACAGTATTTTGGTTCAAATCTAGTGAGCCCCACCCCACTTCCTAATGGTGGCGAGCCCCAGTAAGGTCCTTTGTTTGAATACAAACTTTCAGCCATTTTGGGACTCTTATTATGTTCATGCAATTTAAAATTCCTGACAGTAGAGACAAGGTGAACATGGAAACTCACCCAGACAAACAAAAAAAGGCAAGAAAAACAAACTCCCTTTTATGTTGTTATTTTAAGGAAGAAACCTTGGGCGCCCGGGCAGTATGCTCCAGTATTGTTTAGGGAGCAGTAGGCTAGGGCCTACTGGTTAGGGCATTAGGCTATCAATCTGTCAATCAATCTGTTCAAATCCCAGGTCCACTGAAGTTACCAATGTGGGTCCTTGAGCAAGGCCCTTAACCCTCATTGCTCCAGGGATGCTGTTATTAACCCTGTGCTCACCTTGTAAGTCGCTTTGGATAAATGTTTCTGTTAAATGACCATATGAAATGAAATGAAAAGGTAGGGCAGCTCGGTGGGGTAGTAATTAGCATATCTGGTTTCATCCCACAGTCCAAAAACATGGATTCAAGGTGAACTGTCTGCTCTACATTGAGGGCGTCCTGCAGGACTGCCAGTCCGATAGAAATTCGTGTTCCTTCTAGTAATCCTTGTAGCTGCAATGTTACAGCCATGGAGGATGAGCTGATGGCACCTCCATGAAATTGGCATCACCTCAAAAGAAACAGACAAGAGAAATAGTTAGTTCATACTGTAGGTCTTTAAATTATCACATCAAATTAATACAATTAATACATCAAAATTGTATTAATAAAAACTGAAACTATTAAGTTTAGATCATCATGAACATTTTAATATTAGTCAGCAGTCGCAAGTCTTCACATTGGTCCAATTATTTAAGTGTACTTTGTATTACACACTGATTACGATCTCATTAAGTTAATATTTTAAAATCTTTCATTCATTTTGCTCCAGTATGGTTTAAGTAGGGGAAGCTCATAGTAGTGGCATAGTAGTTAGCGGTTTCATCCCACAGTCCAAAAACATGGATTCAAGTTGAATTTTCTGCTTTAAATTGGCCCTATGTAGTGTGATTGTGTGGGTGTGTGTGTCTGTGTGTGTATGTAAGTGAGTGTGTGTGTGTGGGGGTGTGTGTGTGTGTGTGTGTGTAAGTGAGTGTGTGTTTGTATGTGAACAGCGATTGATTGGCACCCTGTATTGGATGTATCTGCCCAGATTCCATAACGTTCTCTACTAGCTGGGCATGGGGAACCACCTCACAACTAGTCCATAGTACTGTTACGGTCGTAAGACCGGGCGAGGAGGATTCGCTACTCGGAGTGACGAACACAGACGTGTATACAGTCTCAAACGGTTTATTTTCCAACAAATAATCGTGGCGAAGACAACACACAACGCAGGATCGGTAATGCAGGGCGAGCGGTGATGACGTAGGTGGGAAGGCGTACAAACGGTCCAGGAGACTAGAGGAGTGCACTCGACGAAGTGAAGACAGCGGGGGCGAACTGCACACACAAACACAGAGACAGCAAACGGGCAAGGCAACAGAATCACAAGGGCTGGTAGTATCTTGTCTAGACAAGGGCTTGGCACAAGACAAACTGGCGGTGACGGTAGGGTGTGCAGGTTATATATAATAACGCCGTGATAGTACCCAGGTGCGCGTGATTACGGGGGCGTGAACACAGAACAAACCCACACCATGTGACCAAAACAAACCAACCCACACCACGTGACCAAAACAACCGTGTCATTATCCCCCCCCCTCAACGGGTGCCTCCCGGCGCCCTAAATGGCTTGTCCGGGAAGCAACGGTGGAATTCGGCGATGAGGGACGGGTCCAGGATGGCCGCCCGGGGAATCCAGGAGCGCTCCTCCGGGCCGTACCCCTTCCAGTCCACCAGGAACTGGATTCCCCGGCCACGGCGTCGGGAGTCCAGCAGGCGGTGAACGGTATAGGCGGGTTGTCCATCAATCAGGCGGGGCTTGGCGGGGTGGGGGGTTGAGCGGGGAGTGAACAACGGGCTTGATCATGGAGACATGGAAGGTGGGGTGGACACGCATGGACCGGGGAAGGTGGAGGCGGACTGCTGCAGGGCCGATGATGCGGGTGATGGGGAAGGGGCCGATGAAACGTGGGCTCAGTTTGCGTGACTCTGTCTTCAGGGGAATGTTCTTTGTAGAAAGCCAGACGAGTTGCCCCACTCTGTAACTGGGGGCCAGGCGGCGTCTACGGTTGGTGGTGGCAACGGACGTGGCCTGGGCTTGTCGGAGCGCTAGCAGGGTGTTCCTCCAAGTCCGGCGGCAACGGCGGATGTGTTGGCTTACCGAAGGTACGGAGATCTCGGCCTGGTCTTCCGGAAACAGAGGGGGTTGGTAACCCAGAGCGACCTCGAATGGGGACCTCCCAGTGGCGGAGCTGCGCGCGGTGTTGATGGCGTATTCAACCCAAGCCAGGTTCTCTCTCCAACGCTCAGGATGCTGGGCAGAAACGCAGCACAGGGTGTTCTCCACCACTTGGTTGGTCTTTTCCGCTTGCCCGTTGGACTGGGGGTGGCCACCAGAAGAGAGAGAGATCTCAGTCCCGAAGAACTTGTGGAAGGCTCTCCATACCTGGGAGATGAATTGGGGTCCCCGGTCCGAGACGATATCCAGGGGTATACCGTATATCCGGAAGACTTGTTCAAAGCATAGCTTGGCAGTTTCTAAGGCAGAAGGAAGCTTGGACAAAGCGATTAGTCGTACGGATTTTGAGAAGCGGTCAATTATGGTGAGTATGACGGTATTACCCTTGGAGTTCGGTAGTCCTGTGACAAAGTCCAACGCTATGTGGGACCAGGGACGCCCAGGTATGGAGAGCGGTTGGAGTAGACCAGCGGGGGGCTGATGTGAAGCCTTGTTGCGGGCGCAGGTGGTGCATGCGGCGACGAACTGCCTGACATCAGCTGCCAAAGAGGGCCACCAGAACCGACGCCTGATGAGATCCTCGGTGCGCGCTCCTCCTGGGTGACATGCCCAGCGGGACTCGTGGCCCCACTTGAGCACTGCAGTGCGGGCGGCAGCGGGCACGAAGGTCCGATTGGGTGGCCCCAGCCCAGGGTCCGGGTCCTTAGCCAGCTCCCGTTCCACGATTCGACGTACCTCCCAGGAGACGCCTGCAACGATAAGACTGGGAGGGAGAATCGTTTCAGTTTTACCCCCTTCCTCCTCGTCAGAGAAGAGGCGTGACAGGGCATCGGGCTTTGCGTTCCGTGTGCCGGGGCGATAGGACAGAGTGAAATTGAACCGACCAAAGAACAGGGCCCACCGAGCCTGACGGGAGTTCAGTCGTTTGGCCGACTGGATGTAGGCCAAGTTCTTATGGTCGGTCCAAACCACAAATGGCTGAGCTGCCCCCTCCAGCCAGTGGCGCCACTCCTCCAACGCGAGCTTGACCGCCAGCAGCTCGCGGTTCCCGACGTCATAGTTCCTCTCTGCCACCGACAACTTTCTGGAAAAGAAGGCACATGGGTGAAAACGGCCCTCTGCTTTCTGTGAAAGGACGGCTCCCACTCCAGCGCCCGATGCGTCGACCTCCACGACGAATTGTTTGGTGGGGTCAGGTTGGACCAGGATGGGAGCGGAAGTGAAGCGGGTCTTGAGCACGTCCATGGCGTCCTGAGCCTTCTGGTTCCAGCAAAACTTCAACTTCGTGGATGTGAGGGCGGAGAGAGGTGCGGTGATGCTGCTATAGTCTTTGATGAAGCGCCGGTAAAAGTTGGCGAACCCCAGGAATCGCTGAAGTTCGGTTCTGGTGGTGGGAGCCGGCCAGTCGATGATGGCCCTGATCTTCTCCGGATCAGGTCGCACCGCCCCAGGGGACAGGCTGAACCCCAGGAAGGAGACCGACCTCTGGTGGAAGCAACACTTCTCCGCTTTAACAAACAGGCGATTCTGAAGGAGACGACTTAGCACCATACGTACGTGTCGGGTGTGCTCGCTGGGTGTCCTGGAGAAGATGAGGATATCATCCAGGTAGACAAACGCAAATCTATCCAGGAAGTCCCGCAACACATCATTCACCAAGGACTGGAACTGGTGTGCAGGGTATATATAATAACGCCGTGATAGTACCCAGGTGCGCGTGATTACGGGGGCGTGAACACAGAACAAACCCACACCACGTGACCAAAACAAACCAACCCACACCACGTGACCAAAACAACCGTGTCAAGTACGCAATTAATTGGAAGATAATGAATTGAGATAACATAATAGTTTAAGGGTTAAGTCCCCGAAATGTTCTCCCTTGGACGGACATGGTTAATCCCCCATAGCCCTAGTAGAGGATTAAGCGGAAGGTAAGGGGATGAGATGGTTTTAATATGTTGTTAATAGTTATCTGGGATAAGGGTTCAGCCAATGTTCTTAATTCAATTGCAATAGGCTGCATTTAAAATTTTGCTTATGTGTGAACAATGACAAGAACCACAAATCACTAATACAACTCTACGTGTACTACCTTTCAATGATGAAGCTCTTTGTACCTTTTCCCTGTGTTTTGGTCACGTTGCTTGAGCACCCATTTCTTCACATGTAACACCTTACCAAATCCACCATAATTAAAATCCACCTTAAAATCCAAAACATGCTCAAATTGCGTCAATATTTTTATGTTGTTTATATGTATGACTTTACACAACATACTCACGAAACCACATTTACCTGTGAATATATAGAAAGTAAAGTCATCAGTTTGGTTTAAGGAAAGGGACACTCCCCTCCTCGTGTTTCTGCACTCTTGTCTAGTTTGCCAGTTCCATTAACTATTTAGATGCACTTTATAGTTCAACAATTCTAGACTGTGGACAAACAGGCATGTTCCAAGAGTTACACCTCAATGACACTGAGAGACACTTCTAACAGATTGTGGTGTTGATTCTACTTACACAGTCAAAATGACCAACAGCTTTCTGTTGTTTTTTATTTTATTTTTTTGGGTGGCAGTTGTAGATTTGTGGTTAAGGAACTTGCTGATGGTACCTGGTTCAATTTCTGGTTTCAATTCTTTGACTGAAATGTCTTTGAGCAAGGCACCTAACCCCAATTGCTCCCCACCGCTCATCAGTGTGGATATATATGTGTGTTTCACTACACAGATGGGCTATAGGTGGTGACAAATTCCTCTCTGTGTAAGCACAGTAGGTAAAATTGACCTCTTAATACTGCTCAACTGAAAAAAGTTCACCAACTAAAAATTTGCCATCAGCATCCTGTAAGTTGCTTTGCATGAGCACTGATTATGGTTTTGAGAATACCTAAAACTAAACATGAAGCAACAGATGAGCTTCGGTCTCTGATTTTACAGTGACTGAAGGTGGAGAAATAAGGTAGATGTATCTAAAAGAGTGAACAGTGACAAGTTAAATCTCCAGCAGTAGTACTGATCCACTGGTATCAGCACAAATCACACTATCACATCACTATTATCTCTTAAGGTTGATGCTGTTTTTCCTGTATACAAAATAATTCATTAGTAGTGATATTTTTATTTTTAAATAAAAAAACAGCACTTTATTTTAATTATTGGTTTCACCATAACATGACTGATGAAATGTTATCCATTTTAATGAAATAAAATATGCAGAAAAAACAGTGGGGACAATCATTTTTGGTAGGTAAAAATTCTTATCACACAAAAGTTAGGAGTGCATTTTGGACTGCTTGTTTATTATTTTTGTCTGCGGTCCAGGATTTATTACTATCGTTACTTCCTGCCTCTTGTGTTTTCCATCACGTTTTTCTTTAGTTTTTTAGAAACTCCGCCCTTTTCCTACAAGAGGCGGGTTACAGCTGTTCCGACATTGTGTTCTAGTTAAAAAAGTGCAAAAAAAAAAAAGACCATAACAGAATGCTGGTAAATATTGGCATGCAAGACCCAACTGCATGTGACAGAAAATCACAAAAAAAACATAATTGAATGAAACCCTAAACAGCATAAATAAAAGAAGCAAAAATGGTGGAAAGAGTCCTTGTCCTTCCCAGCAATCTGAGCACAGCTGAGCATGAGAGCTGGATGAAAGGCAGGCAGTGCATGGCTGGAGAAAACAGCCTCTAGCCACTGGTATCACGTTACATGCTAAATTGAAATGAAAAAAGCATGGTTGAAATTTTAAACACCATTTCTAATTAACATGAGGAAAATCTGTCATGTTCATAAATTTTGTACATTTGCATTAATAAAGACTCCACACTGTTTACACAGTGGTTAGTTATTTTGTCCTCCCAGACACCACAATAGTTAAATTACACCAGTTTATATTACAAGGATAATATTACTTTAAAGGAAAGGAAACAAGCTGTAGGGAAGAGAGTAAATATGTTAGATGTTGCTAACATGGTAGGCATTTTGAATTCTGCCATATTTTTATTCATTTATACATTATCTTCCACTTAATCCTATACTACGATCACATGCTCATCCACAGGAAAACGTTTCGGGTCACCCAGGTCAGGGCACCAATCTATTGCTGGGCACACCTACTCACACAGACACACACACATAAACACACTCTATATGGGACAAGTTAGAGCATTCAATTTACCTTAAATCTATGTTTTTGGACTGTGGGAAGAAACCGAAGAACCCAGAGGAAACCCACGCTGACAGGGCGAGAACAATGAAACATCACCTAGATCGGGATTCAAAACTGGATCCCCAGCACTGAGAAGTGAATGTGCTAACCATTAAGCTACCATGCCCTGCCATCTTTTATTTAACCTAAATTTTTCAGATGGGAATGTCTCTTTTGAGACAATCTGTATTATCCACTAAGAAGGAAAGAGGGAAGCTCGAATTTCAAATGTCAAATGACACATCTCTTTATGTATAATTTTTATAAACTTATGTATATAATCCTTTATTAGGGCGGAGTGGGTGTCCCCATGCCCATCCAGGGGAGAACGTTTCGGGTGCTGGGCAGAAACACCCAGGACAGGGCGCCAATCTATCGTTGGACATGCTCACTCTCATAGACACACACAAATGGACACTATATGGGGCAATTTAGAGCATTCAATTGAACATGAATCCATGTTTTTGGACTGCCAGAGGAAACCCACCTGGACACATAATCTTACAAATATCCAATGATGTCATTCCACTCTAAATAGGACACCATTTCCCTAAACCTATAACAGCTTGCACTCTTCTGGAAAGACTATCTATAAGACATAATTTTAGAGTGTGTCTGTGGTATTTTTTTGACCATTATTTCAGAAGATGTGAAACACTGATGCTGGCTGAAAGAGTCTGGATCATCTTTCTAATGCATTTCCAGGAGTTTTTGGAATTGAGGTCAAGCTTTGGGCCAGTTGAGTTCTTTCACACCAAACATACCGCACCATGCCTTTCAGGACCTGAGCACATGAGCACAATCAAGCTGAAAAAAAAGCCATTCTTAAACTGTTCCCATAAAGCTGGAAGCACTCAATTATAATGCATGACTGTGTGCTTGATTTTGTACAGCCACATCTAAATGAAATGCCATATTTACTAAACAAAGGATCTGTCCCGATACTTTTGTGTACTATACTGTAAAGTCTATACTTATTTTACACATAATAAGAATATAGAATAGCAGCACGGTGGATTAGTTGTTAGCATGTTCCCCTCACAATGCTGGGGATTCCATGTTCAAATCCTATCTAAATGGAGTTTCCATGTTCTACCCGTGTCCATGTGGGTTTCTTCCAGGGCCTGCGGTTTCTTCCCACAGTCTAAGAACATGGATTCAAGGTAAATTGAATGATCTTAATTGCCCCATATAGTGTGTGTTTGTGTGTGTGTGTGTGTGTGTGTGCGAGTGAGAGTGCCCAGCAATGGATTGGCGCCCTGTCAGCCCAGCGCCCAAAACGATCTCCCCTGGATGGGCATGGGAAACCCCCGCAACGCTAGTAGAGGATTAAGTGAAAGATAATGAATGAATGAATGAATTAATTAATTAATTAATTAAGAATATAGAATATATTGTGGATAAATAGTTGCAAAATTCATTGCTATGGCACAAAATGTCATAGTTTGGCTGTAAAATAGGTTATGTTTTCTAAACGTATCTTCACTATATTTCTTCTATTATTTATTTATGCTATTACATATTTAAAGCAGTATTTTATGTTTTATTGCACGTTTATACCAGGAATTGAACACACAATGACAATCACCTATGATTAACCAAGGCAGTGAAAGTTACCAATCTGGCAACCGGAGCGCCAATACAAACGCATCACCAACTGTAGCGCATCGTTCTACAGGTGAAGAATCGGGCCGTTGAAACTAGATAGCCTATCTGAGAATGTTTTTTTAACCATTTTGTTAACATATTTTTCTTTTACATGTAGCCAATAATAATTCTTATGAACTTTTGAGAATAAACCCGCTGATTCCCCCACACTCAGTCAGTCCATACCGTGGATCTCTCCTTATCAGCCCATACGCTTGTCCCATTTTCTATTTTGCAGCTCAGTTCACCTTTTCTAATCTAGCATGCTAGCCTGGGATGCAAATGACAGAGAAACGTCCTGCAGCCAATTATTTGCATTTACACAAATCATGATGGCTTCAGCTGGGTTACCAGAGGGAGGTATAAATGAATGGGTGCGCTCGCCTGGGCCTCTATGAGCATGTCAGCATAAGGCTTTTAAATGGCTCACTGTATCATTAGTGCCGGACTGAAAAGGCGAAGTGACATCCTACAGACACACATTCGTCCATAAACCTCAAGTCATGATGGAGACAGGTGAGCAGCTTTCAACGTCTTTATTATATGCTCATTTTTAAGCTGGTACATTCTTAATGTACTATAATTTTATTATAGTACATTATTTTATTTTCAGGCCAATATGTATATTGTCTGGACTAGACTGGAATAAACAAATTGTGGTGGCTATGTATTCATTTACATACTTTTTAACCAGTTACAACTAAGTATGCTATAGACACCAGCATAATTAAAAAGTTCCTGGTTTTGCTTTTGATATTAAGTCAAATACTTTATTATTATTTATTATTATTCACATTATTGATATATTTCAGTATAAAATATAAGCCTATGAACTTCACTTTTACAGTGATTGAGCCACAAAGAGTGGTTTCTACTCATTTTCTTCTTATTTTTAAGTATTTTAAGTCTGTCCTCTTTTAAATATGTGAATAGATAAATATTTTTATAAGCATTTGAATACAACATGGTTCTTGAAATGCACTGCCTAAAATAACATAATTATTATGAAACTATAAGACAATGTTTTATGAGTAAAAAAAATTGAATGTGGTAAAGTTTAAAGTAAATACCTTTTGGTAGACAGATCACAAAATAGAAAGCTTTATCATCAGTTTTGAGTCCTACCATTAAAGATTTAGAATGGAAGGTACCAGAGTGTTTTATAAGTGACATTACCGAGTAGGGTTTTTCATTTCATTCAGAAATATTTTTATTTGCAAAAGAATCAATAAAAAAAAACTGGTGAAAAGCTTTAGGGTTTAAAAAATTATCAGAGCTGTTCTTTTTCTATAACAATGCATTTACATTACATATATTTTTAAGAGTGAGTAATGATCTTTGTATCTTTGTATTAAAGATTTTACTTTATTTGAATTCTTTATTGATTTAATTGTTTCGGTATTATTACATAAATAAATGTGAAAATATATACTGGATTATTACTAGACCTAATTATTTTTAAAGCACCTTTATAAACTACAAATATATTACTTTTTGGTCATAAATAAATGTGAGATCTTTGTTCAGGGATTGCATCATCTCCTCACATACAGTGTTTTTACTTGTTAGTAGGGTTTGTCCTGTAAAGATGAGTACAATTTTGATAGTTATAACATTAAACCAACCAGATGATTGATTTAAATCCTGGAGATGACATTCAGAAAAAGTTATTACCCAGCTGTTGTGTGCGGAGTTTATAAAATATGAGCAAGTTTTTCTAGTTATAAACACAGCCTGTGGGTTAATTGCATTTTAAATTACTTTATAATAAATGGATTTCAGAACAGAGTTTTTAATACAAAACTTTTTGTTGAGCTTTACTTTACAAAATATACAACAAGAATGGTTTTATCAATATTTTAATAATGTAAGAACATTCAAAATGCAAAATGTATGACAACAGTATAAGGCTATTTCCTCAGTCAACAAATGCTTTTTGTTCTTATAATCTTTCAATTTTAATAACATATTTGAGTTACAACTTATTTTATAACAAACAAAACATTATAAATCCAACTCACTGAGCTCCTATAAAGGCTGTCCTTATTTAAGGATTCAAGGAACAATGTTTTACTTTGTGGAATTACTGTTGGAGCTGTTAGCTTTAAAAAACAAGCAAGGGTGCATACCACAAAACGTTAAACAGATTAAAACTTTACCTTAGTGTAAAGTCTTGTTTCCCTTTTCATGGTCATGCATTAACTAGGAAGGAGGTGACTTTTTTAGTTGATGATGAAATGGGGATGAGTTAAAGGTGTAATATACTCTTCCTGGCAACAGAAGAAAATATCTGTTTAATTTCCTAGTAGAATTTACTGTTAATGACTATTTTACAGTCCATCCATATTTTAAAACTAGATTTAAATGGCCCCATAACACCACATCATTTACTGGAATAAATAGGTCATTTTCATATCTGTTTATTTTTTAGGGTTAGTTAATATTAATTGTAGTTTCGTCCAACTTAACTGATTTTTTCTGTATATTTTATTCAAATGTTGACAAAAATCGTATAAAATTAATTTAACAAAATATTGATTAGTTTAAAGATTAAAAATATTTAAAAGAATCAGTTGTATTAATTGTGTAGAAGTAGTTGACTTGAAGTTTATTAATTATAAAACTATTGTCAGATTTTGGCATTTACATCACATGTACTCATGACATGTGTCATCCTAAACAGAGTATTCAAAGAGAGTGTACCAAGGTGTGAGAGTAAAACATACAGTGAAAGACCTCCTGGCAGAGAAACGATCAAGACAAACCAATGTACCACGGCTCAGTGTGAGTACAAAAGAATATTTCCAACTGATTACAGCATATTCATTCATGTCTTTCATCGTAACATGCTAATGACATTCACCTATTTATACACTCATCTGATATTTAAAGGTTTTTGCATTAGTACTAATGTAGCTTTAATGTGTCCAAGCAAAGCCACCAGCTGTGAGCATTGGTATGTGTTGGACATGTCACTACTGACAGATTGTATCAGATACACCTGCCAGGACGAGTGCTGCCTTCCTGAATAGGTCCAAATAAATGAGTCATTGTTGCAGGCCAACGGTTAAGTTGTAGCATTAGGTCAATGCTGAGATCTTAACCTCAACCATAGTCAAAGAGAAGAGTCCTCTTGTGCTATGGAACTACGCTTGCTGATGCATGTACATGTGGACACCCCCTTGTGTTCCCTTCCCCCTCCTTACTTTGAACTAATGGCCTTAATCAAGCCTCATGCAAATCTCACAGGAGAAGCACATGGCCAATGGCACACAATCATATAAGACATGAATGCCAATACTTTGGAGAAAAGTACAATCTTGTACAATTTTTTAAATTATCCTTGAAAGGTTATTCATTACAACGCGATTACTAGAATATTACTTAGGACTATGCTACTACTACTGTGCTATGTGAGTTCAGTCTATTGAAAAGGAATTGTCCCCAAATATGGGCATTCATATTGATATTAGTGATACAAAACAAGTCGCTCCCGCTCTTCTGTTCTCAAAGTTATCTATAATCCGCTTGTCATTTGGGATATGCTTCCAGTCATCCAATTATTTCTTTAGACCCTCAAGGCACAAACACCACCAGAGGCAGGCATACACACTCGCTTGCACACGGTGGGGGTGCTATTGTGACACTGGCAAATCACATTCAAATTATCCCACCACAACATTTGCCTGGCTTTCAACAGAATCAGTCTGTGTATTAGAGCCTTCCTGTCTTCGACTCTGTTCACACTGACTCTTAGAGCGCATGCAGAGTAGCACACCAGTGATTCCTTGTTATTTTCCTCACAACGATCTTACCCTCATTTACTTTGATAAACTTGTTACATTTTATGTTTTATGTGTAATTTTGTGCTTAAGTTTGGGGATAATCCTGAGTGATTGTTGTGTAAGAAGACACTTAAAATGCAACAGATTGCCCTTGGGGCGTTTAATTACATCTGCAATGTTTGTCTGGCTTGCAGGCAGCTACCAGTTCTTCTCAGCCTGCTTTTGTACAGATGCCAGGTGAGCTCACCTTGTCTGTGATTATGTGATAAAGTTCTACAGCTCTGCCTAATTACAACAAGCCAGATCTGGCTTTTAATGCCCAGCTATGGTATTGGTATTGAAGGTGCTTACATTACTTCCTACTTCCTCTTACAGCAGCTCACATGCTTCCTGGATACTACAGCATGCGAAGGCCTTTCCTGCCAGATTCTGACCTTTGTCACCCAATGAAGCAATACTCTTCAGACTCCTACACTACACCCCTGGGTGGCAAAGCTTTTTCTTATGAGCATTCCCCAAGCTATCCCTCTTTCATTGACAGCTACTACCAGCCTGACTCTTTTGGAGATTATAGAGGTCCGGCTGCATACACTGCAAGTGGGGGGTCACTGTTTTCACCATCTGCATTGTCCTCACTGCTGCCTCTTTCTGGGGAGACACCATCACATTTACTGCTGGTATAGAAACTTTCTTTAAACATATCGAATATATAGTATGTATTCCAATTTCAACTTGTGTCTCTCCATTAGACTTTTACACACATTTCTATTTTTCAGCTTCACTTACCGTAGTTGCACTTTATAGACCACCACAAAGTACTGCACTGCAGTGACATTGATTTGGTAGTGGTGGTGTGTTAGTCAGGTCTAAGTAGATCATATACATCAGTGCTGGAATTTTTAAACACCTCTGACACTGTGAGTGTACATGTTTAAAATACTCCGGCAATAATATTGTCTTACCGTTAGTGAGCAGAAGAAAGGATGTATGAAGGATGTAAAGAAACAGATGTAACTGAAGTATTACAAAGTGCATCTATATGGTAAATGGAGCAGAAAAATTAGATAATGAGTGTAGAATCATAGGTGAGTACATAATAATGAAAGCAAAATCTATCAAATTGTTTTGCCATTCCCATAATCCTTATAATCCTTTCTGTATTTTACTACAGAGAATCTGTTCTGAATTCCAGATAGACAAAGGTTCTGTGCAGACACAGGATAAAATTTAGATGTGCAGTAAAATATGAAGGCATCACAAATCTTGTGCTTAAGCATTTATTCAGAATATTTAAATACTATAGCAGGACAACAAAACATGAATACTTTTTGATCATTTTTCACTTTTTTGACTGTTAAATATTCTGTGCTGCTAATGAAATGAAGTACATGAATTATTCCTTTATTTTACTACACAGAGAGACCCATGGGAGCAGCCTTCAGACGATCACGTTAGTCAGCCAGAGGTTCTTTGCCCCGAAGGTACAGCCCCAGTGGCAGATTCTCCATCACTGGGGGCCCCTGAATCTGGAAACTCCTCTCCATATCGCCTATCCACAAGTCGTAGCAGTGGATCCAACTCCCAACCTTACACTCTGCAAACTTTAGAAGATGTCCATTACCCTGCAGTCTCTTACAGTTCAGCCTCCAGCTACTCATGCCCACCATACATGAGCGTCCCAGGAGATCTCTCTGCAGTCAAGATGCCATCTGTGTCATCAGAGGAGGCTAGCAGTGGTGTAGTCTCTCTCAGTGACACAACAGCCCAAGGATGGGCCAAAGATGATGGAAATGGCTCATGGATGTCCTACGAGGGAAGGAGAGCTTTTTAAAGGGTTTTGAGGCCGTATGTTGAAACTAAAGTGATGATATGGACACTTAAACTGGTGAAAAGGGAGAAACCTAAAGCAGGTGGGCTTTTAATTAAAGTCTATATCATGGCGTACAACCTGTACCGATAACTCATTATGTGATTTCCCATAGTTGTTTAAATATCAGCAACAAGAAACCCTGACACAACAGTAAAGAGGTAATCAGTTTAACAGCAAGACAAACCCTCAAAGTAATATGGGTTCATGGTGAATTAGCTAATGGTTATAAAACTCTCAAGAGCATTTATGTGAAAATAAAACATTTCTTCTGAAATCTTTGACTTTTAGGTTTGCACTGTTCATGCATCAGACATATGTATTTATTGATATGAAACCTTTGGACCAATATATATTGATACTGTCCATTAAATATACATCAAACTTACATATCATTTTCATTTTACAGATAGATCAAATTAAATATGCTAAGTAATATTTGCTTTAAATGTTTGTCATTGGTTTAACTATGCACTATATGGACCAAAGTATTGGGACACACATATTAATCACTAAATTCATGTCTTTTTTTTAGTTACCATTACGACAAGTAAATGTATATTAATTAAATGCATTTTAAATAATTGTATGCTTACAGATTTGTAGGAGCAGTTTGGGGAAGGTTTTCTTTTTTTATTCTGGCCTGACCCTGATCAGGTACACAGTCATCAAGCATGGTTGGTAAGTTTTGTCTGAAAGAACCTGACTGACTCACAATGAGCCCTGAAATCAACTAATCAAACCCTTTCGGGACAAACTAAAACAGAGACGACATGTCCTCTCCTCCAAAAACAGGTCTTGGCCTCACAAATGCTCCTCTGTATGCATTGACAGAAATCTCACAGAAACACCTTAGAATCATGTAGAAAAACCTCTTAAAGTGTAAAAGCTATTATTAATGCAAATGGGGACAAAAATAGTTCCTATATGTGTAGGTGTCCCAATACCTTTTGTTTATGAACTGTTTTTTTTCTTGTTTCTTGGCCCTAAATAAAGTCTTTTAAAACTTGAGCTAATGATCATATTATATAAATATTTTTATATTTGTATTCCCAATATGCATTTGCCATAACAGCACATGTTCATGTTTAGCAACTATAACTTTACTTTTATGATTCTATTGTAGAGCTCAGCTCTTTTTATTGACTCAATAGAACTGATAATGTTGTAGTTAATACAAAACAAAGTAAGGTTGATAGGTTTTTCAGTTTTAGAATATGGTTTAATTTTTTGTTAAAGAAATTTTTATGATAAAATTTTTTTTTTTTAAAATGGAAGTTGTAAGTGATTAATTGGATTATTCACTCACCATGTCCTTAAGGGATGCATTAATAATACTAACCTAATCTGAATGGAGTGTTTAAAAAAACATTTGCATCAGTTGTACACCCACATAAAATTAAGTAAGGTTGGAATTAAATTACATTTTCTAAGCATGTTCTTAAATCTACAATCTGTATTTAATTCACTTTGACTTTTATTTAACAGATAAAATGCAAAGAAAATATTTTAAGTGCTTTACGTGAACCTAATTATATTTGTTAAAATTAAATGCATTTAAAAATTGAAGCTGCAAAAAATAAAAATGTTGTGACAGAAGCATGTGTACAACTGGTTCATATGACCTTTTATTTTAATTAAGGTTATTTTATCCTTTTCATTAAAATCATCTCTAATATGTATTTTCTGAATTTTCCAAATATAACAGTTAAATTCTAATTCTTTAAGTTAAAACGTGCTCCCGCCTTTAAAAAGATTTAACATCATTCATGATACGTGATAACATGTATCAGGCTAAAAACAAGGCTGCATTATGAACTCGTGCAATACAACAATGTCTTAAAAGCATTTCAGTGTGGGCAGACATTTTGCTACACCTTATTTACACCTTATTTACACTTCCTTTTAACACTTACATTCCAAAGCAACATTTAGCAGTTTTATTTTTGTTATTTCACATGTTTCTGAACTTTTTAAAACATGTTTATCCAAATACCAATTAATATTGAAACTAATCAATCACCATTGCTCATCGTTTTCTTTTAAAAGCTAACATTACATACCTGTTTAATCCTAACATTACTACCTGCTTACGTGGTACTAAAACTTCCGCTCACTCAGTACCTCGGCTTCCCTGTCAAAAGCCTGTATCTCTGGCTGCTCTTCTTACCTCTTCCTCCTCCTCTCCCTGCAAGCTGCTGCTGTCTTCACCTACAACCTGTTGTTGCTGGAGTATTGCTGTCACAGCGAACATAGAGGATACTACAGCAACAAACATGTCCGTGATCTTGGGACATTTTGCTGCATCTACAGTGACACTTCTTTTCTAATACAACTTCTTTGCATCCCTTACTTTTGCTTCGTTTTTTTCATCCTGCCACACCTTTAACACACACGCTCAACACTGAAGCCATAGTTTCCAAATCTTTAGTAAGAAAAGTATCTATTGACTGTCCTAAAAGTTGCTAAATGTTGTCATTACCTAATTTGCATACTAGTATTTGAAGCTCTAAATGAAAGTAATAACCTTGTGGGTAAGAGAAAAGTGAGTAAAAAACTGAAATATGTTAAAACTACAAATAAACTATTTTCTAGATTTTATAAATCCTCTACTGTCCACAGAGTATAATGGAACATTTTTATATAATGGAACATTCCTATATAATGGAACAACTCTGGAATATTGAAAGTGGCAGTTGTCATAGCTATAAAATGAATATCACTTAGAACTGACTCAGGTTGAATTACGGAACACTCTTGCTTTGTTAGAAGATCATTTAAGATTCCACAAATACGTTCAGGTGAGAGAAATGTTTGTTAACACTGAAATGTTTTTCACTGAGAAATAAGGCAGTGTTGAATGAGCTACTTGTAAAATGTAGTGAGCTAAGCTATTAGTTAGTCTAGCTATTACGGTGGCTTAGTGATTAGCACATTCGCCTCTCAGCATTTCCTGGTTCGAATACCCATCTGGGTGGAGTTTCCATGTTCTCCCCATGTCTGCGTGGGTTTCCTCCCACAGTCAAAACACATGGATCAAGTCAATTTAATTCTCCAAATTACCCCAAATAGAGTGTGTCTGTGTGAGTGAGTGTGTGCCCAGCGATAAAATGGTGCCCTGTCCTGGGTGTATTTGCCCAGCGCCCGAAATTTTCTCCCCTGGATGGGCATAACATATATATATATATATATATATATATATATATATATATATATATATATATATATATATATATATATATATATAGTAGGATACAAGTGATTCACACCTTGGCCTTCAATAATAATCTATCTAAATTAATTCACCTTTCAATAACTATTTTATTGATACAATGGACTTTGATTCCACATACGCAACTGAAAATCCTGATTTTCCTTAAAAAGTTCCATTAAGAAGTGCATTTCTATTGCCATGAAGTTAATGCTGACTGTCAGTTGTATTTATTTCTGCTACTCTCTGAACAGAGGGTCTGAATATGCTGACATAAGGCAAAATGCTGGAAGCATTGGTTGAAGCAACAGGTTGATCTACACTTATGTTATGCTACTGGGCCTGTAAAATTCATTTTGAAGGCATAGACAGTAATATTTATAACCTGGCAACCAATGATGCTGAAATGTGATTGGTTAAATACTTTAATAAGAAAATACATGTCTGGAAACAGTGCAACCAGACAATGCTATGAATGGAAGATGACAGAGCATTAGGAATTATTTAATAAGTATTCATGGACTGATTATAATTCACATCTGTCTATGATTCTGAAATGTTTAGGCCTTCGGAGAAGGCTTAGTTATTACACATGAAACATAAAAACATTGAGGTATTTCAGCCCCATTTACTTTTGATCATTAATCTGAAAAGCTAAGATGTAGAAGTGAGTAAGCTACCATCCATAGAAATATAGCAAGCTAAGTTAAACAAATATGGCAAAGGTACCTTAACTACTCAGTAGCTACTTCACATTGTACGGACACATGATTACTACACATTCTGTACATGACTGTACTGTTAACGTTGCCCAGCCATTTAAGTAGAATGAGTCCCCCACTGAGCCTTGGTCCTCTCCTAAGTTTTTTTTTCCCTTAAAAAACAACATAATGGAGTTTTTTTTTTTTGCCACTGTCCCTTCGACTTGCTCTTTGGATCTTCAGGCTCATAATACTGTAAAGCTGCTTTGTGACATTGTACTGTTTTAAACTGTACTGTTTAAAATGTTTTGTGAAAATGTTTTTTCATCATCATCATCTTCACCATCATCATATAAATAAACTACTTGAACTTGAACTTGTACCAACCTGATATCAGATCAGTTCAAAATGACATTCAAATACACTATTGAAAAAGAGCCGATGATTTAACACAAAAAAATCTTTATGTAATTTAGTCCAGGGGTGGACTAGTGGCTTAGTGGCTAACATGTTCGCCTCTCATTGCTGGTGATTCCAGGTTTGAATCCCGATCTGAGTGTAGTTTTTATATTCTCTCCGTGTCCGGGTCTGTTTCCTCAGGGTTCTTGGGTGTTTTTCCACAATCCAAAAACATGGATTTAAGGCAGTGCTTCTCAAATAGTGGGGCGCGCCCCCCTGGGGGGGCACAGTGTGGTGCATGGGGGGGCGCATAACAAGATATCACAGAGCAAGTGATATTAAGTGTACTGAACAAACCCTCAAGAGACAACATGAAAAAATATTTAACAGAGATGGAGGAGAGAAAGGCAGAGAGAGACGAAAATAATGAGAGCAACAAAAGTCAACCGAAAGCTAAATGTCGAAGCTTATGTAGCGCCTGGCTTCACTGTAACTGTAACTTCACTGTAACTAAGGTGGGAAACGAAGACAGACCGGTGTGTCTGCTGTGTCTTAAAATGTTGGCAGTGGACAGCGTGAAGCCAAATAGATGAAGGCGTCACTTAAAGATATTACACCACAATCACGCTGATAACCGCTTGAGTTTTTTAATCGTAAATGTGACGCATAGAGCCAGCGATCATCCCGCTTTATGAAAGCTACTTAATAAAAACTGTGTGCTGCAAAACGGACCCGTTGTAGCCATTAGTTCTGACTTCCTCAAAAAAAAAAAAAAAAAAAAGCACAAATTGTTGTATTCATTTTTGTTTCGTAGGTTAAAGTGTTAATAAATTGTGCTCCTGAATTAATGTTGATAATCAATTTGAATTTATTATTATTTATTGATTTTATTTCATTTCATTTTTCAGTATCAAATGCCAGTCAGATTAAAAATGTTTCTAGTTTAAATAAGGATTTTATTCGAAGTTAATAAAATGATTCTATGTTCTAAGTTGATCTATATTTCTTTATTTGTTTGTTTTCTTTATTGTTAATAAGGATACATTGTTATAAAAGAGGTGAACTTATAACAAATTGATAGACAAATCATACTACAGTGGGTGCGTAAAAATACTTTTTCATCCCATTTTGTCATGTACGGGGGGGGGGGGGGGGGGGGGGGGGGTGAGTGTGTTGGGGGGGGCGCAAAATGTTTTCTTCTTCCTAGGGGGGGCTTAACAGAAAATAATTGAGAATCACTGATTTAAGGTCAATTGAATGCTCTAATAAAGCCCCATCTAGTGTGTGTGTGTGTGTGTGTGTGTGTGTGTGTGTGTGTGTCTGTGTGAGTGAGTGTGCCCAGCGATAGATGCCCAGAGCCCTAAACGTTCTTCCCTGGATGCCCCCCGCCCCCGATCCTAGTAGAGGATTATGCGAAAGACAATGAATGAATGAGTGAATGAATGCATTTCTGTACAAATAACAGGATAACTTATTAATTAAAAACTAAAAACACCTATGTATATTCTAATCTAATTTCACAATGATAAAAAATTACATGTAAGCTTTCAAAATAATTTAAAAAACACTTATGTCTAACATACAGGATTATGTTTTGTACTGAAAACATTTTTCTGTACCGCTGCCCCTACTGCGATGCGTTGCTATGAAGCGTCGCTAAGCTAAAGCCCCTTTACTGCGACAGCGAAATAGGTCGCCACAATATCGCCTGATTTAATCTACTCAAAAAGAACATACTTATAAGTTAAATGACAAATTATCAAAACGCTAACATTTTACTATGAATTAAGTATTTAATACGTTGAGACGTATACGTGGTTTAGTAAAAAAAAAACTTGTTTAAAACGTCATCGCCCATAAAGGCTAGTACATTTCCCTCTATGAAGTTGCTATGTGCTGTTTGTTTGTGAGAAACACTCTTAATCCTAAGCGACAACTTCTGTAAAGTTCCACATTTTATGTCTGTGAGAGAATTTAATGGCTCCCTTGTAGTTCGGACATTAGAACGTGTTATACTTTGTTTCTCTGTTAATATACTTGTAAAGTATGAAATAGCTGCTTATAGGAAAAGAACACGAGTAACACTAATATCTGATGCATCGTGGTTAAGTTAACTAGATGGATAACAAACCAGACTGAGTGGGTTAATACACTAAACCTGATTAACTTCAGGACAGTAAACCGTTTTGTTTCACTTTGACTTTGAAAGTCATTTTTAAGTAACAACCCCAATCATATTATGAACGTCAGTATACACAGAAACAGCACCGGTCATCAATTTCTTATTTGTAAAAATGCCTAAAGTATAAGGATCCTTTTATCTTGCTAATCGAATCTATCTAACTCTCAGTTGAGTTATATTAACTCGAATGGATCGCTACCATGTTCTGGAGATGAGTGGGGAAGGGTCGTTTGGAAGAGTTTACAAAGGACGTAGAAAGTTTTGCGGCCAGGTTCGTGTCATCACCCATTTTTTAGCAATAAGTCATCTCGTTTGTAAGATTTCAACCTGACCGGTTTTTCCCCGACGCTTTTTTTCAGGTCGTAGCATTGAAGTTCATCCCGAAAGTGGGCCGTTCGGAGAAAGAAATCCGCAGCTTGAAACGAGAAATAGAGATCTTGCGAGGACTTAGACATCCGAATGTAGTTCTTTTACTGGACAGTTTTGAAACACAAACAGAGGTAATTCTCATCCCCCGTTTTGACACCGCTGAGACTTTTACTAAAGTTGGCGGAGATTCCAGTGCAACGGCTCAAAAAAACCGCTGCCAGCGTTTCCATTTACCCCATTCAAATGTTTTAGTAATGACACTGTTAGGCAAAACGATGTTGCTGGATTTCCACGTTGTTGGCAGTAAAAATACTCATTTAGTCCCGCAGGTCTTTTTTCAGAACATTAATTCGACAATGAACGGTGCAGTCTGAAAAAAAAGGTGAAAACGTGGCCCAATGCATTGAAACAGGAACCTAGAAAGACCAAACTTCATACATTTATGACTCTTCATTAGTGCTGTTTACTGCTGTTATTGTTTACCTGTACTCCAAAAGGAAAGTAATAATTGTCACGTTAAGCCAATTCCATATAATAGGTTTGAATGGGAGGAAAAAGGCTTAACCTGAAGATTAGTACTTTCCTTTTGGAGTACAGGTTCATAAATAATAAATAATAACAGCACACTAATGAAGAGTAATAAATGTGCTAAATCGTTTTAGGTTACTGTTTTAATACATTAAGCATTTACAAGTACACTAGCTATTTGGACAGACCTGGGACCCACATCTTAATCATTTCATTTAGATTTTATCCGATATCATGGATTTTTGAACAGCGGCATAATTTCAACTTTGTGGGAACAAATTGCAATGCTATGCCTCCATGCACAAAGTATGTTTCAGAAACGATACAGCACTGGAGCAGTAAACTATTTTGCATAATAATATTGTGCAGAGACTCCAAAGTCATCATAACTTTAACATTATGTGATGTAATCAGTTATTAAATGTTAACAAGGGAAAAATGTTTCACCAAATACTGATGCTGGGGGATTACTAGTGCATATTGTCAAGAGAACTGGATATTTTATGTTTAATCTGAAAATTTGCAATTTATGTCATTTGTTTACGGAGATTCTATACTGTCATTAAAATCTTCACGACACCATAATACTTTTTGAGATAACTTTAAAAGCTGGATGTTACTAATTTTACCTGTATACACACAAATGGCTTTTTGAAAGATTTATTAAAGTGTATTCAAATTATTGCAGCAGGACTCTGACAAAGCATGTTAAAATGGGCAAAGAGCAAAGTTAAGAGATATGGGAAGTGTATGTCTCATAAGTCACATCAAGTCACAAATAATGCAGGCCTGGCCTTGATGAGCACAGTACGTTATAGACACAGTAAATATACAAATGCTTCAGAAAGAATTTGAGAAGGTTGTTTTATATATATATATATCCATCCATCCAAACAAAACTTACACATTCTGACAAAATGCAAGCATTGATTGTGCAAAAATGGACTGCTATCAGTCAGCATTTGGTCCAGAAGTTGATTGAAAGCATGCCAGGGAGAATTGCAGAGGTCCTGAAGAAGAAGGGTCAACACTGCAAATATTGACTTGCTGCATTAACTAATTCTAACTGTCAATAAAAGCTTTTGTTACTCATAATATGATTGCAAATATATTTCTGTATGTGATAAAAACATCTGACACACACACATAAAAACCAGAGGGCAGATCATGTGAAAATATAATATTTGTGTCATTCTCGAAACTTTTAGCCATATCCCAAATTAGGAATCAAACCAGGGACCTTTTAACAGTGAAGTATCAACCATTGTACCACCATCATTTTACATTTTGAAGTTTAGGGTATTCATCCATAAGCATATTTGTGAAATAAGATACCTGGCTCACAAGCTCTACTTCAGAGCCCTAAACCAGACCAGACATTTAAACACTTGTGCCTAATAAAATCGACATCAGACAGACTTTTTGATCTTGGGTCACACGAAATACATTATGGTCAATTTCTTTACCTTCTTTACCTTTTTTTCACTGGCAGGTGGTGGTGGTGACTGAATATGTTGAAGGTGAACTCTTTCAGATCCTGGAGGATGATGGAAATTTACCTGAGAACCAGGTATGCAAAGCGAGCTATGATGTCATTGAAAAACTCATATGAAATGCTCTGTATTGACCATGTCTCTGTAATGTATTTATGTACACAATGTCCTTAAATATCTCAATATACAAAAGATAATGCTATGGCAGTCTTAAGGTTTTGTATATGGTGAAATTATGCATTGGAATTTGACTTAATTGGTAGTAAATAATTAAACTTTTTTTTCTACACTCATTGTCCAATTCTAATAGTTCCACTTACCATATAGATACAGTTGTACAGCACAGTAAATGCTCTGTATTTTTGGAACTTTAAAGAGCATATTTATGGTAAGTAGAACTGAGGAAAAGTGTATTTTCATCACTCAGCCCCTTGGGAATTATGGAAAAAAATGTTTTCTCTTTCACACTCTTTCACTCTGCATATGTGTGTGTGTGTGTGTGTGTGTGTCTGTGTGTGTGTCTGTCTGTGTGTGTCTGTGTCTGTGTGTCTGTGTGTGTGTTCTCACACTGTTGTGTCGCACTGTATAGGTTCGCACAATAGCGTGCCAGCTGGTATCTGCCCTGTATTACTTGCACTATCATCGTATATTGCACCGTGACATGAAACCACAGAATATCCTTTTGGGCAAAGGAGGGGTGGTGAAACTCTGTGACTTTGGGTTTGTATAGTATACAGAGTTACATAAAACAACAAGAATCTAATCTCTACTAGAAGTTTAGTCGTTAATAAAGTGTGTTGTTTCTTTGTTTTTTAGCTTTAAAGTAATTTTAGACAGAACCTAATTATTAGTGTTTGGTTATGTGAGGTCTGAATGTTAAGCTGCGTTTCTTACTTCCATCAGATTTGCTCGAGCCATGAGTGTTTCAACTATGGTGTTGACCTCTATTAAGGGCACGCCTCTCTACATGTCGCCGGAGATGGTAGAGGAGAAACCTTATGACCACACAGCGGATCTTTGGTCACTAGGTTGCATTCTTTACGAGCTCCACACGGGGGCGCCACCGTTCTATACCAACTCGTTTATCCAGCTGGCGCAACTTATTGTCAAGGACCCGGTTAAATGGTCGGATAACATGAGCCAGGATTGTATGGTATAAAAGTTGTTATTTTTAATAGTTTGTGGTTTAGTTTGTATACTTTTTTCATTAGTAAAGGAATTTAATTTAAAAGATTACACAACGTAACACAGGTGACTAGTTAATCCTTATTAAACTTATTTTTAATTAAACAAGCTATCATTTAAATGAAAATAAATAACTAATAAACCCTCCAATGAGTGTATGTATTCATAAAAATAGATAGATAAGTACATTTAACATAACCATATTTTATATTGTATATATTTCCAAATCCAAATCAACACAATTCTGAAGCCCAGTTTAAATGAAATGTTTTCTTATCATTTAGAGTTTTCTGAAGGGTCTATTAACCAAAGATCCTAACAAGAGACTGTCTTGGCCTGGCTTGCTTCATCATCCTTTTGTTGCAGATGGAGTTTTTGGTAAGTAAATGATTAATTTTAAGGTTTTAATGATTAAGTTTCAAAATGTTATGTTTAAAATTTCAGTAAAAGTAAGCCATTAAAAAAATATATATACAGCTTTCAAAATTTATCACAAATTAAAAAAAAGGCTTTTCAAACCTTTCACTGCACCTACCTATGAATTGTATTTCGTAAAAATGTACGAATATGGGACAAAATAAGAGCTATTTTTATATATTATAATGCTATACTGTTTTGTAAAATTTCATGATATTTACTGAATAATAAAGGTGTATCTCTCAGTCTTTTTGAGAAATATTAGGAAATAATTCAGTGATTAAGAAGTGTGTTCTTATACGTTTTTCCATACTGTATATATGTAGCCATATGTTAGTGGTCTGTTGGTTTGTTTTATGAAATAGAAGAAAATACTGACAATATTATCTAGCGATTTTTAATGAATTAGTGTTTGATATTGTGTGTGTAAGGTCCTACAGACATTTGAGGCTAGTTTACTAACGAGTTTACTATGTAGTAAATGATCCTGTAGTTGATAGCCAATAATCTGGACTCTTAACTCCTCACATAAGATAGTGGGTAGTCAGCGATGGCTTAAAAAACCATTCTATACACAGATACTATAAAAACAGTGATATGGTCATTTCTCTTGTGCCGGCATCTGTATGTTACAACATTGTTACAACAGATGTTACAACATTGCTGGGATATTGGCCACAATATTAGATACAACTGCTCTGTTGAGAATTCTCTGTTGCATTTCAACTTTTATATTGATTGCATTACAAATAAAATGATAAAGTCACAAAAATACTTAGCCACAATACACAAAACACAGTCTTTAAAGGCATGGTTGAGTGAGTGTGGTGTGGAAGAACTTGACTGGCCCTTATGTAAACCCCAATCATCTTTGGGATGAAGTAGAACAGAGATTGCGAGCCAGGTTCTTTTGTCCGACATTCGTGTGTGACTCTACAAATGCTCTTCTGGATAAATGGGCAAAAGTTTCCATTGACACACTACACCACACACTGTAGAAAGCCTTTCCAGATGAATAGAAGCATTTATAACCATAGAGAGGGACCAACAATGTCAATAAAGCTCCTGTCGGTATAATGTCTTGAAGATCATGTTAGCCAATAACCTGGAAAAAATATTTTGTGCATTTTCTCATTTAATGATCATGTTAGCAAACTGTAACTGATCAGTCTAATTTTCCAGTCCTTATCTTTGTAAAGAATTTTGGTGTTGCTCACAATCTGTCATAATAATGACGTTCTGATTTTTGCATTTTGTGTAACAGTGTTGCAGGAAAAGGGTACTAACAGCCCACTAACTGTAACACCCACTCCTGATATCCAGGCTCTGAAGCAACAGCAGGTGGCAGATAAAACAGCACCTCGCATTGGAGAGGCTAAATTGCTTCGCAAAACCAGAGGTATTGAGGAGAAGAAGCAGAGGAACAAGCAGGTGTGTGCTTGGACCCAACTCCATGTACCAGCTGAAGTTTAAATTTATTATAAAGTTTTAAGGTCAAACTTATTGATCTTTAAAATTAGATTTAAGAAACTGTTAATAGTAATAATAATAGTAATAATAATAATCATTTTAAAAAAATTTTTAGAACTTGAATTATATTGTTACTAGTAGTATAATTAAAGATCTAATCTTCTTAGTCATTTGAATGAAGCACTTTAAATGGTTTATTCTGTTTTAAGGTCCTAAAGGAAGATAGAAAGGTGCTCATTAACCAACTGTCTCGCTCTAAAACTGCCCCGGCCAAAGGAGACCCCATCAGCAGCTGTTCATTGGGTAGCACATATACAGTGTGTCGAAATTCAGCTTATCCTGCAGCCAATAAGCATCAAGCCAATGACAATGGTGTTGCCAGGTAGTATCTGCGCTCTGAATTTGAATTTGGTACAAAATTATGCAGTTGATATGAAACAGAAACAGACAGATATTTAGCAATTTTCACAGATGATGGAGTGTATACATGTGTGTATACATGGAGTATATATATTATTGTAAGTAATAAAACTAATTATTAATACTTGGTTTAAATTGACCCAAACTATTAGTAAAAAAAAAATAGTTTACTTCTATTAAACTATGTATACACTCCATGTATACACATAGTTTACTTCTGCTTCCATAAAATGAACTAGAAAGATGGCTTTAGATTTAACCACAGGTGAATTGTATTTATGCATTGCTTTGTTGCTCTATCCCACAAGTTGGAAGCATACACTTGTCAATAATGCATGACTATGTGCTTGCTTTTATACACCTGTGACAATAGAACTAAATAAAAGACAAGTTTTTATTAACTATATGAATGTTTTGAGAGTGTTGTCCCAAAACTTGCATACATAAAAATAATATGTATATTTGAATGAACTATATAGAGTAATTTTTAGCAAAAATGTCCTCTTAAAATCAGTTTATGAGATTATCATTAACCAAACTAAAGCAGGATAAATACAGATGATTTTTAAAGAAAACTATTTTCAGCTATTTTTTACATCATAGTAATAAGATTATAATATACTTATTTGTGTATTTTATGCTTTTGGTTAAGTTGTAAATTTATTTAGATGTTTTGTTTTAAATTAAATAACCCTCACTAATAATTTTAAATATTTAATTGAATTTCAAGGTAAAAATATAAAATTCTAATAAAATACTATGGCAGTACAGACTCAAGTCCATATTTATAAATGCTTAAATTATGAAAAATGCGGGAAACATTTGTACAAGCTTCAACAAAGTCATTTTAATGGTTTGTCTTTATTTGTTAAATTACCACTACAGTGCAGTTTTCTTTTGCTGTAGCAAAAATTTTAATAGTGTATGTTTTTATTCCAGATCTGTATTTTAAAATGTGTTTTACTTGTTTGTTTTAGCGCTCTCAGTCCAATTACATCATTTGCTACATGTTAAATTTATCTGTGGCATTTGTAGGATTTGCTCACTAAAAAACTGTAAAAATACCAGAATGCTTTATCCATATCTGTTTTTATCTATCATTTGCTATTATTTTTGACTCAACCTTATTCATATTCGATATGGAAAGTGTTTGAAGTTTCTTTTTTGTATTATTTCTTTTTTTGATCCTGTTTATGTCCTCAGGCTGGGTTCGGCACCATGTAAAGGCCCTATCAGCAGAGACTTTGAGAACGAGTTTCCTTCGGTTGAGGTTGGGCCCAGGATAATGACAAGATGCTCCATATCTGGACATAATAGTCAGGTCTCTGATCAAGTTAACAGTGATGTTAGTAATCCTCTGAAATTTTTATAAATTTTATATATATATATATATATATATATATATATATATATATATATATATATATATATATATATATATATATATGTCAGTATATTTAAACATAAATTTTAGGATTAATTTCGGCACCTAAGTTGTAAACATATAATTTTTAAAGTTATTAGCATACACTAAATGGACAAAGTATCAGGACACACCACTTAATCATTGCATTCAGGGGTTTTATTTAGTCCCATTACCATAGGTTTATAAAATCATATATTTTTATTAATTCCTAAATTTTGTCATTTTGCAAATGCATTTATTTGAAGTACCCCACAACCTACATCTTAAATGCTGTGTTATAAGTTCCAAATAAAGCAAATAAATCACAGGTATGACAGAAAAAAATTGGATGAATGGGCAAAAATCACAAATAAAGGCACAATCCAAAATCTAGTAAAAACTTTCCCAACAGAGTTTAAGAGCTTATAGATATAAAGGAGAGGCAGTTTAAAATGAAATGTCATTAAAGCTACAGTTGGATCCATATAGTGGATGTAAATGTAAATTTGCTGTTCAGTTGAAGTAAGTGTAACATTGGTGCCCTCATGCATAACATGTTCCTGTGCACTTTACCAGGAGCAAAATCCTAACAGTGATGATGAGTGGCAGCAATTGGCAGAAGCGACAGATCGGGCTAACCCCATGTCTGTCCCTTTGGACCCTGCAATCCATCAGAAGCTAAAGAACAAGCTTCAGAGAACCAAAGACCAGGCAAAATGATGTTTCATACTATTCAGTTTAATGCAAGGCTTAATATATATATATATATATGTGTTTAGAAATTACACTACTTTACAGTAAATAATATGCTAGTTGTTACAGCACAGAGTCGACATCCTGTACTGTGATATGTCTGCGGAGCTAACTGAAAGTTCATTTCGTTGCACAGCTTCATGATGGTATGTGTGAAGAGTCTGTTCTTCAGCCCCTAAAGGTTCTTACTAACATTATTCTAAGCTATGATCCGACTGAAGCCAAGAGACTGAGTAAAGAGCTTGATCTTCCTTGCCTTCTATTTGGATTGATTGAGGAGCTGCTTAGTAGAATGGAAATGCCTAAGGTAAATAAAGCCAAAATATGTTAATATAAACATTCAGTTGTGATAAAGTATGTACTTTCTCTTATATAGTAACAGTCAATGAAATTGCCAGTACAACAGCCATCAGATGATTATAAATATAAAAATAACAGACAATTACCAACCACTTTATTAGGTTAATATTTAGTGTTTTGTGTGTTTGTACAATTGTCCATTTTATCAGTTTCTCTTGATATAAAGATAACCTTCAAAGTTATATTATTACAAAATGTAGTTCATCTGTTTCTCAACATGATTTGTTAGCCCTCTTAACAGGGTTGTTAAATGGCCCTCAGAGCAGGTATAATTTAAGTGGATGATTCTCTTCACTGCAATGACACTGATGTGATGGTGTGTTCACGTGTGTGGCACTGGTACGAGCAATTCTCAACGAGCAGTTTTTTAACACTGTGTTCCCTAACATTCAGCCACCATTTATTATCAGTGTTAGCAGATGATACACAGGCCACATGAGAAATCTGGACCTTGCTGAGTTGAACATTTCAAACATCCCATTATAGGCAGTGCTATTATGTTGTATAGTTCCCTAAAGTCCTAAATGCAGTAATTTATCATTATTCTAGAATAGAATTAATGTAGCTAAATGAAGTCATGGTGTATGATTAAGTTAATTATCCACAAAACATTTTGCTTCACCCATGTTTGCATAGCCTGACAGTTCTTCGGTATACTGTAAATGATAAATGACTGATATATAAAAGATTAATGTGCAGCGTCAATGTCATTTGTTTAAAACATATAACTTCGAAAAACAAACAATGAAAAGAGATTTAAAAAATGAGAGTCATCAAGAAAGCCCATGTTGTTTGTTGACTGACAGTTTTGATTTCCTTTGTTTGACATTAAGAACTAATCAGTTATATAGCCGAGATTATGAATTGCAGTACGTAACCAGGGGACGAAGAATAATTATTTAATTGATGCATGCATAAATAATGCTCCTTTTATTGCTATTAAGAGTATTAATTCTCAGTAAGGAGGTTTATTATTTGCTCTTAATTGGGCTTGACCGTAGAAGCCATGGAGTGAGCCGGTGGTGGGAGAGCTGATGTCTGTGCTATTACAGATGTGGAAAAGCAACCCTTGCTGGGATATAGAGGACAAAAGGTCTGCTTTATTATATTTACCATTTTTATAATTGTTCTATACTTCTATTTGAACATTTGCAATGTGTATTATGATCTTAATTGTATTTGTGATATAATGACTTTAATTAAAGAGAAACATTTAATAATGAATTTCAGAAGATTATTGTATTTGTCAGTTTAAATTACTTTTAGTAGAAACACTTGCTAAAATGTTTATGGAGCTCTTTTTGTTTGGTGCACAGATGGGTCTGAGTGGTGAGATTCATTTCTTAATTTGTTAACTTCTAAGTAATTACTTCTCTCACCAGAGCTGAGGATCTGTGCCAGCTGTTCCTGACCGCATTTCTCCGTCCTGACCCAAACCCCTTAGCTGTATGTTTGTCTTCAGCGTTGATAAAGTTTTACTGTTTATTTAATTAGCACTGCAGACATTTTTTTAAATACATTTTTGCTCTTGTCCCTACAGTTGTTAGCAGCCTCAGTACTGAGCCTTTTTATTCAATCTGGTGTTAGTGTGAATGTCAGCATGGGCAGTCTTACAACTCTTCTGGAGATCCTCCTGTCAGAACCAGAGGTACTTTTGGCATTGTTTTCCATTCTTATTCATGCTGTGATTTGTGTGTTTTTGTTTAAAGTCAGATCTTCACTCATTATGTGTGTGTGTTTTTTTCCCCCCAAAGCGTTATTACCCTGTGCCAGCTGACTGGGGTATGTGCGACGGCGTCCTTGCACTAATTTGTTTTCTTTTAGAGGTAATTTAAGCCAGATATTATCCAGGCTTGTTTTTTTCTTTGTCTTTTTGTGTACTTATACTCTTTCTTCCCGTTTGGAGCGGGAAGGAAGTGCTCTTTTGGATTTTCTGAACAGTGAGATTTGGTGTCGCCTGTGGAGTAAAATTGGAAACACACTAGAAAACCCAGCAAACGCCAGTGACCTCTTCTCAATGAATGGTATAGAATACTGAATACAATAAAAGACACATGACAGTTAGTGAATGGCCTTTTTCCTTTATCATTAACTCTGTTTCTTTGTGCCCCCCAGGTCTCTTTAACCTTTTGTCTTTTACGCTGTTTGCTTTCGTCCGTGAGCCTAACGATTGTGTGGCACTTTTCTTCAACCATGACCAAAAGCTTGTCCATACCCTTATTCACCTATTGACCACTAATCGGTTAGTTTACCCCAAGATCACCTCAAAATGTTTCAGTTGTAATGCCTCACGCTTTCTATTCATTGGTGTTCACTCTGGTGAAGTTAATTCAAGTTAATTGTGACCCGCCTCCATGTTCTCATTCTCAGCAGCTCAGCTAGGTTTAAAAAGAGTCTCTTGTGGGCTGGCTATGATATGAATAGCCTATCTGTGTTGAGCTGCCACCTACTCTGCCTTCCTTTCGCTTTGGAACTGCCCCAGGAGAAAATGGCAGGGATTCTTGACTTGTATCAAAGTCTGAACATAGTCATTGGCTTGGTTCAGGCAAGGAAGCATTTAATAATTTCAAGGTGTTACAATCATGATAATACAAAGTATAATATTTCTGATAAACAGTCTGTACCTGTTTGCTGTTTTGCAGGTGATTCAAATCCAGCCTGTGCATCTTTTAGAGCTTCCACTGGCCCTCTTGTGTCATCTTTGTCTCTCCTTTCAGTGTTTCATTGTAAACTTTGTGAGAGCAGCCCAGGCCTCTGGATTTCTTCCCCAGAGTGCTGAGTCAGACCAAACACTAATTGACCATCATCAGCCTGAGAGCGCACATTATGGCTTCCCACATAAGTCCAGGTTAGAACTTTCCAGAGGTGATGGTGATCAGGCTGAAGGTTACACAGATGTTGTTAGACAGAGTGCAAATAAATCCCAGGGTAATGATTCTCCTAAAATCCAGGCCAAGCTGCCCAATGGTACATTTAGGAAAACAGAGTGTGAACAGACAAACATCAAACAGAACTTGAATTTCCTAAACAAGGAATACATTAGAAATAGTATGGCATTGCAAAGTTACAGTATGGAGGTACTTCTAGACAGTTTAGACCGTAACAATGGCTCTTTGGGCCATTTCATACAAACTATCTCAAATAGGCTGCACGTCGCACAGCAGAAGAACAGTATGAACTGGTTTATGGATAGTTTAGAGAAGCCTGAAAAAAGTGAAATTAAGGATTGTCAAGCAGCATTGAGTGTTCAAGGCAAGCCAGACCAGCTTAAGGTTAGAACAGTAAGTTCACTCTTGACCATGCTGCTGCAGAATGAATCTTTGTGCGGCTCTGCAGTGCAGCTCCTCACCCTGCTCTGTCAGATTGCCAGTTACACCCTTCCTGCTCTACCAATAGACCTGGTAGTATTTCAAATTGCCTTGTGCCACCATGATGATGGGGTTCGAGAAGCATGCTGCAATCTTCTTACTTGCTTACAACCCGATTTTGGTAATCTCTCCCCCAAATCTAAGACCGATTCGAACAGGACCATAAAACCTTCAGTGTTTAAGAAACTGATAAGTCTCTTTTCGGATTCTGCACCATCTGTACGTAAAAGTGCCTGCAAAGCTGTGGGAATGTGGCTTGAAATTATGGGGAAATCGAAAATCAGGTGTGTAGTTTTCAATAAAAATTTTGAGAAAAGGGGGACCAACGACACCCCATCAGCAGCAAGCAGGGGGAGAATGGGCCTGAGACCCCAAAGTGTCAAAGGTGGGGTGAAAGGAACTTGTAGCTCACCTTCATGTCTGAAAGACACTTCTAAACAGGGAACAGAGTGGTTTGAAGTCGCCATGGAAGCGGCATCTCCCGCAGTTTCTCTCCTCTCCGATTCTGATGCCACCATCCGCCGGCAAGGCTGCATTATTCTTAGGAACATGGCTACCATTTCAGAAGGTGATTGGGCACTGATTAGTGCACAAGCTCCTCATCGGCTTCTTCATGTTGCCCGCACTGACTCCCATCATGCAGTACGTCAGCAAGCCATGGCTGCCCTGTACACGTTCAGTCAACAGGATACCCTGCAGCAGGTGAGAGAAATGTGGGGTTTTAATTTACATGGTTTATTATTTTTTTGTATACATATATATATATATATAATAATGAATTAATTTTATATTCATTGCTTGTTTCAAATTGTATATATATATATATATATATATATATATATATATATATATATATATATATATATATATATATATATAATACGATTTGAAACAAGCAATGAATATAAAATTATTTCATTAAAGCCAATGGGCCAAATGAATGTTTAAAATGCATAAAAGCAATTAAATGTAGAACATTATTACAAAGTTTATGAGACATGCAGCTTCAATAACAATTACAGTTACCTTTGGACACTTTAGGCAAACGAGTTAGTGTGCAGCCACATTTGAGCAGGATTGCATCAGTTTGACAATTGTGCAGAGGGACTTGGAGAACAACAAGCGAAAGCCCCTTACCAGCATGTCTTACTTTTTTATTCTAACTGCTTTCTTCCACAAGGCTCTGAAGTCCATTGATGCTGGACTTTAACTCCACCATGTATCCCTGGGTTCTTCACTTCAAAGCATCACAGATGGATGAGCCAAAGAGAGGCGATGTGTAACAGAGACTTGACACGAGATTAAAATGAATATTGTAAGAATACCTTTCCTGAATGACCTTGATTAAATGTCCTGAAATGGATTCATAAGTTCATTTGGGATTTGTTGGTTTTTTTTTGTTTTTTTTTGCAGTTTGTAAATTATTGTGATTTAGACCCGGGGTAAATTATATGTACAAAACCTGCCTCAGATCAGCAGGAGATTACGTTAATAGTCTGTACTGCAAAGAATTTCTGATGAATAATCAGTCTTAGGATCAGAATGCTAATGCATTTCATTGCGTTGCACCAGCAACCGCTTATAAAATACACACCTTTGTGAATTGACTAAAGGGCCAGATTTGTTTCAGTCGCTTAGAATAAGTTGTTTGTTGCTTGTTTTTTGGAGGGTGGGTGACGGTGTATGGGCCTATCAACTGTAGGTTTTGTAGACGACTGGCCATTCACCATGCCCTTCAAAATTATTGTTATATATTTGAGAATAAATTATATCATATATATCAAATTATATTATTTTTAATATAAAAAACAGTCGAATACTGTCTTTCAAATAACCATAAGTCGGAATGATACGAAAACGCAGGATAGTATGAAATGTGACGATGAAGAATACATTTGCCATACGGAAATGATATTGGTCATTTTAAAATAGTTATTTTTAGTTTAGTATTTTCGTTAGTTAGGCATATAAATGTCTTTTGGGGGGGGGGGGGTGAGAATACAAAAATCTGAACTAACGCGCCTTCAAATGAAAGACTGATTCTGGCTTATTTTATCACCTCGAATAAATTACAGTAATATATTTGTGGAACTGCATGTGGAAATTACATACTATTTTTTGTTATTTTTCAAATGTATACTCACATCTTACGGCTGCAAATTTTCGTTGTTGCGTCGTCGCTTTTTCTTGCAGACTGTTGAAAATATCTGGCGTATTATTATAACATGGCACTTATTTCATCAGCTTGTTTTAAGTTAATAAACTGTTAAATAAAGTCACAAAAATTGTGGAATTTCGTCAGAGTAACGTCTAAATTAATTTTATAGAAATTCAAAAACAGCCGAAAATATAACACATCGCAGTTACTTAAATCGAGATTTTCATTTTTGTTACATAAATGAAAAGATAGCAAAAACAAATCACGGCTCATGTCTGCTATACCTTATTTTAAAATTCTATTTCACTGACTATTTTTAAACAAGCTATTTAAAGAACAGATTGCGACGCTGCCTCTGATTTTGGCTGCCGTGTGTGTGTGTGTTTCGTAAAAAAAAACAGCCGGTGCTTTTGCAGAAGTCTAACCTCGAGCTCCTCTATCTGTCACAGGCAAATCGCGTCTTCACCGTCTTTTACTTTAATCAAGGCTCCCCTTCTTACCCTGCTTAAAACAATGTTAGTACATTTAATTAAGAATGGAAGGTACATTTTAATTTACACGTCTATAATTTTTTGGGGTCCATGCCAAATTAAATGTCTGATCTATGATATTCTAAAATATGCATTAAATGTCATCAAATAGAGGGTTTTTTCTTTGGCAAATGTTTATTTTTTAAATTGACCGTATTTTTTTCCGTTGCAATTTTTTCTGATAAACAATACGAACGAAATCTGTATTATGTATATATATATATATATATATATATATATATATATATATATATATATATATATATATAGTTTTACAAATACCTCCTTTCATTTAATATCTTTAAACAAAGCGTTTTTAAAATTACTTTATTAGTAAAATTGGCGCACTGTATTAATAACACAACCGCAACGGTGCGGTAAATCAGGTCGTTTACACAAATGACTTTATTGGAGCCCATGACATAAACACAAAGCACAGGTCTTCCAGATGGTGCGAAATACGTGTGAAGCACGTCGGAGGCTCAGCCGCGCAGTTCACACAGTTTTAATAGACAACACACGATGTTTTCTATGCCGCCAAGAAAAAAAATGACACTTTAATTACGATGTCTATGCGTTTTTACAAAAAAAGAGAATGCAAAGTATTGCTGGATTTAAATTTACACACTAACATTTAATTAATCTGGCCTTGTTTAAACCTAAAATGTTAGGGCAATAATGAAATAACCTACACGCTCGTCAATTTTAATGTGCACTAAAAAACCTTGTCTTATATATATTTTTTCCGATTAGAAATAACAACAATTGGAGCTGTTAGTGATTGTACATAACTGTATTTGCAATTAATAGTTCACATTGACTAAACTGTTGAATAGATATTGCAAGAACAGCTATTTGAAGAGAAGCAAAACTAAATTCCTAAAACCATTTCAATCCAAAAACCTTCTAATGAAAATATAAAAAGGCTGTTGAACTATAAATATTTTCTCTTCTCCCCAGCTAGATAGGACTTTAATTCAGACCAAGCAAGCCTTATAAAATCACAAACCCTGATTGTTTTCGCAATTACAGCAGAGACATTGAGCCAAAACAGCAGTTTGTGAAATCAGAACTCCACCCATTCTATGAAATGACTAGGTAAAGATCTACAACAGGTCTTCAGCAAGAGAGATATGCTCCAGTGTTCAACATGTTTAAATTAAAGGAAAGAACAGACATCATTGTTTTAAAAAAAAAAAAAAAGCATGAAATCTTAGGCATGCAAGACATTATGAATTCAACACACATTACTTTAGGCAGTGCCATGTCTTCAGCATCAAGTTACAAACTGACACACTTCCGTTGACTTTGGACATATATTGCATACCTGAGCTGCAGGACTATAACCTATGTTGGGGATGTAAAGTAGAAAAGTGTTGGGCTCATTCTTCCTGAGGGAATGTTCATTTTGGAAAGCGTAATTCCCCTGAAAGGTTGATATTGGTTTGGATTGCTTATCGAGATCAGTGCTTAGTTGTTTTCTATGGAAGATTTCTGCTATTGCCAAGTGCTACAAACTTTGAAGTTTCTTAGAAATCACTCAAAAACAAAGTAAAATGTATTCTCTATTAAATTAAGATTTGTGCTGGTAAACTTATCACCATTGTGTAAACTAAAGGTAATGTGCTTTATTTAATCCCATGTGCCCCAGTACTGATTAGTATCGATCAAAAAATTGATCATAATTATAAATAAATAATAAATAAATAAAAAATGCCCACACAAAAACCCAAGTGCTCTTAAACCAACGACAGAATCACAGTGCATATTTATTTGACTTCGAGCTGGAATTTCTAAAGTGGAAGTTTGTGCTGCAGCTGTTAGATGGACTTGTCAGTTTGTAACGAAAAATAAATGGTTAATGTATCGTGCAAAAGTTTACCCCTTTCAAAGAGAAAAAGAAACGACAATTCATCATAAAAACATTCCAACTTAAAATCCATTGACTAGTCAAAGCACTAGCAATTCTACTTGCAGAACAATCATCAATTAGGCATTGGCATCCTGCTTGAGACGTTGACTGCGGGCCTTGTAGACCTCGATGAGGAGGTCTTTGACGTACTGAATTTCACGCTCCACTGATTCTGCCTTGTCCCGAAGTTCGCGGTTTCTTCCTTCCAGGCCTTGTAGCTGCTCCTCCAGCGAGTCCAGTTCCGCTCGCTTCCTCTGGCGATATCTTTTAAAGAAGGGTAAAAAAAGAAAACATCATGTAAAAAAAATTATAATTGACAAAAAAGAAAAAGTACACCGATGACTCATCCAGTTTCATAGAAGGTGTGGCCAGTCGCATTGGCTAACATCTGTAATATATAGTTATATATGCTTTAAATCCACTGTATGAAATTATGATACATATTAACATTTTGAATACTATACCTGTGTGCTGCCGTTTTGTTTTGATCTCTCTTCTTCTGCTTCCGTTCGCCTTGATTTGTTTCCATGTGTGTCATGTCCAGGTCTGATTTTACAATGCAAGGTTCCTCCTTCAATGCACAGATTCCTCTCTGACACGGTGCAGCCATTTCATGTCCATGTCTGCCACCATTTAAGCAATTGGTGCCCTGACCTTCCATAAAGGTGCAGTGGAAGTCACTATGTTGACGACGAACCTCCACACTTTCTGCTTTTATGGGCTCGTTGATGGCCCCCAAGAAGCTTTGGTAGGCCTCTTCAGGGGGTCGTCCTTGAAGGTAGCAGCCTTCGTTGGGCTCAGTCTTCCAGGACATGTTTGTCTTGACCACACCGCCGCCGCTTTGCTTTCCTTCACTCATCATCTCCATCTCTGCATCCTCGCTCATTCCATTCAAGTTGACTTCTCTCAGTCCATACATCATCATCTCTTCTTTTTTGTTTGGGACTTGAATGGGCCCACCGAACCCATAACTACTGCCAACAACCTTGCTTATACCCAGTGTCTCATCTGTATAGCGGCAGTTTTTATCATCTTTGGGTAAAATGGCGCATCTTCGGATCTCTACAGCACTGCCCAAGCAGTACCCTTTGCCAACCACTCGTTCATCCTCAACACAGCTGTAGCTTCCACTTAGTGCAACTGCTGTGCTACCTGAGGTATTTCCTTTGGAACTCCAGATGCTGTTTTCATAACCTTCGCTAACCTTTATCCCATCCGTGCCTCTTTTGCGGCTGCAAACATTGCTGTTGGGGCGGCTGCAACTGTAAGGGGTGTGTCTAGGCATCTTGGATCTGCCAATGGGACCCCCACAGAAGCTCAGTAGGTCTAGTTCCCCAGTTGCTAAGGTAACAAGAAGGGGGCTAGATTCTGATTGGCTTGAAGCAGAATATGATGCATAGGGCAACTGGTAGTATGATGGGGGACCCACTGGCTGTTGCCCCTTGTCGCATTTGCCCAGTTTGGAGGCTTTCTCTGGGAGTGGGTCAGACAGGAAGTAATCCTCCAGCTGAGCAAGCTCCTCCTGCAGCAAGGATGTCATGACCTCCAAATCTGAGGGCACCTGGATGTCATGCTGGAGGGGCGAAGGGGGGAGGGATGTATTAGGGGAGGGAGAGGAATGAGGGGTTGGGAGGTACGAGGAGAAATCCACTTCTTCAGTCATCCAGTCACTGAGACCATCACCTAGCAGGGAGAGAATTTTTTTAATGTCTAAATATTAAAGCACAAACTTCAAAACAGCAGCACACAAAAAAAAAAAAAAAAAAAAAAAAGAAAATCTGTCACATGCTCACTACCTCATGCTCTCAATATTAGTAATTCATTACGAAAAGCAGAGATAAAGCGGATTATTATGATTAATTAACCAAAAAGTGTATAAACCACAAGTATTTTTAAAGCTGAAATAGTTTACATCATAACCAAAAGCAAATTAAAACAGACACACGTTTGGTAGTTTTACTCACTGTTCTAGGAGGAGAAAATGTGCTGCAGTGCGGTGCCCACCTGAAACCGAGAAAATAAAAAACTGTACTCACTGCAACTCACCAATTAAGTGCTGGCTCTCCTCAGGCCCCTCCCCTCTGCGCCTCTCCAATTGGCTGTGGTTAGCCTGTGGGTGAGAGAGAGCGAGAGGGTCTGCCGGGCATCCAAGTAGAGCCTTCCATATGGGTGCTGACATTGCCATCATCCTGTCTGTTGATCCTAAAGCTCAAGTCTCCGATTGTTTTGGGTGCGATAATGTAGTCTGAGTGACAAGCCACAGAAAACACGGCTGGGTAGGCATCATGAAACCTAAACATGGAGGGGAAATCGGTCAGAGGGGACTATCCAAAAAGCTTCAATTGGGTTAGACATTTTGCAACACAGACTCAGATTTAAACAAAACAGAAAGGAAGCATTTTGTTTGACCAAGACACTTAAAATTAGATCCCGAAGCAGTGCAACATTACAGTAGCATTTAAAAATCACTTCTCTTGTTTAGACAATGATGGGGCAAATGACCCATTTCACTTTAACATCACTTAGGAAACATTCCTAATTATCAGGGGACCAATTTAGAGAGCGCTAGACCTGTTCGATCTATCTCAGTCTCCAGTGCCCACTTAGATGCCTCAGCTGAGATCCCAGTGAAACAAGTGCATGCTTAAGCTGTGCCAAATAGAGACACTACAGCACAAACCGATACAGAAAGATGCACAAGTCTACAGGATACAAATAATCATCCATATATAAGGTAATAATCACAATTAAAATAATACGATCTGCCACAATTAGACCCCCAACTGGCCATTAATACAAACAGAACTTATAATCAGCTATAAAGCATTTGTTTACAATGCAACCTGAGCCCTACAACAGATCTGTGGGGACCAACACACTTGGCTTATGGAGATGTAACTATCAATAGCAAAACACGTGCACAGCATCATTCCATTTAAATCTCGCATCAGTCTCGGTCAGACATTTAGCAGATGGAGGTCTGGAATAAAACCCAGCCAGCTTGCACGTGGGATGATGCAATGACGTAATGCAAGGTGACAGTAGTAACAGCATGCTCAGAGCTCATTGTCCCCCTTTGTTTTCAATCTCTCGTGGGAGAAGTTGAGGCTTTAAGACACAAACAACCGATTGTTTCTACCTTTAAACAGTTGCAACCTGAACAGTAACAAACCGGTCACAGCTGCTCTTAAAATTGCACTAACACAGACTGGGTATAGTCCTTGTTAAAGTAGAAAAACACAGAAACCGACCATTTTGTTATCTAGCGCATATATATATATATATATATATATATATATATATATATATATATATATATATATATATATATATGCTAGATAACACAATGGTCGGATATATATATATATATATATATATATATATATATATATATATATATATATATATATATATATATATATAATTTAAAAAACGAAAATTACAAATCCACGCAGCTGCATCCACAGTTTATGGACAGAATTGTCATCTTCAGGCAACAGCTGGTTGCACAAAGAAAAAAAGTGTAAAAGTAGGGACAACTTTTAAAATGTGGATAAAACCAGCAAGACAACATACAAAGGACCATGTTTGCAAAAGCAAGGGAGATAAGCAGGCAAATGGGATCATGCGCAACAGCTGGAGGCAAGCAAGAACTCCAAAGACGCACCAAAGTAAGAAACAAGTTGCACTTACTCCATTCTGGGTTTGAGTTCGGGGTGCGTTGCTACAGCAAAGCACGGCGCTTGTGGTGGTGTGGACGAGGCGGCTGAATCAGAAAGCCATGTCTCCTGCGGAGTGGCCGGGACAGAAGTGTTGCTGCTGCTCTCGCTTTGTTGTGATCGCGCTGATGACTGAGAAGCGGCTTAATTGAGTGAAAGCGTCATCATCAGGTCATCCACACCTAGCAACCAGCTGCGTCACGCGTGCCGCCTGCAGATCCCTCCGCCCCGTTCGCACCTCCGCTCCGATATGTCTCGTTATAATAACGTACGCCTACACCCGGCACGGACTTTTTAACTTCCATAGACGTGTCCTGTCAGGCCAAGTTTAAAGAGTGCTCCAAGTCCTAAAACGCCCCCTTACCATAACCCGTGTGTGGAAAAACAATGTTATAACGTTATATGAACAGTCCATTGGTGACGTCTTTCCCCCCCAAAAAAAACGCGAGGTGCAATATTGTAAGGATTCGTAGGGACTATTTAATTTGCTTCACGGAGGAAGAACACTTAACTACCTTGGAGATACAAGGCTATTGTTGCAGCTTAGTTGCATCAGCGCGGCAGGCGACGTGCACATTGGACGGCTCGAGTAAAAACGCCGCGCTGCTATTGGTCGGGGCGCTTTCCGCTGCTTTCCGATTGGATGACACGAATTAGACGTTTCATCCAACTGGTTTCCGAGCATGCCGCTCTCCGTGCACATGTTCCGCGTAAACATCCCGAGAGTACGAGCAAGAACTTTTACCATTATAGGGAAACTTCATCAGAGTATGACAAAGACACGCTTTTAATGCGCCTAGAGTTGAATTGGTCTATAACGAGCCTTGTTTGCATTTACTTGCTTCCATGAAGCAAGGCTTATCGCAGTTTCTACAATTTTCCCTCATAATAGTAAGTCCTATTTTAAATATCCAACCATGAGCTGCACTATTCTGAATTTTCATACAAACTTCATTATGACTGCAGCCTTTGCTATTTTATTCATTTGCTCCAAAATCTCTGTGTCTCATTTTAATGATTTCGTAAACCTATATCACCCATTTACATATATGTGGGCCTATTGTTTGGTAATCAGGTTATTAGTTATTGTGAGCATGTTTGTTGAAAGTAAATATAACTATGACATATGCAGGTGGGAACAACCAGGGCCAGGCTGAGATAGCACTTCTGAAATACATGGAATATTAACTATACCTTAGCCCTGTACCTTAAGATTTCAAAAAGCATTTGTTCTCAAAAAATTGAAGTATACTTGTACCCTTAGGGCTGTTTTCTTGAAGATACTTCTATTTACAGTTTGGGATCATGTAATTCCGCAAAAACCTACCTATAGTGACCTTTATGTCCTGGGGGTATATCAGTGTACATTGTACCTTGTGGGAAAGAAATTTACTTCAACCATACCTTTATTTCTAACATTGATTACAGTAATTGTGTTCCTTTCAAACACAAATACAGTGGACAATGTGTGTTTATCTCACAAGCTGTTAATCCTTTTGGGTGTTGTGCATTTAATTATTAAGACAACCTGACAATTCTCATATATTGTCAGGTTGTCTTAATAATTAAATGTTGTATGCAATTAACTTATATTTATGCAAACTCAGAAACTTGCAAACTTAAAACAGTACCAGAATGCACAATGGTTATCTTTGTAATTTAATGGTGAAAAGGTATTTGGTTCTTTTTCTATGTCGAACAGATGAGGTCCTTCCTGTGTGCATGTTCTTCTTATGGCTATGTGAGTTTCCTGTCTGACCTCTAGTTCCCTCATACAGTTGAGAAAATGATAGTAGGTGAATTGGGTATGCAAAATTACCATGGGTGTAAATGTGTTGGTCTGTATATCTGTCCTGCAATATACTGTACTGGTAGTTTCTCCCTTTTTTAAGCGTGATAAGTGATAAAGTGATCTATTTTACCTACTGTACTTACACAAAGAGGAATTAGTCCTCCACATTTAACCCATCTGTTCATTGAAACACACACGTACACACAGTGCGTGAAGTGAGCACACGTACCCGGAGCGGTATGTGAGAAATTGGGGGTAAGTGCCTTCAGCAATAGTACTTGGTGGCAATTGAACTGAGGACCTTCAGGTTGCAAATCTGGTTCCTTGACCGCCTAGAACCACCCCAATATTTGATACATGGACGGGGTAGGCTCCAGGAAACTCTTCATGACAAGAGGATGGAATGGATACAGGACAAATGAATCAATAAATACCCACATGGCAAGTTTGGAAACCAACCTGCTACCCATAGGTCTATAAATCTTTACTAAATCACCACTTTATTACTTGATTAGAAAAAAAACCTTTAAAGATAGATAAAATATGTTTTGAAAAAGGTTAGATATTTCTATTATTTATCATTGACAACACTTGACACCAAAACATTGGGATCTTGCTTGTAATCAGCATGCAGTTTTCTCTAGTTGTCATTCTGGTCCAATAAGCCTGGTCACAAACCAATAAATTGCCCCGTGCCACCTTATTGTTGGGGCATTACAAGTTACATATTACTACAAACTGGCCAGGCAGTGAAAATGAACCCAGCCTGGAGAAACCACGCTGGTAACGTAAATATAACCTAATAATTAACCGCTATATAGCAAGCAGGCTGTCTGAGTGGAAGCTCCCTGCGCATGCGCACTTGTGTCAGTGTTTTTAAGGTAAAAGGTTTAAGGCTCGTTTGAACGGCTTTCTCATCGTTTTAAGTAACTGTAGCCTAATTTACAGACTTAAATAGTGTATTGAGCCGCCGATATAAATGGCATCATCCGCGGTGTCTTAGCTCGTCACCCCGACCGGCCATTGGCTGCACATTTTAGGGTCTAGAAGACGTGGGGTCAAATGAAGTGTGCATCTCATTAAACGCTTTCAATTTCCGCTAATGACGCGTCCGCAATAGAACTAGACTTTGTTTTTCCAGTCTCAGCAAATCCTAAAGCTGATTGAAGGAGCTACGTCTTCCTGTTGCTATAGCAATACCGAACACTGCCCCCTATTTTAGACCTGTTTTTCTGGTTGCTGTTGCCATGGGATTTGCAATTCGCGCTCCCTCTCCCGGCACGCGCTGCTTCTGTGAGCCGTTCTGTCAAGTCGCGCTCCAAGTTGCCGTGTCTGTCAAAAGTGCACGCATGCAACACGTGTGATATGACGTGTTTATTTGTGTCTAATAGATAAAACTTTTAGAAATGTTAGCTACGTGAAACGGGTCATTTCAGCACGTCTTTAATTCAATCCCGGTAAATATGACAGCTAAATCTATAAACCACCAGTGGAAAAGTAATTATAAATCATTTATAATAAAGTAAGAAAGTCAGTTTTGTTATTTATTTATTACTTGTTACTCATTCAGATTAACACATAGATGTACAAACACATGTGTGTGTATATATATATATATATATATAGAGAGAGAGAGAGATAGTTTCTATCGATAGTTAATATATAGATAATATAGTTTTACTTTTCATTAAAAAATTTAACATATTTATAATGAAAAAAGGGTGGCTTAGTGCTTAGCATGTTTGAATCCGGGTTCGAATCCCAATATGAGTGAAGTTTCCATGTTCTCCCTGTGGCTGCGTGGGTTTCCTCTGGGTTCTCCGGTTTCCTCTCACAGTCCAAACTGCATTCAAGGTAAATTGGATGCTTTAAATTGCCTCATATAGTGTATTTGCATTTGTCTGTGTGAGTGATTGTTTATCCAGTGCACAAAAAGTTCTCCCCTGGATGGGCATGGGGAACCCCACCACCCGCAACCCTAGATAATGAATAAAAGAATAAAATTAAAAAGTCAGTTTTGTTATTTATTTATTACTGTTTCATCATTCAGATTAACACATATGTGTGCAAACACACAAGGATTTGTCAACATAGCCTTTATTAAACTTTATTAGTTTAAAATATCTTCAGAATCAGAATATTTTATTAATCTTGTTATCTACTTTGCAAAGAGCATTATATTGTTTTTTTATTAAAAATATAACACATTTATTAAAACTTAAATTAAAAGTGGCGGCACGGTGGCTTAGTGGTTAGCACGTTCGCCTCTCAGCGCTAGGGATTCCCGGTTCGAATCCCCATCTGGGTGGAGTTTCCATGTTCTCCCCTTGTCTGCGTGGGTTTCCTCCGGGTTCTCCGGTTTCCTCCCACAGTCCAAAAACATGGATCAAGTTAATTGAGTTCTCTAAATTGCCCCATATAGAGTGTGTTTGAGTGTGTGAGTGTGTGCCCAGCGATGGATTGGCGGCCTGTCCTGGGTCTATCTGCCCGGCGCCCGAGACGTTCTCCCCTGGATGGGCATGGGGAACCCCACCGCGACCCTAGTAGAGGATGGAGCGGGAGATAATGAATGAATGAATAAATTAAAAGTCTGTATTGTCATTGTACATTTATAGAGGGTTTTTTTTTTAGTTCAATGTGTATTGTAATTAGTAGGAGTGCATCAGACTCGCTTAGATAGAACTGTTTACACCTGATTGTTGGTTTCTCTCAGTCTGGGATCAGAGATGTGTGCTTCTGAAGGCGCTGTAATACAGTATGATTCCTCTTGTAAGTCGCTTCTTCGGCCTCGGACTTTGTGAAAACAAAGCGAAACCTGATGCAATCTCGGCTAGCGCGGTCGTAACGTAGTCGGGACTAAGATAATCATGGCTGTTGAAGTGTAGGGATCTTCTCCCAGGAAAGCGCTGACTCTCCCATCTCGCTGCGCTCTAATTGGTCCGCAGGGGAGTCCTGTTTGCGCAAAGCATGAGAGAGAAGCAGCAACGTGCACATGGCCACCCCAGTCACTGAAGCTCCTAAAGTTTGTGTTGTCGAACCTTCAGTCACTAAGTCATCTTCATTTATAACCCAGAGATACATCTGCTGATCTCGCACTTTAGATCACATATTGGAAATGAGTGGGATGATTAGCCAGTCTGAACTGAACTGGACATTCTCTTCTTGAGGATTCATTTGTTATAAAATATTTAAATGAAGACTTAAACTATATCTATAACTTTAATGTTAATATGAGAATGCAAAAAGTTCACTCTTCCTAAGGCGAATAACAAATAAATGTTTAAAAATGATTTGTATTAAATTCTACATGTCTAGGACCACCTTATTGTTTGTGAGAGGCATAATGCGTCACAAACTAATTGTATAAAGATAAGCATATAACACTCAACATTATTTGTTCCATGAGAGGAGTTTTTTTTTTTTTGTATATCACGTCTATAACAGAAACCATGTTAAACTTACTTACAGTTAGAGGATTGTTAAAACTGGATTTAGACAGGCCTGTCCAAACATTTGCTCAAGAAATCAGTATACCAGCCATACAGAGTTGTTATTTCCAGTTGTAAAATAGGTTACTGTATTCCAAACAGTTTGGTACATTGTTAAATACACTTAGTGATAGACTAATTGGAAGATAATGAGATGAAATAAGATACCTTCTGAAAACATTTAAAGAGAACCAAAGTACCCCAATAATACAAAAATGTCAATAATTATGCTTTGCCATTTCTTTATTAAGAAATATGCTCCATTGTTTTAAAAAAAAAAAAATAGCCAATGAGTTTAGCAAGCATTAAATAAAATTAATACATTCATTATCTCCCGCTTTATCCTCTATTAGGGTCGCGGTGGGGTTCCCCATGCCCGTCCAGGGGAGAACATCTCGGGCACTGGGCAGATAGACCCAGGACAGGGTGCCAATCCATCGCTGGGCACACACTTACTCAAACAGACACACTCTATATGGGGCAATTTTGAGAATTCAATCGACTTGATCCATGTTTTTGGACTGTGGGAGGAAACCGAAGAACCCGGAGGAAACCCACGGCAGACACAGGGAGAACATGGAAACTCCACCCAGATGGGAATTCGAACCGGGAATCCCTAGCGCTGAGAGGCGAACGTGCTAACCACTAAGCCACCGTGCCATTAAATAAAATATAATATTTATTTTATCTAAATATATTTTCTTTCAGTACATTCCATTCCTTATTAAAAGTATTTAATATCAGTCAATTATTGATAGTTTATCATCACAGAACCTATTTGAAATAAGACTCTTAAATGCCTGTCTGACAAAAACATAAACACTTACATGTATTTATTACATGTACATTGCATTTACTTTATATTTAGCAGTTTTTTTATGTATTTGCAGAATTTGGAAAAAATTTATATTTCCTCAGTCTGATTATCAAAAAGATTTGTAGCCCCCCCCCCACACACACACACACACACATACATTAAATATAATTATAAGTTCCAACATAAAGTAATTTGAGTGACTTAAAATTAAAGTCTTTCAGACATCATCTCTGCATTTAAACACTTCCACTCTTTACACAACTTTACTCTCTTTTCCCAGTTTTACACTTCACTGATCACAGAGACTTATCACAGGTGTGTAGAAGGTTTTTGGCATGGTAATATGAACAAAAGTATTTGAACACTTCTTAATCATTGAATGCAGTTTCATTCACTCCCATTGCCACAGGTGTCTAAATTCAAGCACCTAGTCATGCAATTTGAACAACTGTGTGCATTCAAATTTGTGCCAAAGTTTGAGGAAAGCCCTTTTCTGAGTATGTTCCAGTGCAAAAAGTAAGCTACATAAAGGCATGGTTGGGATATATTGGTGTGCAACACTTGTGTATATATACATGCTTAATCTATATATCACTGTTGTTTCACACTGCCTTGCCACTTGAGGAGGATGGGTCTCAGAAGGAGCCTAGTTCTCACAAGGTTTCTGTAAATGCAAAGTTTTTTTCCACTGTGTAACGGGTGCCTAGGGCACCTGTTTTTCTGTTTTTTGGGTCTGGGGTTTTTCGGTTTCTGTGTCTCTGTGTCATGGTGTTTAGTTAATTAGTTGTCTTGTCCGTGTGTTGTTAGCTAATTATCTCTGTAGTGTCATTGGGTGTGTTGGGGCACGTGATGGGATGTGTTCATGTATTTATTTCCGGTGTTCCTTGTCCTCCGTGCGCGTCCTAATTTTATGTCCACTTGTTTATGTACCTGGTATGTTTGGTGTCTGTACACCATTAATAAATTCGTGTTCCTGCTACCTGAGTGCCTGGCTCCCTTCTGCGCGTTAGAGCGCTGCGGCTCTGCGCTTCGTTTGCGCAGCCGCGCTTAGCCCATGGTAAGACGAGTGTGACAAAAGGACGCGCCACTCGTTTGGGGAGTCCAGAGCCCAGGTAGGTGTTTTTTTAATTTTTCTTTGGGGGGGCCATATAGCCTCGTACTCGCGGCGTGCGCCGACGTGTCCGCGAGTGCGCCGTTATGCGGAGCCCGCCGTCCCGGAGCCGAACCTATTTGGTGTTTATGTTTGGGGGAGCGGCTCAAACAGTATGGCAGAGTATGGCAGACTCCGATGAGGAATGGATGTGGAGGTACGGGTTTGAGGCGCTCTGCGCAGAGGAAGGTCTGGACCTGGTTCAGATTTCCGATGACGAGGCAGGCGAATCATACCTGTATGGGCATATTCTGCCCATGCGCACCATTCGCAATTCTGAGGAGTTCTGGACTGATGGTCCAGTCCGGTTTGTGAAACCCCCGGTGGCGAGATCCGGATGCAGAGCGCATCGCCGGCGCGGAGCAAGCCGCAGCGTGCGCACGGCGCAGCTGCGGAGCGCGATGCGTGCACTGCGGGGCAGTCACGTGACGCGACCGCGCCGGTCCGCGCTGCGAGTGGGCGTTACCGGAGCCGCCGCTCGAGTGCGTGAACGTGTTGTGTCCCCTTCCTCGTATGTCTCGTATGATCAGTCCGTCTCCCCTGTGTCCGATATGTTTGTGTCTTTGTGTTTGGGCATTGTGGTGGGGGTTTATGTGTTCTGTGTGCAGGATGGAGAGCCCGAGGTGCCAGTACACTCAGCGTGCGCGCCGGCCGAGGTCCGCCCAGCGTGCGTGCCCGCCGAGTTCCGCCCAGCGTGCGTGCCCGCCGCGGTCCATCCAGCGAGCGTGCCCGCCGAGGTCCACCCAGCGTGCGTGCCCGCCGAGGTCCACCCAGCGAGCGTGCCCGCCGAGGTCCACCCAGCGTGCGTGCCCGCCGAGGTCCACCCAGCGAGCGTGCCCGCCGAGGTCCGTCCAGCGAGCGTGCCCGCCGAGGTCCGTCCAGCGAGCGTGCCCGCCGAGGTCCGTCCAGCGAGCGTGCCTGCCGAGGTCCACCCAGCGTGCGGGGCCGCCAAGGTCCTGCCAGCGCGCGTGCCTGCCAAGGTCCTGCCAGCATATGTATCCGCCGAGGCCCCTCCTGTGTGCATTCCCGCCAGGGTCCAGCCAGCGGGCAGTCCTGCCACGGACCCACGAGCCGGCACACCGGTGGTCAAGGGACCGCGCGCCGCCCAGCCCGAGCAGCAGGGGCCGCACGCCGCCCAGCCCGAGCAGCAGAGGCCGCACGCCGCCCAGCCCGAGCAGCAGGGGCCGCACGCCGCCCAGCCCGAGCAGCAGGGGCCGCACGCCGCCCAGCCCGAGCAGCAGGGGCCGCACGCCGCCCAGCCCCAGCAGCAGGGGCCGCACGCCGCCCAGCCCGAGGTCCAGGGGCCGCACGTCGCCCAGCCCGAGGTCCAGGGGCCGCACGCCGCCCCAGGGGATGCCAGGGGGCGTCCGCCTCGCCCCGCAGCCAGGGGCCGTCCACCTCGCCACGCAGCCAGGGGCCGTCCGCCTCGCCACGCAGCCAGGGGGCGTCCACCTCGCCACGTAGCCAGAGGGCGTTGTCAACGCCTCGTCCGACGGGGGCGTCCACCGGACCACGCAGCTAGAGGGTGTGGTCCATTCCTCGCCCGACGTGGGCGTCCACCGGACCACGCAGCCAGAGGGCGCCTGCCGGACCACGCAGTCATGGAGCGTGGCCCATTCCTGATCCGCCGCGGGCGTCCACCTGACCTCGCAGCCAGAGGGCGTCTGCAACTCCGCGTCCGCAGACGGCGCTCCCCACGCCGCGCCCGCAGAAGGCGCCCACCCCGACACAGAGCCCGAGGACGTTTGACATGCCTCCCCCACAGAGGACGTCCACCGGAGGACCCCCCCCCTCTTCCGGGACTGTTATTTTTTGTTTTAGGTGTCTTGGTCGCGTCCCCTCGTTACGCGACCATAAGGGCGGGGGTAATGTAACGGGTGCCTAGGGCACCTGTTTTTCTGTTTTTTGGGTCTGGGGTTTTTCGGTTTCTGTGTCTCTGTGTCATGGTGTTTAGTTAATTAGCTGTGTTGTCCATGTGTTGTTAGCTAATTATCTCTGTATTGTCATTGGGTGTGTTGGGGCACGTGATGGGATGTGTTCATGTATTTATTTCCGGTGTTCCTAGTCCTTCGTGCGCGTCCTAATTCTATGTCCACTAGTTTATGTACCTGGTGTGTTTGGTGTCTGTACACCATTAATAAATTCGTGTTCCTGCTACCTGAGTGCCTGGCTCCCTTCTGCGCGTTAGAGCGCTGCGGCTCTGCGCTTCGTTTGCGCAGCCGCACTTAGCCCACGGTAAGACGAGTGTGACACACTGTAACTTTGGCTTGCTCTTTGTTTCAGGGCTATTTGTAAAAAAAAAAGTGCAATATAAATAAACTGAACTTGAACTTGAATGACTTACTCAGAACCATGACTTTAAGCCCATCCAACACTTTAAAGCTAAATTAAAATAGAGATTGTCTAATAAGACCGCTCTTATCCATCCTCTCATCAGTATCTGACCTCACTCTTGGTTTCGAGCGGACCTAATGGTGTATTGTTTCCTAATATGTTTATCTGTATAGTTTATTTGTTTTCAGAAATATTTAGCCAATTATGCATTATTTTTTGTACAAGCTTGTGAGTTCATCAAGACAATTTTTCCTACAATTCCTCCCATATCACCAGTCAATACATATTTTATTTACTTCTACATGCTTACAACAGATTTATTATTTCCAGCCCTATTTTTGTCTCTGACCCTTAAAACTGTTTGCGCTCAGGACATTCAGGAGGAAAAATATGATAAGACATGGCAGTCTTTATTCAAGTAGGTACATATATGGTAGTAGGTACACTACAAAAAAGTAGGTACACTTTTTTACATATTTTCCTAATATTAGACCAAGACCTGGTAAACATTTCATTTTATGTATTTTCACACATTTATTGCCGGTGTCCATTAAGAATCTCAAGTAATTCCATTAACTCCATTAAGAATCTCAAGTAATTGTATTGTTCAGTGTTGTTCCTGCTCCCTATCTGTTCCTGAAATGTAATTTAGATTTAGCCTTTGTGATCCTTCTGGTAAGACGTACAATTTCTGTTGTTTTACAAAAAAAAAAAAACATTAAACCTTTGCAACCACTGGAGAAAAGATTCATTCATTCATTATCTCCCGCTTTATCCTCTATTAGGGTCGCGGTGGGGTTCCCCATGCCCATCAAGGGGAGAGCATCTCGGGCGCTGGGCAGATAGACCCAGGACAGGGCGCCAATCCATCGCTGGGTACACACTCACTCACACAGACACACTCTATATGGGGCAATTTAGAGAACTCAATTAACTTGATCCATGTTTTTGGACTGTGGGAGGAAACCGGAGAACCCGGAGGAAACCCACACGGACACGGGGAGAACATGGAAACTCCACCCAGATGGGGATTCGAACCGGGAATCCCTAGTGCTGAGAGGCGAACGTTCTAACCACTAAGCCACCGTGCCGCCCTCTGGAGAAAAGATGTACTCTACAAATTTAAAAAAATAATACCTTTCTAATGAATCTACTGCTAAATATTAAATAGATTTAAAAGGGAGTTAAAACCCAGGCTCTGTCAGAAACAGATTAACTGCACCATTTTTTTTGTCCAAGGGACAAAAAGTTATTTAAACTTCAGAGACAGCAATCTACCCAATTAGGAAACACAAGCAATTGTGTTCACCTGCTTTGGTACAAATGAAAGTGACAACAGGTAAACATGCAACATCATGAAAATAACCAAAGCGGAAATGTTTTTATTCATTTTGTGGAAAGAGACAATTACTCTCTTATTATACATTTAGATTTTTTTATTGGGCATAATGGTGGTGTAGAGATTAACATGTCCATCTCTTTTCACCCATGACTGGTGATGACACCATGGTGATAGGCTTGATCAGAGACAATGATAAGACAGCCTAAAGAGACAAAGTACAGAACCTGTCTTCATGGTGCCATGATAACAACCTGGCACTCAACACTCAGAAAACAAAGGAGTTCATAATAGACTTCAGGAGAACTAAAAGCTAAGTTCACACTCCAATCTACATCAGTGGATCTGCAGTGGATCAGGTGTACAGATTCAAGTTCCTTGGTGACCACATCTCCAGGGATCTCACCTGGACCTTGAACTCCTCAAGGTTCAGAACGCAAAGCACTCCAGCGGGTGGTAAAAATGCTGCTACGCATCATAGGCACTTAGTTACCCACCAGGACATTTATCACAAGCGCTGCCTGGGCAGGGAAAGGAACATCATCAAGGACGTTACCATTCCAAATCATGGACTTTTACCCTCCGACCATCTAGAAGCCTTCATTCCCACACCTGCAGGCTTAAGAAGAGCTTTTTTCCTGAAGTGGTAATGAACTCTTCACAGATACCTTAAAAACCATTGCAATTCCACTTTTCTGCACTCTTGCACCCTCTATACTGGTAATATGCACCTTATTCATGTGATATTCATTTGAATTGCTGCTCCCAGTACATGCATAATGCATCATGTAATCTATGCAGTATCACCTATATTTATATTTAAACATACACACACACACATACTTAGTGGTTAGCATGTTCGCCTCTAAGCGCTAGGGATTCCCAGTTCAAATCCCAATCTGTGTGGAGTTTCCATGTTCTCCCCGTGTCCACGTGGGTTTCTTCCGGGTTCTCCGGTTTCCTCCCACAGTCCAAAAAACATGTGCCAATCTATCACTGGGCATACAGTCACACACACACACTATATATGGGACAATTAGGAGAATTCAATTGACCTTGTTCCATGTTTTTGGACTGTGGGAGTAAACCAGAGAACCCGGAGGAAAACCCATGCGAATCCAGCGAGAACATGGAAACTCCACCTAGATTGGGAATTGAACCAGGAATCACTAGTGCTGAGAGGCGAATGTGCTAACCAATAAGCCACCATGCCACCCTATATATTTTTTTTTCTTTGGCCCTGTATCTGGACTCTGCACAATGACAATAAAAGTTTAATCTAACTTATATAGTGTGTGTATGTGTCTGTTTGAGTGAGTGTGTTCCCAGTGATAGAGTGGTATCCTGTAACTGCCCAGTGTCCAAAACGTTCTCCCTTAAATGGGCATGTAGAACCCCCCCTCCTCCACGAAACTAGTAGAGGACTAAACAGAGGATAATGAGATGAGATGACATTCTTCTAGTTTTGCATTTTGTTAATGTTTTTGAGAGCCACTGTCAGACTTTACACTGATGCACTGGATGTTAGGTTCCCTAATGGTGCAGAACAATGCCAGGCAAAAAATTGCCTCATGTGGCAAAAAGTTGTAAGCAGTATCTGGACAAAGAAGGTATTACTGCAGAAGGTTTGCTCTCATGTTTTCCGGACCTAAATCCATTTCAAAACCTCTGCTCTTTATGTATCAGTGCATTCAACACAACCAAGTCTCACATCAGACTGTCCAGGAGTACACTGATGCTCTGATCCAGGCATGGGAGGACATCACCTATAGGACTCCACTCGCTGTTTTATCAGGATCACACACAAGAAGTGCATCATAATATGAGATATCATAATAAAATTCACTGTTACCTTATTTATCTTCCCTTGTCATTTTTATGTAATATAGCATGCATTTTGTGATTATGCAAAAAAAATTACATTAAGAAAAAAGAAATCCTGTCAACATAAGTGCTTTTTTTTTTTTTTAATTTTACAAGGAGTCACATGTTACAAAGATGAGGTTTTTGTTTCTTCTGTGGACATTTATGCTCAGATCACATTCTTATAAAAGAAGATTCGGTTTTAAAGACAAGTTTATATATAGACCTACACATTTTGTTTGCTTGGAGGTTCTTTCCATGATGAAATAATTAATAATTTTTTGGGGAATTTGTTGTATAGAACATGCAATATATTGGTTTTAGAATCATTTTAACATCTAATTTTACAAGCTTGCCATCTGAACAATAGAAATGCTGATAGTGATAGATTGATAAACATGTACAACAAATTTTCAAATAATATAAATCACAATTTAACCATGCAAATGGTCCCTGAAGTGTTTACGCTTCTATATTGAACTGTCTTTATAAAAGAACAATTTAAGTACTTTTATTTAAAAAGTGCACTATGTTGACAACAATGACAGCAGAATACAGTATACATACCCAATTGATGCTTATATATGCCATTTTTTAGCTGAATGATATAATAACTAAATCCAAAACTGCAAACACAGTTGCATCAGTGGTAGGATTCTCTATCTTAAAGCCAACAATAAATCAGTAGTTTGCACAAAAACAAGTCCGTGAGTGGCCATGCACGCCGTCGGCCCTGACGGTTCCTCGGTATCACCGGTTCCCATTCCAAAGTTACAATGGCCGACAAGTTGTCCAGTTGCACATTTAATTTTGATAAACTGTAGGAAATATGAGACTCTGCACTCTGTTGCCCGTAACTGAAGAAGGTCGATCATGAGCGCAGCATGTTTTACGCGCAGCGTAATGAAAGCGCCATGCCGCGAGTCTGCATGCTGATAGTGCGCTTTGGTGTACTTATAGCATTGAGACGATAAATGCTTAAAGCCCGGCAAGAATCCGTCAGAACTCGTTATGTAGGGTAGAATTTGTTTGTTGCTTGGCCAATATAAAGTACTCCCCATTCTCCAATCCCCCACCGCAAATGAAAGGTGGGCGAGGGAGCGCGCGCCGCACGCCAACTTCATGTATGGCACATGTTAGTGCCGGTTACATCATCATTTCATCAGCGCATCTCTCATCCATTGTTGCCTCCGAATCCCCCCCTCTCCTCGCACATGCGAACAAATCATTTGAAGTTTCAGAAATGACTTGGTGCTGTATCAAACGGCTAACCATAGCTGTGCATTTGGCCCAACAGGGAGCAGCCGAATAAATTCTCTTGATGCTCCTTTTATTTCATCTTACCCACTCAGCCCGTGTTTATCGGGGATTTCTGCAAAATGAGCAATGCGTTCAAACTGCCAGTGGAACACGTAGTACTCACATAAGTAGTCTAATGAGCCGATTTATACACTATAGCTCGCAATAACGACCAATTAACTAATAATCTCCGTGTTAAAGCAGGTGGGTCTAGTTCAGGCGCTGCAGTGATTTAAGGCTTCGTTCCTCAGAGAGAAGCATGAAAAGCTGTATGACTGTGTGATCCCAGTTGGTTCACACTTTAAACTCAGCAACGAATAAGAAATCAACAGCAAGCTTATTAAAACGATATGTTTACATATTTTCCTTACAAGTGTGCATTGTGTGTGTGGCTTGAAAAATATTATATAGCAAAAAATCTCTTGCAGGCAGCAATGTGAAGGGTCAAACCCAGAATCCAAGCTGACCTTGTATTAAAGAACATTATTAGAAAGCAATTTAATGTGCCGCTCCTCAGTTATTTGTATGGCTGTTCATCACTGTCTGCTTGCTTATTGTTTTCATGTATAATTTCTCTTACACCATCCTCTTCTAACCAATGTGTGATTATTTTTTCTCTCTGCCTGGTGTATATACATATAACACCTACTGCTCTTGTTTATATGAAGCAACAGAGCCCCGTAGCTTTACTCAGATGGAGTGTCAGTCACATGAAGAAGTCTGCAAAGTTATGTACATTGATTCTCATGTGGCTGCCAATGTCAGATTTTTTCTTCAAGCTGCTCAGCAGCTGTCATGTCGCCGCCACCCTGGAAAAAAATCCGAGCTGCTCTCCTGCGCTCCTGTGAGTAGTCCTGATTCACCAGGTAAGTCCATGTGAAGACTCTGTGATGACTAACTAACCTTCACCTAATTAGAAAACTTTTTTTTGGCAGTTTTTGGAACTGTGTATTTTATGAAACTTGTGGCTGCTGTCAGTGAAGCATCATGTCAAACTCAAATCAAAGTTTGCTCTATCTAATATTGTCTTTTTTTTTAAGTCAGATTTATTTATTGCATTAGAAAATATAACTGTCTGGATCACTAATGTTCTACTGTCTTTTTAAAAATTCTGTATGAAATATAACCAAGTTGAGTCATTCATAATTTATAACCAGTCATTCATAATTTGATCCGTTTTACAAATCATATACAATAGGTGTAACAGGTTGGAACATATTATCAAAAAAAGGATTGAGACACCTATACATTATACTAACAAGAGTTTTTAAGACATCCTTTTAAAGGTTGGCCTACTTTGGCGGAGCTGGCTCACAATCTCTGTACTAGTTCATCTCAAAGGTGTTGAATAGAGCTAAGGTCACAGTTCTGTGTGGGCCGGTCACACAAATCTCACCCAACAATGCTGCGAACACCGGGCCTGTCACACTGGAACCGATTAGAATCTTCCACAAAGTAAAAAAAATAATACAGTTGTACAAAATGCATGTTTGAGTTTATTACCAATGGAATGAAATGGCAACTGAATGAAACCCAAAGATTCAATTACTAAGATGTGTCCCTGAATTTTACTCATTAATTCTAGATATGTTGAGATATGGTGCCATGACCTGATACCACTTTGCACCAGAATTTACTTATTTACTTGAATGTATTTATATGTTAAATGTTTGGTCTGACAAAGTGTTATCAGGTGCATCCCTATAGATTTGCTGGATGGTTTTAATGCTGAAATTTAAATTATACATTGCAATTTAATCCATGGCAAACGTTACAAACATTATTCTGTTTTCCTGAGCTCCTCTACTCTAAATGCAATTATTTTCTTGGAGAAAAACAAAAACAAAGTTACTAAAAGCAGCAAGTTCTTAGATTATAATAAATAATGGAAAACGCTTAAATAATCCAAGGGAAGGGACTGGATCAAGAATAAGGTAGTACTCGGGCATAAAAGGCAGTGAACAACATCAGAAGGATTTTATAGTATGCAGGTAGAAAAGATTTAAAAAATGAACTTGCAGAAGCCATGCTACAAAAGGAATATTTAGCGACACAGCAGACTCACATGTGTAAAATCTGTGTGAATGAGACAAGATTTTGTAGAATCCAAAATACAACAAGCCTGAAAGCAACCAATCACTGCTTAGAAATGCACTTTCAGGACCTTCAGGTCCCAAATTGTTGTGTTAATGAACATCAACATTTCTCCTTCTGAGGTCCTGACAAATCTCCTTCATTTATTCTTACAAATATACCAAGTATTGGGATCAGAACACAGGGTTACATACAGCATCCAACGAGTGCAATGAGTGTTAAGGGTCTTGCTCAAGGACCCACATTGGTAACTTCATTGGATCTGGAATTTAAACCCACAACCCTTGAATTATTAGTTCAATACCCTAACCACTAAATTACCACACCCATTGTTCATGCCATGATATACTTTCACAAACATGTTTGATGATCAGATTTTGATAGATTTCTTCTGTTTTACTAAAAAAAGTGTGCCCACTCACTGTGATTATCATCCTATTAATTGAAAAAAAAACAAGGAAGTGAGGCAGTTTTAGTGCAGTAGGGCTGCTGTCGTTCATTTAAACACCTCAGTGACACTGCTGGAATAGGAATAATGCATCAACTAAATAATTCCTGCTCTTTGGTGCTACTATTGGGGTCCTGACCATTAGAGAACAGAGTAAAGGAGGCTAACACACGGTACCACATACAAATCATGACAAACGTATTAAAAGTTGGGACACCTATACATTACATTTTCAGGAGCTGTTATGACATATCAAGTTGGCTCCCTTTTTTGGAGCTGTAACAGCTTTTACTATTTTAATGGTTTTCTACAAGATGCAGCATGTTATGGGGTTAAAGTCAGGACTCCAGTCCAGAACTAGTTTGTCCACCACACCACACCACACTCACATTTCTGGCAGTGGACAATGCTGAATAAAACAATCCCCTCTCTAAACCATTTTTACAAGGTTGGAAGAATACAGTTGTTCAAAATACATGTATAGATGTCAAAAATACCTGACAATTATAATATGTGTCACAAAATTTTGTTCACATGTTGTCCATTTAGCTTGTTCACATTCTTCTACCAACACTTGGTGTTGGTGGAAACTTTGCCCTGAAGTAGTAGATACACACTTTTACTGTCCAGCACAATAGAGAAAAATGTATATTTCCTTCTGTTTAAACTGCAATAAATTATTCTTCTATTCATTATATTCCACTTTGTCCTATATGTGGGTGGCGAGAGGGTTTCCCATGCCCATCCAGGGCAGAACACAGCATCCTTTTAAAAATCAGTTTATAGACACAAAAATTATTTAAAGCAGTGATACATTGTACCCCCTTTTAAAGATATATAACTTTATTTTTCCCACCTAAAAATTGGCAAATTTTACCTTTATTAAACTAACATCAAAATTATAAAAAACTACTGATTTATTGTTGGTTTCTTGCAGTTTCTGTAGAGAAAATATTAAACTACTTCCATTTGAACTTCTGTTCAGTTCTGCCGTCTGTTACTAAATTACACTGTTTACAGTTTATAATTTTAAACTAGACAAAAAAAGACAGAACTCTGTATGTGTGAACAAAGACTGCACTAAGAAATGCACTATGAGGAATGGGGCCCAGCTCTTTACCGTTCAAATCAGGTGTTTTATTCACTCCCATTACCACAGGTATATAAAATCAATCACTGTCATGCATTTTAGACATGTATGTTTTGGGAACAGTTTAGAGACAGCCATTTTCTGTTCCAGTAGGACTGTACTCCCGGTACACCAAACAAAGTGCATAAAGTCATAGTTTGGTAAATTTTTGAAAGAACTTCTCTAGTGAACACAAATTCCTGGCTTAGACTCTGTTAAATAAATTTTAAATGATTTTAGTATAGAGATTGGGAGCCAGGTCCTCTCATCCAAGATACATTTTTTGAACTAACAAATGCTCTTCTGGAATTAAAGGGCAAAAAATCCTAAAGATGCATTTTAAATTCTTGTAAAAAGTGAAATTAATCTCTTGTCTGGTCTTACACTGTTGCTTTAAAGTATTTTGTAAGAAATGTCCCATAGAACATATGTGCTCTCTATGACATGAAATTATGGTGGTCATGATCATGGCTCCAGAATCAGTAGTTTCAGCAAATTTTCTTATGAGTCACTAATGCCTTGTGCCTGCCCCACATCTCGGATTGCATCAGTCAGGTGATTTATTCAGCTTTTTAAAACATATTGCCAAAATACACCAGTTTGAAAAAATAAATAAATCTATTTTGCCTACTGGGCTTGCACACAAATTAATTTGTCCTTCACATTTAACCCATCATTGCAGTGAAACACACAAATACATACATACTGAGTGAAGTGAGCACATGTGCCTGGAGCGGTGGGCAGCCTTGTATACAGCGCCCGGGGGGCAGTTGGGGTTAGGTGTCTTGCCCAAGGGCACTTCAGCCAAAGTACTTGGTGGGACCAAAAATCGAACCGGGGACCTTCAGGTTCGCAAGAGTGGTTTCATAACAACAAGCCTACAACTGAACACCAAAAAAAGAGGTGTTCATCAGTAAACTTATGTGCATGCTTTCATACACCCCACCTCCAAAAGCACAAGGGTCTTCTTTTAAATTATATTGAACATGTTACTAATGGGGCGGCACGGTGGCTTAGTGGTTAGCACGTTCGCCTCTCAGCGCTAGGGATTCCCGGTTCGAATCCCCATCTGGGTGGAGTTTCCATGTTCTCCCCGTGTCTGCGTGGGTTTCCTCCGGGTTCTCCCGTTTCCTCCCACAGTCCAAAAACATGGATCAAGTCAATTGAATTCTCAAAATTGCCCCATATAGAGTGTGTCTGTGTGAGTGAGTGTGTGCCCAGCGATGGATTGGCGCCCTGTCCTCGGTCTATCTGCCCAGCGCCCGAGACGTTCTCCCCTGGATGGGCATGGGGAACCCCACCGCGACCCTAATAGAGGATAAAGCGGGAGATAATGAATGAATGTTACTAATGTCAGTCCAAACCTCATTAATTTCAGGACTAACCTGACTTCATGATAGCACATGTCTGTGTATGACACAGTGTATCCATTGTGTATTTGGAAAGATTCTCTTGATTAGTGCCTATGCTGCTATTGCATTTTCTTGCCTTGGTTGGTGCATTGTCTGTGCAAACGCCCACACAGTGCTCCCATTTAAGCAAGTGCCCTGTCAGGTAACAATCAAGAAGCGTAAAGAGTTCATCAGTTGAATTTACAAAACAGCAAATGCCAACTCAATCATGGCAAAGTTAATGACACAAATCACTCTTCATTGCTATTACATCCGTCAATGTCATTTGGAAATACGCATTATTGATACACGTTGTGTAATGGCTATTATTTTATTGCACTTGTCTCATCATCCACAAGGAGTTTGGGCTGCTATAGTGTTATTAGTGGTTTCTTGCACTAAGCAATTCCTTGTATGTGACTTTGTATGATGCCATAAGTACTCTGTTGTTTACTGATGCAGCTGTTTCAAAGTGACGTTCCTGCTGACAGTACTCGCCAAGTTTTCTCTGAAATAACTCAAGTGGTTTATTTACGTGACCTGGGTGTAAAGTTTCCAAGTGTCTTTTTAATTTGTTGATTCTCATATTGTCGGCTGCCAGACTTGTCATACCCACCAGTCTCTCTTCATCTCCGACTACATTCACTGTGAATTCAAATGCAGTATAGACTTTTTTATGTGGTCTTGACTTGGCTTTGGGTTAGTTATCTTTGTAGGCTGTTGCCTCAGAGGTCTTTCATGCTTTTTTCAGTCTTTGTCTTATCTCATTCTTTCCTATACACCTCCAGACTCTCTGAATGAACATGAGTACTAATATAAGAACAGAGTTTGTATACAACAGTATTTGTTGTCTCCCATGTCATGCTTCTTAGTCCCCCCACAACCTACTGAACTTAAGACAAAAACACTGTGAAACATATTGGTGGTATTGTAATCGTTTGGATCAACGCATCTGACAAATGACAACCTCGACCATGGCAGCATATTTTATATTTAATACCTTGTGTTACAGTAAAATCATTTGATTTAGTCCTATAAATTATTAAGTTAAAGATTAACTTCTTAGTTTTGTTCAGAGCTAATACTATTACAGATAAGAAATACTATAAACAATTATTTAGTAGTTTAAGGAAGGCCCCTTTATGTCCTAAACACAACTTAGGAATACACTATGGTGTTTACTGTAAACTAGAGTTTTAACCCTCCAAATAACCCTTTCACTAATTGGGTACAGATTGGAAAAGACATCTCATCATTGCAATTGTAGTGCCGGCAGTAAAGTGTAATGTTATTCAGCATAAAACCTGTATCAGATTTGGGTGTCACCGTTTTTCTCTTTATAAATATAAATGTATTTTAATAAGCTTAAAAAAAGATCGAGGAATTTAGCAATCTTTTGTTTTTATTTTATTTCTTAGAAAATGTCTTTATATATGTTGTATGTGTGTACAGTTTGTTGAATGTTTTGTGTATGAAGTTTGTACCTTGTAATGTTTTTTACTTTATACAATTAAATTATACGGCACATTGCACATAGCCATAGCACATCAGCATAATTTTACCAGCAGGGTGTCTCTGAAACAGTTATGATTGAGTGGTATTGATTAGTGTGATAATGATGCAAACTGTATTTTCTGTAATGTGCACTGTGATGAAATTTATTGCAACATAAACATTCTATAGCCCCATTGCCTAACTCTGGTATATCACTGTGTTGTTCTTTTTTTCACATCTTATATTTTATTGCATAGTGAATCTTTCTAATATTATCTATATAGGTTTTTTTGCAAAGCTAGGCTGTGTAAGTCTTATCTGCAATATACAATAACTAGATTGCTTTTAATTTAATTGCAACATTAAAATAAAACAATGAATGAAAATAAATAAATCAGTTAAGTACCTACATCTACTGAATAATCAGGTACCATCAGTTATCTATTTCCGTTTTTTAGGAAATAGATAGGGTCTGGAACTGGACCCTGTGGTTAAGGTGGCAGAGAGGAAGATACTTTACAAACTGCTCTCTATCATGGATGATAAGGGGCACCAACTGCATACCATCATTATGAAACACAGGAGCAAGTTTAGTGGCAGGCTACGTTCACAGAGCTGTTCTAGAGACAGACTCATGAGATCCTTTGTTCAGTCTCTCCGGTCGGGCCAGAAGAAGGAAGAGAACAAATAACTTATTCTTATTAGAGTGATAAAAAGTGATAAAGTGATTTTGTGGGTGTGGTAGCTCAGTGGTTAGGGCGTTGGGCTATCAATCTGAAGGTTGGCGGTTCAAATCCCAGGTCCACTGAAGTTACCAATGTGGGTCCTTGAGCAAGATCCTTAACCCTCATTGCTCCAGGGATGTTGTGATTAACCCTGTGCTCACCTTGTAAGTCGCTTTGGATAAAGGCGTCTGCTAAATGACCAAATGTTGATTTATTTTGCCTACTATGCGTACACACAGAGGTATTTGTCCTTGACATTTAACCCATCCGTGCAGTGAAACACACACATATATACACACTGGTGAAGTGAGTACACATGCCCGGAGCAGTGCACTCTTTTTTTGCACTCTTAACAATTTTACTGTACATCTGAACTACTGGACACTTTACTATTGTCACTATTAACAATTTACATGGTAATTAAGTACTGCACTTTATATTGCATCTATCTATCTATCTATCTATCTATCTATCTATCTATCTATCTACGAACTATTCATCAGCCAAGATAAATTATTGTTTTTCTTAATAATTCTTGTTATTTCGTATTTTTTCGTTTGTTGTACAGTTCAACTCTGCAATGTAGTGTATGAAGACATTATTATGTGAAGAGCTGTGGGCCCACAACTACTGGAATGTGAATGGCAGATAACAGCACCTCAGTAAAGAATGGTATAAATGTTCTTTTTTTTTTTTAATCATTTATATCACACACTAACAATTAAAGATTTATTGAAGAAAAGTGCAATTGGAATTAGAGATTTTTAATTTTTGACCTGCACATGGTTGATTTCTTAGGGAATGTTCATCTCTGTTTAATAAAATAATATAACCAGATGAATGCAGTTTATTATAAACCATTTTAACAATGAAATCATATTAAAATCTCACAATATACTTTCAATACTAAGTCAGCCTCATGTTGTTTTAGACTTCTATTTCAGTGTGTCACTATTTTTAGTATTTGCCGTTTCTTTAGTACCAGTAACAATGAGAGTTACATCTCTCACTAAAACTGTTTTAAAGCTGTAAGCTGTATAGTGTAAAGTGTAATGATGGCATCCCCTGACAGATAAGAAGCATCATTAAAGACTTGATAACTTTCTGCATGAAACACTAAAGACTAAAAAAAAATGACTTAAGAACCGAGGAACAGGGAAACGCCGCCCTCTGGTGGAGGGATTAAATGATTTTTCTCTTGCAAATTTGGGCGCCAGGTTTAATAAATCACGCTCTCAATCTTTCGAGCTTTCCATTTCTTCGGCGTGATAAACCTAGTTATTAGGTAGCATTTTGGAGTCCCCGTATCATTTTTAACGGCAATATAAAAGATAAAAAATCTTAAGATTCCCAGTAACTTTGTAACTTAAATTAATCAAACCACAATAATGAAAATTAGAGAAGCACTGTTGGGCAAATTTACTCTCTCAAACTCCACTGTACTGTAAAACATTCACAGATTAAAAACGAAAAAGGCAGAACAATATAAAAAACCTTAAAAATCGGATCTAATGCCTGATTTCTTTTATTTCTTGGTGCCTCAAAGAACAGATAAATTATGAATTTTACAGTAAAATGTACCAACAAATTATTCTTAATATGTTAAAATAATTATTTAGCTTTCTAAAATGCCCAAGGTGCCTATCAGCAAAACTGGTTCTTTTATTCAATCAATTATTTAAGCCATGTGTTATTACAAACAGTTTATACTTTAACACTTATGAACTGACTTTGAAGTTCATGGAAGGACATGGAAGCAAATGATTTCACACCAAAAGACACAGAAAAGTCCTTTATTTTCACTTCAAGTATTTAAAAAAATTCTTAAATTACATTTGACGTAAAAATAAGCTAAGTTAAAGAAGTAAAGTTGAACGATTGAGTACATTTACAGCCTCCTGACACTTCTGTAATAATAGGCTGTAAGTAGTGTGTGTATTTAAAGACATTTATGGTGGTGAATATCAGCTATAACACTTGTTTTTAAAAGGTATAAGTGTACTGATCATAGTTCATCATTGATTTACATCTTTTATGTTTTTATAGAAGAAATTAAATGCACTTGCTGTACAATGAACACTTTTTATAACTAACTCTGCCTCTGTCAATTCCTTTATGTGACATTAACACATATATTGATATTCAGTGATATTCAGCCTGACAAAGTTAAGTTCATTTTAACTCTGTCAGAAATCTGATAAAATGGCAGATAACAGACCTAAAACTGTGATATGTAGAGCATTTTACCAAAGCTAAATAAAGCAGAACTTATAAACAACGTTAAGTATAAAGAAAATAAGCAGGTTTTAATTATTTGTGATAATTTTTTAATGTATAAGTTCTGTTAAGCAACATAACATTTCATACTGATTTCAGAACCCTATAGATTCAGTATCAGTTTAAGAAAGTAATTATTATTTTTTCCCCTGACAATAGTAACAATAAACCCTCAACATTCTCAGGTCAAAAACTGTATAAGAGAATTAAATATGATCAAATACAAATTATGAACAGAATGAAACTTACAATTTTATGCAAACATCTGTGCACCTGGTGTAATTATATGTTTAATTGATATAAATGTTAAAAATGCATTTGCTCATTCTTTACAGAAAACAAATATCTGCACATTGCAATGCACAGTTCCTGTTTATTTGTTGAATTGATCTACTACTTTTTTACTATTTTAAAATCAGAAAATTGCATATTTTTGGTTTGCTATTAAGGAAGTGATCCATCAATACTACAAAAACACATATGCGTTGTACCAAATAAAGTGGCCATCAAAGTAACTGCGTGACAGTAATTCTCTAGGACTAAATACAGAGGGTTCAACTACAAATAATAGAGCAGTGGGTTTATAAATAGTAAATAATGTCTAAATAACCCAATAATGACTCCTTTTCAAGATATATACAGAATGCTGCCAAAAGTATTGGGACACGTATAAGAGCTAAATATTTGTCCGATTCTATTGTCCCCATTCCTTCTTCAACAGTTTTCATTCTGAAAGGACTTTACTCAGAAGAACATTTGTGAGGTCAGATAATGATTTTGGATGAGAGGATTTGGATTGGCCAGGAATCTGTTTGGATCAGTCAACTTCATCCACAACAAACTCATTGAAACATGTCTTTAGGGACCTTACTTACTAACTAAGCTACACAGTCATGTTCCCACAAAGTTGAAAGCATACAGTTGTCCAAAATGCATGTCTGTGTGCCTGGTTTTGTACACTTTACTGTCTATTAAGTCCATAAATTATAATCTAGTATATAAGCATCTAGTGTAAGTACAAAATAAACACAAACAGTAATCAGTAACCAGCAGTTGCATAAATTAAAATCAAGATTTCGTCATTACAATTTATTCTGTCCCATATTGTATTGAGGAGGTCTGACACCCACATGTCCGTGGTACAATATTTTGCTTTGTTAATGTTTTTAATAAATCCCAAGGCAGTGATGTTAATGTATATGAGCTTATAACCTACTCATACTATTAAATTTGCATACCATAACTGTACAAATACATTAGACAAGCTAATCATAAATCAAAAATAAACACTGCTATATTTAATAAACCTTAATGAATAAGAGCAAAATCTGGCCATTAACACATTTTTTTCATTAAGTAATGTGACCTTCAATTAAATATTTGCATTGGTAAAATATCTGCTAATGCAACAATGAACAAGACGTGGTCCACACCGAATGCGTTTTGGGATAGGCACATTCAATTCATAAGTACTAAATCAAGGCAGAAGCAATCGCATTTTTGTTAATATAGAAAATGTATTTAGAATATGTTTAAAAACAGATCATCATGCTTTTCTGACTGGAAGCACTGAAAGAAAACAATATGTGACCTGGGAACAAATCACTGCTATTTAAAGAAAAAAAATAAGAGTGCTGCTCTTTCTCAACCAAATCTCATATGATACTTATTATGCTAATTAATACACACCAATAGATACAGGGCAGAATCAATCTGTAAATGACACAATGTATTTCTAATTATTCACTAATAGTACTAATAAAACAAAGAGGTGAGGATTCATATGGAATATGTTGTATGGACTGTATATAATGTGACACTGTTAATCGATACATCCCAATAAATATAAGTAATAGTGAACATTTGGCATAAAAAATGTCAAGTCTACCACAGTGAGATCCCTTATTCTTAAATCAATGTGTGCAAAGGCAACATGAGCGTATGGAAATGTTTTATAGATCCAAACTGAGAAAATACAATTTTGCATTTTAGATTTGTTTGTAACACACTCACTCTCTCTCTCTCTCTCTCTCTCTCACACACACACACACACACACACTAATGGATTTTTTAAGCACCTTGTTATCTGCTTACCAACAGCAGATCCTGTTCTTTGTCCAGTAGGCACTCATCCAAAGGCTGCCTATTCCAGATGAGTAACATGTAGGTCAGTGTGGGCCGGAGTGGCATGGCTTAAGTTCAGATATTTGTAGAAGACTATCTTCTTCAAAACTGACTTCCTATTTGACATGTCCAGCCCACTCTCACAACACAGCAACCAGTGTCCGTTCCTTAGGTCATAAACTGTGTGTATCCCTCAGCTCCTGTTACTATGACATCCATCCATATTCGCATGGCCTCTGGGGAAGGGGCCACCATAAAGTACAGCCGATCATGGGTCTTCACACAGAATGTGAGTGTGGGATTTGGACTCTGTTGGGATACATTACATTTACATTTAGTCATTTAGCAGACGCTTTTATCCAAAGCAACTTACAAATTAGAGAGCACAAGACACAAGTCAGTAGTTATGGTAAAACCAGCTACAATGTGGAATTATTAAATCTGATCATTATGCTATCCGGCACTCCCCCCCCTTATTTTTTATAAAGTGTTTGTTAAAGAGATGTGGTTTGATGCAATAGAGAAAAAAGGAATTATGACCTTAATTGTAATAATTTAATACTGAAGACATTTGTATGCATGATTTATATGCCATTCGGTCATTTAGGTAAAGTCCCTACATTCATAGGTATATTTAGATCAGATAGTAGTTACCAAGCAGGGTAAACACACAACGTGGACAAAAACATTATAACACGCATGTTAATTAATGAATTCAAGTGTTTCATTCAACAATTCTCTCAGCATAGACTGACTAAAATTTTTAACTGCATGGTTGAGTGATATTTTTTTTGCACGGAGCCCTAACTGCAACCCCATTCAACAACTTTGCAAACAATTAGGAGAGAGTTTGTAAACCAGGCACTCTAATCTACCTGACATCAATGTCTGACCTCATTAATACTCTTCAGGGTAAATTGGGGGGAAAAAAATCATAGACACACATACATTGCTAATAATGTAGAAATCCTTTCCAATGACAAATATGAAGAAACCCCATAAGTTCAGGCTTGTGCTTTACATTTCAGTAAAGATGAATATTCACCTTAAACCTACAAAGACACTAAAAAAAACCTACAAACAGCTTCTGAAAGAACCTTTTCTGTTCTGGTGTAATTTTTACACTGTGAATAAAGTGAGGTCAGTAATGACTTATATAAGATCTATAGTCACAATATGACTTTACTGTGAATGCACTGAGCCATGATGATGTCCATCGCCATCACCAGATCTCACAAATGCTTATTCGACTGAATGTGAAAGCAATTGATATTTGTAATATAAGTGATATTAACCTATAAATGTGAACTTATATAGCAAAGCTTTACTAGTAATCTCTGACTATGATATCTGTTTTAATTAAGATTTATTTTCTGGTTTATTTATTAGTGAATTGAATTACACCCATAATTTGTTTTCTAAGCTTCACATCTACAGGTAGCGCAGTGGGTGGTGCTATAGCCTCACAGCAAGAAGGTCCTTGGTTCAAATTCACAAACTGGCCTGGGTCTTTTCTTTGTGAGATCATGTTGTCTCAGTCGCTGTGTGTTTTTTTTTTACACCATTCCAAGACTAAGAGGTAGATTAGAAATATCAAATAATAAATTAGTGTGAATAAGTATGTCAGTATGTCTGTCCTGTGAGAGACTGGTGACCTGTCTAGGGATGTTTTTGCAGCTTTTGCTTTATAAATGCTGGTATAGGCTGCAGCCTTTTCCCACAGCTAAATAATAATGATTATTATACACTTAGTTTATTATTATTATTATTATTATTATTAAAATGCAAAAAAATTATTAAAGCACTTAATAAATGATCCAAATAAATGATTACATTACAGGAAGGCACTGAAGTACAAAAGGCTGTGTCTGTGACACTTTTATTTCTCAGAGTATTGGTATGTTCTCCTTACCTCCAAACACTTTACTTTCCTAACATCATTCCCATTATTCGTGAAATGGCAACTTGAACTCGACTCTAGTTCTGAACTAGTGCTGGATGAATAAAGATGACTAAATGACAGTATGTGGGGTGAATTAAAAGACTACTGCATGATGAAATGAACTTGAAGCTGCCTTTGATCCTGGTCGTTTTTTGCTTGCTGAAAAAAATTAGGACACGACGGCTGTTTAAACCTTACTGTGTGCTCCCTGACTTTCAGGCTGTAATCAGTTGCTTTGTGACACAGTCACTTACCTCTCCACGAAGTAAATGTAGTGTGAAAGCTGTTTGCTGCCTGCTTACCTTGGTGGCACTGCGTAGGTGGTCATAATATACTTCCTCTATGGCCTGGAAATAAATGACCCCTTTCAGTTTGCTCTCATGCTTATCTGAAACCAAGAAAATATGGTTCATATTATAAGCTTACATGTATAATATAAATAATATAAAACATATTACTGGATCTTAGAGTTATATAATTACATCAGATACACACATTGCATATACAGGTTTATTTAATTCTAATATATACCTTTATACTGAAATCTGGTTAGTATTTAGCTGTAACAATCTTATTCTAATATCTATAATAAGGAATAATAATAATAATTCAGTATGGCATTTTTTCCTATTTGTTAAAATGTATATAATTGATGAGTTCCTGTAACTCAACTATTATTATAAACAATACAACATGGAAAAACAATACCTGCTCTGTGGTGGTATTATGGGGGGCCTTAATCATTTCAGAACAGAATAAAGGGGATTAAAAATTTTGTTTTTTTGTTTATTTTGTTAAACTGTATTATACATATAGCCCAGGCAGGGAACATTAATACACTACTAACAGTGTCTGTACTAACAGCCATTTTGCACCGGCATATGTATTTGAAGCTTTTTTATTCATATATACCATAAAAATGTCAAAAATCGTTCTGTACAGGAGACTAAACTTAAGTATAAATTCATATTAAGAATAGCACATAGAACTTTCAAAATAAAAAAATAAAAAAGACAGGATGAAAGCAGCTCAACTGATTTAAATATAATTAAAATAAAGAAAAGAATTCAGCAAAAATCAGAGCTTTGTTACAGCTCTAGAAAAAACATTAATGTATTAAGCATAACTTCTTTCGAAATACACAATTATTATTGTTGATTCATTATTATGATTTTGTGTCGTCTTCATAATGCTTACTAAGGAGGCAAATTGTTTAGGGCGTTTTTCTGTTTTTAAAGAGTCGTCTGGAGTCTGTAGTTGTTATTCATGAACAAGCCGGGGGTTAATCTCGCAACTCCCGCCCCATTCCTCCCATCCCTCTCAAACATGGGGCTGGAGAAAGTATTGCACTTTATTTCATCATCATCACTACTGCTAACATGGGGAGTAAGAGGGTGAAGGGCTGCACATATGAGCTACACGTGTGTGTCTGTATGTGAAAGAGAGAAAGAGAGAAAGAAAGACATATAGACAGAAAACAAGAAAGCAGTACCAGCAAGAGGGGGATGGCCAAAAAACCTTCAACCCTAGGCCATAGTTGCTGCGAGGATAGAGCTAAGATACATATGCATTACAACGTCTCAGCATTCTTAAGCCATACCCATGTAATAGGAGAGGGTCCTCTTTAGACGGTCAAAGACGAACCATCTCTTTTTCCATGATTTTATTTTGCCACCCATCTTAACCAGGTGCCCTTTGCACATTTTCTCAGAGACAATCACAAAAGGGCAGGTGTCTACGCAGTGACCTGCTGACTCCACATGAGAGCGCAGATCAAACTCTTCCTTTCTGATGGGCAAGTACCGAGTCATTGGACGTGCCTAAAAACAAACAAATGTTTTTTGTCTGTATTTTTCAAATTCATATGATCAGTTTTAGAATTCGTTTTTTTCAACTCATGTACATTTGTTTTAACAAAAAACACAAAGCAGATCAACAACATATAAAGAATGACACTGTTAAGATCTGATATGAAAAAGAAAATCTTATAATACCATATATGGACAAATGTTTTTAAACACCAACACATTACACCAACAGGAGATTTTATAATATCTAATCTATAAGGATATTAAAATCTTCTAGAAAAGCTTTATACAACATTCTGGAGTATTTCAGTGAGAATTTATGATCTCTCAATCCCAAAAAGCATTTGTGAGGTCAGACACTAATGTGAAATGAGAGTGTCATTGCTAAATAGTCCAGCAACCAAACAGATACATCCACCAGCATGTTAGGCAGAGTCCTGTAAGCAGTGATGAAAGATTAGAAAATGACAACAAACTGTGCAGCAGCAGATAAACAGCTTCCTTAGCTTCCTTCCTTTTTTAATTTACAAGGGGAATCAATTAGGAATGTACACTGCTGGGCCAAAAAAAAGTTGCTATCTGGATGTAACTTAGCAAAAAGGTACGAGCGTCCTATTGGATAATTAATGTATGGGCATTCAGCTGGCAACAAGTTATTTAACCACAAATGGTGCAATGAGTTGCTTTTCATGTCTTAAATAACCATGTCCAAAGACACATCCCATGGTCGTGGACAAGATGTTAGTCTGAGAAGGGTCGAATCATTGGCATGCATAAAGCAGAGAAGACATCAAAAGAGATGACTAAAATTTGGTTAAGAACTGAGCAACGTATCATTAAAAAGTGGAAGGATAGTCGGGACCCATCGTCTTTGAGGAGGAAATGTGGCAGCAAAAAATTGATTGACGATCACTTAAACGTTTGGTGAAATCAAATCGAGGGAAAACAATAGATGAACTTAGGGCTATGTTTAATAGTGATAGTAAGAGCATTTCCACATCCACAATGCAAAGAAAACTCAAGGGATTGGGACTGAACAGCTGTGTAGCCTTACGAAAAGGCTAACCAGAAAAAAGGCTTTAATTTGCAAGGGAGCATGAGGATTGGACTCATGAGCAATTAAAGCAGCATGTGGTCTGATAAGTCTAGATTTACCGTTCCAGAGTGATGGGTGCATCAGAGTGAGAAGAGAGGCAGGTGACGTGATGCATCCGTCATGCCTAGTCCCTAATGTACAAGCCTGTAGATGCAATTCCAAGATCTGGGGTTGCTGCAATTGGTCAGGTCTAGGTTCAGCAACAGTATGTGCTCAAAGAAAGAGGTCAGCCGACTACCTGAATATACTGAATTACCAGGTTATTCCATCCTTCTTCTTCGCTGATGGCACGGGCATATTCCAAGATGACAATGTCAGGATTTATTGGGCTCAAATTGTTGGAGAGTGGTTAAGAGAGCATGATATATCATTTTCACACATGGATTGGCCACCACAGAGTCCAGACCTTAACCCCATAGAGAATTTTTGGGATTTGCTGGAGAAGGCTTTGCTCAGCAGTCAGACTCTGCCATCATCGATGCAAGATCTTGATGAACTAAATCTTGGGACATTGCAGAAGCTTATCGAAACAATGCCACAGTGAAGGCACGCCGTAATCAAAGCGAAAGGCTGCCCAACGTAATATGAGACTGTGAGCTTTTTTTTTTGGTGGTGACCTTTTTTTGGCTAGGCAGTGTATACGAGCAAAATAAGTGGACACAGTGATTAAACAACTTTAGCAGCACTGCTAAGTCTGATCCACTCATTCCAGCACAAAACATACTAACAAAACACTACAAAATCAGTAACAAAAAGCCATAATCCAAATAATACCTGTTCCAATGTAATGTAAAGGGGACTAACAATGTATGTACAGAAACAGATGAACAGAGTTCACCAATATAATATGTGAAACTGATAATAAGTGACCTAATAAAATGGCCAGTAAACACAGATGCTATTTCTAGGTAATGACTGTTTCCTGTTCATATGCCTAAATTGTCTTTGCCCAACCCCATTATGTTCATTACCAAATATTCTTCAAAATAATTTAATTTATTGACAGATAATTTGGATACAGTAATTTTACATAATTATGTTAACAAATAATAATTCATACAATTTCCTGTGCAACTGCTTTTTTCTGCTTCTACTGCATAACAGCATTGAATTTAATTAATCTATTAAAGCGTGTTTTGAACCACCTAAAAATTATTTGTGTATTTTTATAACACACTCAAAGAATCATGTTCTAAAAAACATTTGTGTGGGAACATTACAAAAATAATGCATTTATCTGCAAATGTAGTGCCATAATCTATAACTCTGGTCTCCGTAATTTCTTGCTTTAGCTCCACCTGCCTTTTTTCCCTTGTCCCATCGTTTGATCCTCTCTCCATCTGTCTATGTCATCTCATGTGCCTGCTGTGAGCCATGTTTCAGTTTCTGAAGTTTTCCCATGGCAGTCTGACTTTTACCTTCATGTTGGCTCACTGCAGATGCTCTATAGCTAATATTATGATGGGAATCCGTGTATATGACAAGAACAAAACAACATGTTCATCTCGGCATGGGCTACAAAGCAAGCCATATGCTAAAAGTTAAATAGAGCAACAATGTTTTAGTTGAGCATGATTGAAATAATATCACCTTCAAATATATATAATCGACGTATTGTGGCTTAGACATCTATTTATATCCAATCAACACGAAATTGATAGGTAATTGATTATAATACAAGTTGATATCTCTTACTTTCTTTACCTGCAGATGGACATATGAAACTGTTAATAGCTTTATTATCCTCTAGCTTCAAACCTTGGCAGTATGCTAACACATAAGTAAGAAATTTACAGGTGAATATCTGTAACATCTCAAACACTGGTACTGATATAAATACTGATATAAAAATATAAATTGATACTGATAATATAATTGATACTGATTTAATAACTATACAGTGATGTTGGCTGAAAATAAGGAGATATTGTTTTAAATTGATTTATTGATCTTGTCATAAATCATTGCTTCACATGACGACTGGCAGGGCCAGGCCCCAGAGGCTTTTTAATTTAAACATATCACTGACTGTACAAATGTTAAGGCTAATGTCATAACTATGTCATGTCTATACTAGAGGCCAGGGTCAAGTTTACTGACTCAGTGCAGACTTGTTTTTCCTTCTGAGTCTGACATTTTACTTGAACCGTTAATGCTGTGAGGCCTCATAGATCAGGGTGAGAGGCTGAGTGCAGAGGCATTTCCTCAAGCCTTGAACAACAAAAGAGCAAAATCCTTTTAAGATGTTATATAAAAGCAGTCATGGGCTGTGCACCATTCAACACCAAGCAGCAGATATTCTCTCATTCATAGAACTGAACTGACCTGAGAGCTCTGCTTTTCCCTCATCTTGACCTCCTCTTCCACTAGTCTTTGTCGGTGTGCCGTCTCCTCCTGCAGCCTCTTTTCCACCTCCTCTCGCCTCTTCCTCTCTTCTTCCAGCAGCTGCCTTCGTGTCTGTGCCTCCCTCTCCTGAGAGACAAAGATAGAGGAAGAGGCAGACACAAGGAGAGAGAGGGAGCAGAGAAATGGAAAGAGAAGGGCATTGAACTAATAGCAAAAAGATGAAACAGACTGAAGAGGGAAAAAAATCATTTGCAAAAGCCCAAAGTGAGAAGCAACTTGGGATATATGAAAAAGTGATTGCACAGTAGAATGTCAATATGTGTGTGTTCGCTGTGAGATCTAGTTAAAAGCCATCCTTTTATGTCAGCCTTTTTTTGTACGTGAGAAACAGTCTTCACCATGGCAGAAGCAAAGGGAGTTGAGACTCCATTTTGAAATCCATAAGAGAGATTACATTTCACTGATAATTAAAATTTAATGAGACTTACACGACTTTCTACCAGTCTGGCTTTTTCCTGCTGAGCCTCCTTTAACATCTTCTCCATTTCCTCCAACCTCAGCCCAACCAGGCCACTGCCATTATGACACAGAGCAGTATTTTTCATTGTTAAAGAAATTTTAATTAATAGTAACACCTACTACAGGCAATGATACAGTAAAACAAATGTACATTTTGAATGTATTGATTAAGCAGACTAGTAAAAAACTGGAAACACTGGCAATTTTATTTCAAAAACTTAGTTTCATTTACATTTATTATTTATTATTTAGCAGACACTTTTATCAAGTCAGTAGTTACGGAAAAAACTGCTACAATGTATCTGTCATAAGTGTATATGATGTCATTCAGTGAAAAGTAAATAAGCATTTTTAAGTTAAGTGCTAGGTGCTGGGTCATAACACATCATGCATTATGGCGTGTCTGCAGTGTTTACTTCTGCTCATGTCACAAGTATGTGACATGATAGGCCAATCCAATACACATGGCCCTGGTTCTAATTGTTGGGAGGTGCTCAGGTGTTCTGATCATGGGTGGCTTGGAGTAAGTCACCATCCACAGAAGTGTACATTACATAAGCATTCACAGATATCTCTAGTGGCTCTTTTATTGTGCATGTGCTGGTGACCAGAGTAGCTAGGGTGTCTCTAATTTCTCTATCAGCTTCGGACTTGCTCACCCCACTCCAGTAGATTTTCATTCATTCATTCATTATCTCCCGCTTTATCCTCTATTAGGGTCGCGGTGGGGTTCCCCAAACCCATCCAGGGGAGAATGTCTCAGGCGCTGGGCAGATAGACCAAGGACAGGGCGCCAATCCATCACTGGGCACACACTCACTCACTCAGACACACTCCATATGGGGCAATTTTTGAGAATTCAATTGACTTGATCCATGTTTTTGGACTGTGGGAGGAAACCGGAGAACCTGAAGGAAACCCACGCAGACACGGGGATAACATGGAAACTCCACCCAGATGGGGATTCGAACTGGGAATCCCTAGCGCTGAGAGGCGAACGTGCTAACCACTAAGCCATCGTGCCGCCTCCAGTAGATTTTATTTCCATTATATTTCCATCAAAATGTTTATAGTTGTAGTAGGAGTGGCATGCATTATTTATTCATGAGTGTGTTTTGGGCGTAACATGTAATAAACCAATTACTCTATTACTTGCCCTTCCCTTTAAGAGTCAATCTGACTTTGGTGAATTGCTATTTCAGCTGCGCAGATACCAGGACTCGTTAGTCCATGACCTCCACTAGGAGGAAGTATGCATCAAACCAGTGTGAACATCAAGAACAGCCATCGGCTTTTGCCAACAGCCAACAGGGCTGCATTATGCCCAGTTTTCCTTGGCGAGACTGGCATGAGTGACTGTGATTTTCTGTCGCTGGACATTGGAGTGAAAAGAAAAAATTAAACAATATTTGAAATGGGGCGAATTGAATGAAGATGAGCTTCTCAAAAAAAAAAGCAAAGTATACTATGCAATGTTTTGGCAAAATCGCCTTCAGATGTATTTAGAGGGAGAACGAATCACTGATGCATCCGGTCTAAATGTTGCGGCAAAGCATAGCGCTCCACTGCTAAAAGAAAAAACACTCTAACCAGCGAAATCACTTTATTCCTTCTTCTGCAGTGTTCTGCTTCATATGATTGGATGTCCTGAACTCTTCCATCATGCAGTCCTGTGAGATTAATTCAAAAATTCTTTTGGATTTCAAAAAGTCTAAACAAAAAATGGTAACTGGCCTTTCCAACTAAACTTGAATGAGTGTATATAAAATACATAAAATGAACAAAAGCTACAAATGCAAAACTAAACACAATATAAAAATAAAAAAACAACAACAAACAGATCCCTCTCATTCTATTCAGATTTGAACAACTGGTGAAGAGCCATTATTTTTCAATTTATCTGAAAAGTTCTGCAAGAAACTTTTGAGATAAAGATGAGAATGTTGTTAGTTCTTCTGTATATTGTTTCTACAAAGAGATGGCAAAGTACTTAAAATTAAGCCCTTGGTCAGATTTGTTGAAAGAAAAAGAAATGTGACTGCAGGTTTAGAATACGGAGCTATAGTTAAGACACACTGAAACATCAAAGACTTAAAAACAGAGAAGACATGGAATTAAATCCCTCTCTGAGCTATGACTCCTCTGGAATTGAAAAATAGGCCACAATCAAGTGAAAATCCTAACATGGCTGACAAAATACGCAGACCTGGAACCTCTATGAAAAATGCATAATCCTGCAGTCTTTCCATACTATGCCTTGGGATATGACCCAACTCTAACAGGTGAGCAATCACTTGTCGTTTGTATAGTTGGTGGTTGTCATAGCAACAAGCTGGGTAACTTTGTACAAGTAGAGTACTGCAAAGGGTAAATTGGGTAGGATGACCTGTTGTCAGGGGAACAGAAGCAGACAAGGGTTCCCATGGAGACCATCCTTCAAACTGCCCAGCAGGTAAGTAAGTACCTGTGCAGAACTCCACTTGGGAATTGGACTAGCCACCACCACTTTAAACTGCTACTCATGCAACATCATGAATTTGCCCGACACTTACACTATTACTAAATTATATGCGCTTTTAATTTCAATCAGCTCTATATCTAATGAGCATATACCCTATCATAACACACAAGCTGTTAAACTTGAGGCTGGTACTGCAAACCAAATATAAATAAAGTTCATATGGATGACTGAACATCAGGATTATGATCTACAATGTACTGTGCAATCTCCTACCCCCCTGAAGTATGTGATCATGACAGCTGGTTTAGAATGTCACAGCATAAAACTATTGTTTTAGTAGTAATAATGTTATTTTGAGAATTGTATTTTAACTTCAGTTGCAAGCAAAAAAACAGTTAAAAATAAAAAATAAAACACTCTGTGATCTCTGTGATTGACTCACTTAAATCTGCCAAAGCCAAATCTCAATCCTCGGTCCTCATTTTGTTAGACCTTTCTGCAGCTTTTGATACAGTAAATCATCAGATTCTACTGTCCACTCTAGCTGAATTAGGCTTTTCTGATACGACACTTGAATGGTTTCGATCCTATCTCACAGGAAGGATCTTCAAAGTGTCATGGAATGGGGAGATCTCTAACTCTCACCAAGTACGCACTGGTGTGCCTCAGGGCTCTGTACTTGGTCCTCTCCTCTTCTCACTATACATGACATCACTGTCTTTCAGGCTCATGTTTTTTCTTACCACTGCTATGCTGATGACACTCAGCTTCATCTGTCTTTTGCCCCTGACGACACCACCATCTCAAATCGGGTATCTGCCTGCCTCACCGACAAATCTGTTTGGATGAAGGCCCGTCATCTCAAATTAAACTTAGAAAAAACAGAGCTTCTCATTATCCCAGCTAAACCCTCAATCCATCACGACCTGACCTTCCAAATTGATGGCTCCACAATCTCCCCAACCGATTTGGTCCGTAACCTTGGTTTCACAATAGACTCCCACCTTAAACTCTCTGATCATGTTATCAAAACCGCCCGTTCCTGTAGATTCCTTCTTTACAACATAAGGAAGATCAGACCCTTTTTGACTGAACATGCTACCCAACTGCTTGTTCAAGCCCTAGTCCTATCCCGGCTTGATTACTGTAAATATTGTCTTATATGGTGGAAAAAGCAAAGGAAAGTATTCAAAAATGGCCAAATGTGCTTAAAATGTGTTTATGGACCTGATAAATAAAATAAAAATAAACCTAACTTAACCAGCTCTGGGCAGCACCTTGAATGACAGGCAGCTTCATCCGAAGTGTGTTATGGAGCATTACCGCTAGTCTTTCATTCCTTCTGATTCTGTAAAATCAGAACTGCTCTCAATACCCCCCAAATTGACACTCATGCAATAACAATTTCAATCCTATGTGCAATATTCTGTTTCTGTGCAATCTGTTATATTTTATTGTGTTTATTGTTTATTGTCTTCCATCTGTATTATTTCATGTACATAATTGTGAATTTTATTATGTATATACTGATTTCTATTTCTAGTATTTATAAATGTTTTTGTTTTATTACTTCTCTTAATGGATGTATTACATGTATCTTTTTAACTTTCCCAATTTTTGTCACTCTGAGATGTAATCTGTGAATTTCCCCATTGTGGGAACAATAGAAGCTTAAGATTCTTAAGATAAGAATCTTGTCTTACCTTAAAGGAAAGTATGTTGTGTTATGTTATAATTGTATATTGCAACCTCCAGTATAACATCACTTGTCCCACAAACCTACGTGCCCCAGGTTCATTCAAAACACGGTTTGTTATTGATACTACATAGCCTTGTGAATTGTAAAATGAAAAAAAATACATCCATCTTTCATCTTCAACTTAACCTTCTACTAGGCTCGTGGGGGGGTTCCATATATTTATCCAGGGGAGAATGTTTGGGGTGCTGGGCTGACACACCCAGGACAAGGTGTCAATCCACCACAGGGCACACACTCACTCACACACACACACACACACACACACACACACACACTACATAGAGGACATTTAGAAAGGGGCAATTTAGAGCAGCCAATTTACCATGAATACATGTTTTTGTACTGTAAGAGGAATACGGAGAACCTGGAGGAAATATGCGGACATGGGGAGAACTCCATCCAGATTGGGATTCAAACCTGGATCCCCAGTGCTGTGAGGCAAACATGCTAACCACTAAGCCAAACATTTGTTAAAAATGCTTATTTAAAAATGAGTCAGGCCAAGACACACTTATTACAACTTAAAAATATTCTTTGCCTCGCTTACCTTTCAGGTGAACAGGTGGAATTGTTGCCAGTAGACACGCTGGTTTCTAAACTGTCCGAACTCTCCAGGCTCAGTGTGTCATATGCTGGGCTGCCTGCAGGAGGTGCTTGGTGGTGCAAGATGGAATGATGCACAATAGGGACCGCAGAAGGTGAGAATGGGCTGTTGAGCTGTGAACGAGAGCCATGCGGTGCCCCCCAGTGACACTGTGACTCCAGTTCAAACCTGTGTTTAAGGTCAGGGGTACGAATTTGGAAGTCATCACATGTTTGCAGCCCTGGGTAAACACCAAAAGAAAGATTGGGAAGTACTTAAATGGAGCAGTTGTGTGTGTGATGTACGCTACACTACAACTATATAAATCAAAAACAGATTACCGCTAGTAAAAAGATTTACCTTTGCCCTCAAGAACAAGTTTCTTGGTGTCTGTATCAAGATGTGAGGTTGACAGGTCAGGAAGGCTCTGCAGGTTTAATTACATGCAGTAATTATAAACAACATTTATATTAAGACAAAAAATTGGAATGTTGCTGACACTGCGAAAATAACACTGTGACTGTGTGTGATTGCTGATAATTATTCATATTTTGTGATAGTTTTGATGGTCATTTTCATCTTTGGCACATTAAATCATATCTTTTGTTTTTAGGTATATGTCTAAAATATATGGCTTACTCTTTGCATAATATAGATTCAGTGGTAGACTGTATTAAGTTACAAAGATTTTTTTTTTAAAAGTCCTTAAAACTCATGTGATGTGGTTAAGCTTATTATGGTAGCTTAGAGGCTAAGCACCACCGAATGGACCACACAGAAGATTTCATATTATTTTAGTTTCTAAAATGAATAAAATATGTAAAAAGCACTCTTAGTTTACTTTAAGGAAAAGGCAAAAGTCGCTACAGAAATTACAGGACGTTACACAGTGAATAATGCAGGTATCAAACGCCAGTAATGACTGACTTGGTCTGGTACTACAGATTCAGAAAATATTTTTTTCAAATAGAGGAAAAGGACAAATCTGCAGTGAATGTGGGGGAGACTGTTTTCAATAACAACATTCAGCCATTTAGATTTTAGCCAGAGGAAGAAGAGCGAGCACCAAAGAGCAGCATAGCTCTCATAGACAGCCTGTCATCAGAATTAGGAATTCCAAATGATAAGAACCTGGCTTTTGAACACCTCTTGTTAAATTTGTTACATGCACAGATTATTGGAAAAGCACCCTCTGACAGTAGCACAGCAGCACTGTGGGAGGAAGGCGGAGCCATCGGCAAATATGCGCAGCCTTTATAAGCTGCAAGGAGAGATTGCCTTTGAACTACAGGTGTGGGACTTTTGGTGAGATACATCGGCCGAAACGTATTAGTTCAGTTTATATTAATACTGTCTGTAATAAAGCACGTTCATGTTGCTGTTCCACATCCCATAGTTATCCTATATGCTTGTCCTCTGGCATGAAGTAAATACTACAATTAACAGAGTGAGTGGACAGTTCTTTCCAATGCGTTATTTTGAGGTTGACAAATTTTGTCCACCTTTTGATGCTTTGTCATCTTTGGGATATTTGTGCACAAGAGTCCCACTGTATTTCATTTAAGGCAGCCGAAAATAACACACATTTTTGTTATTTTGCTTGCACCTTCACTTCATCTCGTTCAACCTCTTGGGTTTTTGTTTAACATCTACGTCACATATGATGTATACACATATTCCGAAGATTGCGGGCTTGGCTAAATTTAAGTGATTATAGCCATATTACTTAAATTTGTAAAAAAATGTTTCTTGCCATCGATAATCACAAGTTAGGAACTTAACTTATGTTGTATTTATGTATTTTATAATTTCATATTAGCTGGGGCTTAGCCTTTAACAAGTCCTCAAGATCACAGATAGCTCAAGGCTGATATTCAAAATGCTGCTCTGAGAAACTTCTCTGTGATGAATTTTGGTAAAGTGGTGAACTACGACCCATCCTTGCATGAAAAGACTAAGCCTTTGTTGGATGTTTCTTTTATATTTAATGATCTGGTGTGCTACCATTAACCTACTAATTCTCTAAAATATTTATTACAACCCTTCAAGCCTTTTTTCTCAGCCTTAGATTTTTTTGTCATGCACTTTGGACTTCCTGCCAAACTCCAAAGTACAGTATTCATTTTTACTTTTATTATTATTTTTTTTTATGTTTTAAAGTTTTTAGGTTTTAATGCAGGAAGTGCCTGGTCAACAAATACACATGCACAAGCAAAAAAGGACTGACTGAAAGATAAGGTGGAATTGAATAGACAAAGAGAAACCACATGACAGAAGATAATAAATAACACAAACTATTAAAATAAAAGTGACTAAATAACAAGAACTAATTAATAACAAAGAGACCAGACAAGATAGAAAATGAGCACACAGAGGCACAAATCCTGCATCTCTTATCCAAGTTAATTTAAGTTTTTAATTAAATAAGTTGTGATTCCAACTGTTAAAAATTAGTTCACATACTGTATGTATACTTTATATTTAAGTAAGTGTATAAAGTGTTTTGATTAAACAAATCTTCAGGAACCAAAATAACTAGAATAGCATTTTTACCTTGGTTGGAGTATTTCTTCCTGAAATTGTAGTACTTGGATGTGTGGTTGTACCATCCTGCTTACACCTGTACATCTGGAAACATGAACATCCAAAAGGTTTGCTATCACAATAACATCTGTAAACAACTGTAATAATAATGATCAGTATTTAAATATACATAAAACCAAAATGTGCAGCATGGACAATTATTTTTAAGCAGACACTGTGTAAGCAAGAATAAGCAAATACATAAAAAAAGGAAGAATAACAGAGGAAAAAGAGGACAGACGCGTGTACCTGCATGGGCCTGCGTGTGGAAAAAGATTTAGCTGGAAGAGGAGGAGGACAAGCATAGCTAGATTCCTCAGCAGTCATGATGTCCTGGTACCAACTCTCTAAATCCAGTCTGGATAGCACTGGCATTCTCCTCTTAGCCTTCCAAACAGGCCAAAGAAAGGAGAGAAAAAGCAAAGAGCAAAGCAGATGGTATAAGGGATATGAAAGAGTAAGGAGAGTAAATACATGCAGCCCTCAAAGCGGAAAAAATGAACTTTAGTAGACTAGTGTCTGAAGTGTATGCTGTAGATGCTGTAGATAACAATTTGTCAGACCATCTAAACCAATCAAACACAATGTTGGAAATGGATCTTTATGCTTAGAAGGTGGAAGATGCTTGAGTATGTCCTTTATATTTTCTGTGACCTGTCTTGTGAGCATTGATCACTTTTCAGATCCTTAGTTAACTGCTTGGCAAATAGTTGCTAGGCGTCAGCACATGATGTCACAGATTCTATAAACCTAGAGTTCAGATAACAGTTTGGCCTGATTTGCCAGTTTAAGGTTGGGACTATGTTATAAAACAGTCTTTATTACACTAATTATAGGTTTACACACCATATGGACAAAGTGTATTGTCATAACTGCACATTATATGTACATGAGTCTTGTTGGCTTTTTACAAGCCTTTGCATTGTGTCTGTGGTAAGTTTTAACTTCTTTTTTAGTTGTAGAAGAGAATTTGTGTGGTCAGACCCTGCTGTTGGATGTAGTTTTTTCACATCACATCATGAATTTCTAGACTATGCTTGGGGGAAGGAGTGGATGTTCCCCATGCCCATCCAGGTTTGTGTGTTAGTAAGAGTGCTCAGCAATAGATTGGTGCCTTGTCCTGGGTGTATCTGCCCACCACCCAAAACATTCTCCCCTGGATGTGCATAGGGAACCTTCCCACGACCCTAGTACAGAATTAAACTGGAAGCTAATGAATGAATTAATAAATTAATAAAATGTGTTTTGATAAAGTGTCATTAAAAGTAATACACTATGAATGTGTTTTATCTAATAAACATCATATTTTTTCAAGCATGCTGGCAAGTGAATTTTACAAATGTATATGAAAGAGTGAAGAGTCAAGCATCTCATTACAAACTTTGATCTCCAAACTTGTTTATAACATATTAACTTCCATATATAAAACTCACTTACTGCCAAGATAAATGCTTTTTATGCAATGTTTTTCAGGAAGTGTTCAAGACTAAGAAGCCATATAGCATAAAACACAAGAATGTAAAACTTGGAAAAGAAAATATAGTTAGAGCACAGTACTGACAGGAATTTTATGGTAAATAGACCATTATAACTGAAGCAATGACACACATGCTTTACTGTAAGTGTAAGGGTACACAGGTACACGAAGCTGTTTTGAAACTTTTTTGCCACCCACATAATATTTATAAATTATGTAAGCTTTTCACTTGTTTAATGGCTTTTGTGTAGGTCACTAAATAAAGGTAATATGGTTTAGTACAATAGTTTTAGAATGGTGATATTTGGTGACTTTTCATCTAATATATGTTGCAGAGCGTAACTGGCGAAATGTGCTTCACTGTGTGTATCATGATCAATTGTAATACATTTTACAACGCGCTCTGCAAGCAATTAAATTATGTGGGTATGAAGCACACACCTCCACAAAAGACTGGTCAGGATTACACTGTGATATCGGAATACAAAGGGCAGGATCTGCATCTATAGCTTGGAATGATTGGATAGAAGGTGCAGGGGCATCAGCTTTAGGCATCCCGAAGATCTGGTTCAGCTGACTAACTGTTACATACTCCTTTACACCAGGAAACAAAAAGCAGCCATTCAATCATAAAGAGAAAATAATAAAGTGTTAAAAATCACAAAAACACATAGATACTGTATAGAAAGAGGAAAGAGGAAACTATTTCCGAGGTATCTTTCTATCCATAACAATAATATTGTGGGCAAGAGTAAACAGGACAGAAGTGTTTAGTCTGACAGCTTCATGAGAGGTGAACAGCTAAAAAAAATCTAAAGTTAAGAGAGAAAGTTTCACCTCTATTTATCAGTTACCTTTACCATATAGATTCACATTATAGTTTTAAAACAACATATTGTGCTTCATCTGTTTCTCTACATTGATGTGTGCACAGTGCACAAAAGGTGGATACAATGTTTAGAATCACTGCTCTGGCTGATCCACTCGGACCAGTGCAATGTATTAACACACCACCATCATGTTGTTGTCAATCATCCACCACCGAAATATCACCTGTCCTGTGGGGGTTCTGATCATAAGGAAACAGAGCAAAGAAGACTAATAAAATAGGTAAAGAAACAGACTGACTACAGTCTGTAAATGTAGAACTAGAAAGTCTGTCTATATACAGTATGATATGGAAAACTGATAAAAAACAGTATCCCTAAAAAAGTGCAGAAAAATAATGTGGCCAGCTAATGTAATCAAATACATTTGCATTGTGGAATAAACATCATAGACACTTAAAAAAGGATGGTTCCAAATTTGACTACAAAGAAAAAGTGTATGCTGCATATTCATACCTCACGAGGGGTATCTGGTGATACAGGCGGAGAAAGACAAAAAGTGGTAGGGACAGGGGAGGTAGCTTGAGGAGCACTGCCATACATCTTAAATACATCAGACAGTCTGAGATACTCCTAAACACATATAAAACATCAACATAGCCACTAGGTAAAATCTTAATTTCATATGTTGCACAGTAAATATAGCTCAAATCCCCAAAATATTCATTCATGCTCACAAACACTAGATCACACAGCAATCTGCTACAGGACACGTCTGCTGTGGAATATAATCTATAAAACTATGTGACCATCAGCAGTCCTTTCAAATCAACATGCGTCATGCAAGAATAAAATTAACTGCAATTTATTAACAACCACCCTGATTTCTATTCATACTAGAATCCTGCAATTATAGAGAGATATAAAGCAGTGACATGCTATGTCAACAAACTAAACTAACAAAATTACTAACTTTGTCCTAAGACAGACAATTAAAGAATCAACTGATGCTAAAGCAATAGATTGTACTAAAAAGAACCAGAGAGAATGCACCAGAGAGAATGCTAATAAACCATCAGACATTTGTCAAGTTTTTTCCTATATTGCTTTGAAGTAATTGGATATCCAAAAAGTAACTCCAAAAACAAACACTTAAAAATATTTTATGAACAACAGAGAAAAGAGACACTTTGCCCAGTGGCATCTATATTTAAGAAGGAGTACTTGAACAAACCCATTTCTATAAGAGTTTGGACATTTCCCATCACCATGAGTTCATGTTTTTGGACTGTGGGAGGAAACCTGAGAACCCGAACGAAAATCACAGGGACACATGAAAAACATGAAAACTCTACTCAGATTGGGATTCAAACCTGGATCCCCAGCACTGAGAGTCATTTAGGGCAGCCACTAACCTCCATGCTGCCCTAATCCTTAAACTATTTCATGTAAAATGCACTTATGTATACAGTGGTGCGAAAAAGTGTTTGCCCCCTTCCTCATTTCCTGTTTTTTTGCATGTTTGTCACACTTAAGTGTTTCGGAACATCAAACCAATTTAAACAATAGTCAAGGACAACACAAGTAAACACAAAATGCAATTTGTAAATGAAGGTGTTTATTATTAAAGGAGAAAAAAAATCCAAACCATCATGGCCCTGTGTGAAAAAGTGATTGCCCCCCTAAACCTAATAACTGGTTGGGCCACCCTTAGCAGCAACAACTGCAAACAAGCGTTTGCGATAACTTGCAATGAGTCTTTTACAGCATTCTGGAGGAATTTTGGCCCACTTATCTTTGCAGAATTGTTCTAATTCAGTTACATTAGAGGGTTTTCGAGCATGAACGGCCTTTTTAAGGTCATACCACAACATCTCAATAGGATTCAGGTCAGGACTTTGGCTAGGCCACTCCAAAGTCTTCATTTTGTTTTTCTTCAGCCATTCAGAGGTGGACTTGCTGGTGTGTTTAGGAACATTTGTCCTGCTGCAGAACCCAAGTTCGTTTCAGCTTGACTTCACGAACAGATGGTCGGACATTCTCCTTCAGGATCTTTTGGTAGACAGCAGAATTCATAGTTCCATTTATCACAGCAATTCTTCCAGGTCCTGCCGCAGCAAAACAGCCCCAGACCATCACACTACCACCACCATATTTTACTGTTGGTATAATGTTCTTTTTCTGAAATGCAGTGTTCCTTTTACGCCAGATGTAATGGGACACACACCTTCCAAAGAGTTCCACTTTTGTCTCATCGGTCCACAGAATGTTTTCCCAAAAGTGTTGGGGATCATCAAGATGTGTTTTGGAAAAATTAAGACGAGCTTTAATGTTCTTTTTGCTCAGCAGTGGTTTTCTTCTTGGAACTCTGCCATGCAGGCCATTTTTGCCCAGTCTTTTTCAGATGGTGGAGGCATGAACGCTGACCTTAACTGAGGCAAGTGAGGCCTGCAGTTCTTTGGACGTTGTTGTGGGGTCTTTTGTGACCTCTTGGATGAGTCGTCGCTGCGCTCTTGGGGTAATTTTGGGCGGCCGGCCACTCCTGGGAAGGTTCACCACTGTTCCATGTCTTCGCCATTTGTGGATAATGGCCCTCACTGTGGTTCGCTGCATTCCCAAAGCTTTGGAAATGGCTTTACAACCCTTTCCAGACTGATAGATCAATTACTCAATTACTTTATTTCTCAATTGTTCCTGAATTTCTTTGGATCTCGGCATGATGTGTAGCTTTTAAGGATCTTTTGGTGGACTTTACTGTGTCAGGCAGCTCCTATTTAAGTGATGTCTTGATTGAGAACAGGTGTGCAAATAATCAGGCCTGGGTGTGGCTAGAGAAATTGAACTCAGGTGTTAAAAACCACAGTTATAGTATGTTTTAACAAGGGGGCAATCACTTTTTCACACAGGGCCATGATGGTTTGGATTTTTTTCTCCTTTAATAATAAACACCTTCATTTACAAATTGCATTTTGTGTTTACTTGTGTTGTCCTTGACTATTGTTTAAATTGGTTTGACGTTCTGAAACACTTAAGTGTGACAAACATGCAAAAAAACAGGAAATGAGGAAGGGGGCAAACACTTTTTCACACCACTGTAAGTGCAGCAAGCTAGCTTAGTGATTAGCCAGTTAGTTAAAGATCTAGGTTTCGAAACCCAATCTGTGTAGAGTTTCCATGTATTCCCAATGTCCGTGAAGGTTTTCTCTGGGTTCTCCGGTTTTCTTTCACAGTCCTAAAACAAGGATTCAGGCTGAATTTGCTGCTTTAAATTGTCTCTACCTAAAGTGCCCCTATATAGTGTATGTATAAGTGTGTGCCCAGCAAATGGATTGGTGCCCTGTTTTGGGTGTATCTGTCCAGTGCCCAGAATGATCTCTTTTGGATAGGCACCCCCCCGCGACCCTAGTCCCTAGCATGGGATTAAGTGGAAGATGATGAGATAAGAATTTGTGAATGAGAGGTGTAGCCAGAAAGGCATGTCAGATCATTAAACTCACTGGTGGCTTGTCTGTGATAACTGACTGTGTGGCTGTGCAGAAAGTTGAATGTGGAGACTCAGAGAAGAGCAACTCAGAGACTCAGACCACATTCAAACATTTCACTTACAAAACTGCTAAAATTTATATATTTAATTCTTATACAGTATAATTAAAAAAGTAATTAAAGTATAATTTTAAAAATGTCATGTGACCCAATGGTAATGTAACGAGCACCTGCTGCACCTGTCCCTCGTTTTCGGTTTCTCATTATTTCACTTGGGTGATTGGTTGGTTTTGTCACGTGTTTAGTTGGGGTTCCTATTTAGTCTGTTTTCTCCCCTAATTCTGAGCACGTCTTTGGTTTGTGTTTATTCTACCCAATGTTACGTTTTGTTCATTTATCCCCGTTTTGTTGGTGCTTCGGCACCATCTCTTAATAAATTCAGTTTGGTTTTTATCCCGGTGTTCCAGTTGCCTCCTTCCCGCATTTCTGCCATGGTGTGTCGCTGCGCGGGCGTTCCGCGCAGGTCACATTCGTAAAATTCGCTCATTATGCGCGAGCGGCGTCCGCGATTTCCCGGCAGAGCCGCTCCCCTCTGGGGGACTATGGACAGGATGTGACAGAAAGACGTGCCCATACATCGGAGGCTACTGGACACCTGGGGTCACCCAATGTGAGCGGAGGACCAGAGGCTGAACCGACGACCCGACCGAGTCCGAGAACCGGGGACCGCCAGCGGCAAAGCCCGGCTACCGGAGGGCGGCAGTCGTCGAGTCGGGACCGACTGAGGCCGTTCGCCATCGGCCCCCGAGCACCATGGGCCGCCCATTTCGGACTCGGAGCACCAGGAGGTGCATGCTCCAGCCTCGCAGCGAGAGGGCGTCGATCTGCGCTGCGAGAGGACGCGTCCACGTCGTCACCAGGGAGCAGTCGGCTGAATTCTCAGCCCGAGGGACTTGTTACCCCCCCCCCCCCCCCCCGTTTGTTATTTTCTTCTTGTAGTTATTATGTTTGTTCTTTTGGCTTGGGTTGCTTTCCCTTTTGCGCGACCCTTGGGGTGGGGGTATGTAACGAGCACCTGCTGCACCTGTCCCTCGTTTTCGGTTTCTCATTATCTCACTTGGGTGATTGGTTGGTTTTGTCACGTGTTTAGTTGGGGTTCCTATTTAGTCTGTTTTCTCCCCTAATTCTGAGCACGTCTTTGGTTTGTGGTTATTCTACCCAACGTTACGTTTTGTTCATTTATCCCCGTTTTATCTCTTAATAAATTCTGTTTTGGTTTTTATCCCGGTGTTCCAGTTGCCTCCTTCCCGCATTTCTGCCACGGTGTGTCGCTGCGCGGGCGTTCTGCGCAGGTCACATTCGTGGGAGCGTCTCCCTCCGTCTAGACCGGCGGACGCTGTGGTCTACGCGTCGCCGGATCCCGGGAGACGCTCATTATGCGCGAGCGGCGTCCGCGATTTCCCGGCGGAGCCGCTCCCCTCTGGGGGACTATGGACAGGATGTGACAGGTAAACAACCCCGGTTGTTTTACCTTTTTTAAGTATGTTGCATCAATTTCATGATTTGTTTATGTTTAACAGAATGTTTAATACAATTATGTTTATCATTAAAACATTTAAAACTGAAATATATATCAGTTTGTATTACAGTTTTAAAAAGTTGTCCAATTTTTTTGGAAATGGGTTTGTGCATGTGCTGCAGTGATAAATATGATCGACTGGTTGGTTGAATCTTAGTAAACAAGGCTTTGTTTTAAAAACATCGGACCACCTACCCAAAACACATTTTGAATCCATATCCCTATACTTACTGAAATTCAGTAAGGTTTAGATCAGACTTATCAAATAGTATCTTTATGAAAAAAAATTGGTAAAAAAATGCCACAAAGGTGACATTACCAATGTCTGGCCTTAAAAACTAATGAGCTCAACTATAAATGTTTTGTTAATGTATTTTTGGTAATATAATGTTAAGGTCACACTTTAACTGTGCCTAGGCAAAATTCTAAAGCTAATGTATTATTTAGGTTTACATAGTTAATTCTAAATAAAACACCTATGTTCATTACTCCTTACAAATATCCATTTAAAATAAAAAAAAGCTCTAACTATAACTCTATAATACTGTCAAACACTCGCATGCCACACATTTACCTCCTGGGGCCTTACAGGGAATGAGTGAGTAGCAGGATTTTGGACACAGGAGGCTGGGGACTGTAAATACTGCACAGGGACATCATTTAAAAGGTCTGGTTCGCAGATATGTAGCACGTCCTGTTTTGGATATCAGTTGGACAGTGATAATGGGCTATTTGTAAATAAAATAACTTCAGCACTGCACCTCTATAAAAACTTTTTTATAAAAAATTGCTTTTTTAATTTTTAGCTTTATTGCATTTCATACCTAACAAATAAGCAGGGAAATGTTGCCATGCATTTTAGTGCCTGGATTAAATCTTTACCTCCCTGCCCAGAAAGAGAAAGCCCACCACAGAAAATGGTGGATATATCAACACCCTGTACACAGCACTAAGCTAAACAAACTACAGCACTACTAACTAAACAAACATCTCATGAATATTGATTATGCTGAAGAAGAAAACAAGTATTTCAGTCTACAGTGCAGAGCCTCATTGATCAATCACAGACAAGACTGACAGGTTCTTGATATTATAAGACAGCACTGTGCTGAAGCTTCTCGCTCTGTTTAAGGGCAAAAATTCAGCTGCTGCCAGAGTGTGTTCTGACCTCTTTCATAGTGCTGGAAGAATTGGGAAATCCTTTAGCTCCTGTCAGGCTTTGGTATCTCTTTTCCAACACAGCCAGCCGCTCCTTCTCCTGCGTAAGCCATTCAGTAGTTAGATGATGTAGCTAGACATAAAGCTATATGCATGAACTGAAATTATTTTCTTCTGGAATTACCTTCTGCAGCATCTGTAAAGCCATCGTTCGGTCTTTAGCCATCCCCTCACTGTCCTGAGCTGCCTGAATGCCTAGCTGGCTGGCCTGAATCTCAAGAGTGGCCATTTTCTCCTGGGGGATGATAAGAATTGCAAATTTAGGCTTGCAGACAAGTAATTATGCAGCTGGATTGGGCAAGCGAGAAACTGTCATTAGTCAGTTAGTCACTTTATGGTGTCTGTATTTTAGTTGCATAGAAACTCACTTAGAATTGAAAAATGGAACCCAATATTATTTTTATCAAGTCCATTAAAATATGTTTCTGACTGGCTGGCAGAATATCATTCATGTGAAAATATGACACTTAAGAAGTCATCCAAACTTACTTACCCAATGTTCTATAAACAACATAAACATCCTGGAGTGTAACTATGCAATAGGAAATTAACATTTTTAAAAATCCCTATTTCAAAATCTATATTTTGTGATAAACAAAGGTTTTAATATCAGTTTCATTCTGCTCACAAAACAAACAGGAGAGGAATGAGAAGAAACATTGGTAAAGATTGTTATTTTGCATTTATTTATTTTGTGCTAAAGTATATTGTGACAAAATTGTATTTATATTTAAATGAAACCAAATTAACCCTGCTTAATGCAGTATATTGTAAATTACACCTACCCAGAGAAAAGAAAAATCAAAAACAGTTCTCATTGGGGCAGCACGATGACGTAGTGGCTAGCACACCGACTCTCAGCTTTGTGAATCCAGATTCAAATTTAGTTTTGGGTAGAGTATTCATGTTCCCCTTGTGTCTTGTGTCGTGGGTTCCAGTCCAAAAATATGGATTTAAGATTAATTGATTGCTGATAATGTGTGCTCAGTGATGGATTGGCTCAGTGATGGATCCTCCTAAGTGTTAATAGGGATCTCAGCAAAGTCTCACATTGTACTCAGATTAAAAACACAAGTCTTAATATTAACTTAACCTTTTCTCATCCAGAGACTGAGAACTGTTTCAGTCCTGACAATGTGAATTACTTCTAAGTTGCTGAACATCTAATACAAGAAGTGTGTGGTGGCTCAGTGGTTTGGGTGTCGGGCTATCAATCTGAAAGTTGAGAGTTTAAATCCTAAGGACACTAAAGTTACCAATGTTGACCCTTAAGTGAGGCCCTTTACTCTCATTGCTCAAGGTAATGCTGTATCACATCTGACCATGTACTCTGAATCCAACCATCAGGTTAGTACACTTTTCACATTTTATTTGTATGAACCAGTGATTTTGCAGTATTATCTTTGTCTCATACTTTTTCTATTAAGCAATTTCAGGACAAAGATGTGACAAAGTTGATCTCTAAAGTTGAGACAGTGAGACTCCCAAATCAGTGTCCTGAGATATCAAAGATCAACAGCAAAAAAAATTTCCAAGTGAGCAGTGTTAAGTTTCATCCATCCATCCATTATCTTTCGCTTTATCCTCTACTGGGGTCGCATTTCGGGTCCTGAGCAGATACACCCAGAACAGGGAGCCAATCTATCACTGGGCTCACAGTCACTCACACAGACACACACACAAACAAGCTCTATATGGGGCAATTTGGAGAATTCAATTGGCCTTGATCCATGTTTTTGGATTGTGGGAGGAAACCGAGGAACCCGGAGGAAGCCATCGCAGACACGGGTACTCCACCCAGATTGGGATTCGAACCGGGAATCTCTAGCGCTGAGAGGCGAACGTGCTAACCACGTTTTTTTTTTTTCTTCATTTTTTTAATTTTATTATTTTTTTATTTATTATAATATTTTTTTCCCTGGGCAAGTTCCTGGGCATGACTTATCAAAACCAATACACAGATAAGTAATTTAAAGGCAATGTCCAAGGCAAGTGATGTGTTCAATTAAGTAATAGGTATCACACTGTGGGATTATCTGAATATGACTGCTAATCTGTTTAATCTTCCCTGGCCTTCTACCAGTATATCATGTAGCACTTGGCAAAACTGTCTAGCGGTCGCACCTTTCTCTTGGCTATGCTTCGTTGGTATTCCGCCTTCTCCTGGAGCAACTGACGGCTAAGTGTCTCCTTGTCCTCCTCCAGGCTGCTCTCATGCTCCAGCTGGCGAAACTCCAGGTCCTCAAAGCGCTTAGAGCATAATTCTAGTGCCTCCGACTTCTAAAGACAGATGGATAAATCAAGAGTAGAGGTGGAAACAGCCAGATCAACAGGTGGGGGAAAAACACAGGGAGGTAAAAAAGAAAGACTTTAAAGCTGAGTGCATTACTCAGTGCAACACTACTTTTTAACAATATCATGTTCTTTAAAACTAGGAATGAAAAAAACAAGGTTACTTTAATCCTGTAAAATATCAGTAGGTTAGTAATGTCATGTTAGTAAAATGAAAAGCAAGCAAGAAATACAGACCTTAAATATAAGCATTAAAATAAGCATTAATTTACTTATAAGATTTAATGACAAGTTCTCATGGTATTGAGATTTTAACTCAAAAAAGACAGTTCGAGTTGTTTGAGATGAGATTGTAATACTTTGTGTACACCTTGTAAATCACACTAATATAGTAAATACACAAATGGAACTGAACATCACATCTACTTAGTGGGTAGGTTATTAAAACCTATTAATATGATACAGTATAATCGAATATAATGAAATACTTACTGAGGAGTTGCATATGCACAACCTCATATGTCATATTGCTGTTTTATTTTACAAAACAGTTATGAAAGCACTTCATAACTTATATTCTTAATTCTTCAATAATTCTTTATTTAAGTGTTAATTTACAACTAAATTATTTTTAAATGATCTTTCACATAATCTAGTACAGTTTTAAAGTGAGCATTGATTGCTGAGTAAGAGGATACAGATTTAGTGCTCATCAGAAATCGACTGTTTATATTAATCTGTTTACGAATGTAAAGCGGTCAGAGGTCTGCATTACTGTCAATAATGTCACGGCTGGACAGCCGGCTCAGCAAATCAGATTTAAGGACCGGAACTACACGCGTTATAATGGCCTTCAATACGCACTATAGGAAAAGTTTTGGGACATGTTTTTAAAAAAAAAAATTCTTTTTTATTCAGTCCTTTTGTCTCAAGTGTATGAAGTCAAGTTCTTTGAACCAAAACACAGCAGATTCATTTTGTAAAGGATACAGGAAGCAATTAGAATAACTTTATATTTAGGAAAACCATTGTATATATTTATTTATTTTTGGTCACATTTGGGTTATTTGATCATGTTTTTGGTCTGTGTTTTTTTCTGTGAAGTGAACAGGTCAAGTCACATTTATCAACAAAGTTTTTTTTTTTAAAGCACTTCAAATTTCAGATTCAAGTGTGTTTGATTTGATTCTAATGGCTATGCTCCATGGGGCAGTAGGAGTAGTGACTGACCCTGGCGAGCTGTTCCTGTAAGTGCTCCCTCAGAGACTCAGGGCATTTGTGAAGCTGGCTCTTTAGCTCACTGTGCCCCTCCCTCAGCCTGGCCAGGATGTCCCGCTCAGTCGAAACATTAGCCCTTCCCTATGAAACGACAAACATACCCACACATATGTATATGCACATAGTTACACACATGCACATACACTGTGCAAGTCAGGGGAAAAACAGAAGGAGAAATGGAAGGAGGCAATAAAAAAGATAGACCAGCGTTTCTCTAGCTCTTATCTTAACACAGATGAACATATTTTTCACTGGTTTTGACAGAGTTAGATCAGAATAGTTCATGTCATGCAGTGATGCTCTATAATTGTTGCTTTGTTTTAGGCTACGAGTAACTGCCTGGTTTCTAAATTATATAATTTTTTTTTTTCTCAATTCTGTGTTTCCATTAAAAAACTAATTATTTACACCATTGTTAGTCTGTTAAAGGTTAGAAAGAGGTTAATAAAAACAATAACCCTTTGAAAAGAAATAAAACAACAGAAAAAATGTAAAGAATTGTGCTCATCAAAGCACAAACTACATTGGTCATGGATAAAAAAATGCATGATAGCATTAATAACAATAATAATAATAATAATAATACATTTTATTTGAAAGCGCCTTTCAGAACACCCAAGGACGCTGTACAAAGCATACATATTAAAAACATTTACATTTTACATTTAAAAATAATCATGTGCAAAAGAAAGTAGAATGAAATCAATTACAAAGATAAAATGATATCAATAATAATTAATTAACAGTTAAAAGCTAATTTAAAAAGATGAGTTTTTAGACCAGTACATTAACTTGTACATGGGATTTCTGTAGATGTATGTATGCACTATTCACCTTTTCTTTTTCACTTTGAATATGTTTGTCCATTTCAGTTAATTTCAGCTGAAGCTGACTGATAATGTTCAACTCTGCCTCCAATTGGTCTAACTCCGCCCTCCTTTCACCCTGCAGTAATGCTCGCTCCATTTCTGCCTATGATAAGGCAACAAAAAATAAAGTCATGTATACATACAAATGTTTCCTTTTAAATCAATTAACAAATACATTATGTTTCAGTTGCATTCAGTGGAATTTACAGTGTTAAACCCATAAACACTAAAAAGTACTTGCACTTGTAGAGCATTGCTCTAAAGCTGCAACATCTTTTTAGCTTATTAGTTTAATTATGCACATAAAAATACTGGGACAGACCCCTTAAACATTGAATTTAGAGGTTATTTTTATTTCCATTAGCACAGGTGTATAAAATCAACTTACAACCATAAATCAATCAAACAGATGGAAAATTGTATGGTTCCATTGAATACTTTGTGGAAACAGTTTAGAAAAGGCCCTTTTCAGTTCCATCAGTGGGTTTAGAAAGAACTTAGCTCAGAAAAGCCCCAACCTTAAACCTTTTGAATATCCAAGTACAATGGAGATTGTAACCTTGGCTGTCTCATGAAACATCAGTAACTGACCAACCAAATGCTCATCTGTATGAATGGGCAAACATTTTCACAAACACACTGCAAAATCTTGTAGCAATCCTTCCCAGAAAAGTGGCTGCTAATGTTAAAATCAGATGGTAAAGTTTTAAACATATTTTTGCTGATTTCATTGTTTCCAATCTACTTAAATTACATTTGGTCATTTAGAACATACTTTTATCCAAAGCAACTTACAAGGATCCCAACTTGATTGTCAAAGAACAGGGTTGATACAGCCCCCCTGGATAATTAGGGATAAGGGTCTTGCTCAAGGACCCACATCGGTAACTTCAATGGACCTGGGATTTAAACCCACAAGCTTCAAATTGATAGCCCAACACTCTAACCACTGAGCTACCACGCTCTCAGTGCTCTTGTACTAATATTTACATTAAAAAAAAACTACACTACGAAAAAGAAAAAAATGGGCCAAACCCAAAGTTGCCGAACATTAAGCTTTCATTGGTCCACATTATTTGTCAAAAAGGTAGCAGAAATTCAACAAATAAATTAAGTTACTTATCAAAAGCCTTTTTTATCAAAAGTTTTTTTTATTCCTATAAATGCTTTTTAAATAAAGCATTTAAATATTTTTCGCGATTTTATCATTGTGTTTATTAGTACCATACCTAAATCCAAATTCCACATGTCCATACCACGTGGTACACAAAAGTAATAAAAAGATTGACTAGTGTGCTTTAAAAAAAGTTTCCAGGTAACCTGGGAGACATTTTTAAGTACAGCACTGCACACATTGTGCATCCAATGATTCAAATGAAACAGGGAATCGAACTGAAAATGAAATAAATGTGGAAAGCAGGAAACACTAGTGATAAATTAAAGGATGACTTCACCGCACATCAGATGGGCTACTGTCTCAAATTTTACATTTACAAGGTGGAGCAATAAATTAGACGTGTCTGATGAAATGTACATTGAGTGAATACAGTACATGAAATCTCCAGTAGCATTGTTTTCTCCGATCCACTCATAACAGCACAACACACACCAACCTATAACACCACCACATCAGTCTTTCTGCAGGGTTGTAATTAACCCACCAACAATAATTATCTAACAAATTAAAGGGGACTAGCTACATGTATATAGATAAAACAGAATATGGTCTGTAATAGTAGAATGCATCTATATAAGTGTTAAAACAAGCAAAAAGACCTAATACATTGGCCAGTGTGTGTGTTTACTACTATAAATTTTAGCTTAAGCCATATGTCTAGAGTCCAACCTCCTGTCTGGAATCCTGAAGCTGATGTTCCAGCTCAATGACACGCGCCTTCAGCTCATCCACTCGAGCAAGAATCCTGACCCGTTCCTCTATAAGATAACCCAATTCCTGTTGTCCCAGACCTGATGTGTCCTCATGCTGAAGGACAGATATAAATGAATAAAAAGTAAGGAGAAAAAAGTAAATAAATGTTACAAATTCAAAAGGATAAAAAAAAGATAAAACAATAAGATAAAAATAAATAAATAAATAAATAAATAAATAAGGGTTCTGGAGTAAATGAAAGGATCCAAATAATTTATATTTATTAACAGACCTGAAACAAATATTTAAAACTGGCGCATTTACAATCTAATAAGAATTACTGAATTTGGATTTTTTTTTAAAAAACTGAGAAATGTTAACCAGACTGAAAACTAAGCTACTATAGGTCAATATTAAAAGTTCAAGTGATTTGGTTAATTAGTTCATATAATAAATAAAATGCAGGTGTATTTAAGAGTGTATATGAATATGGTTCACCTCCTGGTGCTGGCTTTCAGTACTGCTACACTCCTCTGTCAGGTTCTCATCTTCGCTCTCTTTCGCTTGATTTGCCAATATACCCACAGGGTCGGGACCAGATTGCTGAACAGACCCTTCCTCTGTACCAGTGAACTGACACACCCTTGGCATCTCCATGCCTACTGGAGGATCTCCCTTGTTATACTCTGCACACAAATTAAGGATGGTCTCCAGCCTCTGCTTCTCCTATAAACACAAACACCCACACAATCACACACACACACACATGTGCGCGCACACACACACACACACACACACACACACACACCACAGTGAGGGTGGTCCCTAAACTCTCTCCTGTATAAACACAGAAATACCAAATACAAACTACCTCAAACTTCTATTCAGTAATTCACTCCACAGACAACACAAGGATGTATGTAGGATTTAAATGTGCTGTTAGATCTTTGTACAGCACAGTCTGTTTTAAGCAGCCAGATCCTGCTGCCTGAAATCTGATATCAATAGAACTTAGCATGCACAGCTGACACGTTAACATGAACATGCTACTTATAAACTTGATCTACAGCACAGAAAACAACCTGCTGGTATAATGTCACCAACGATGCCAACACAAACCGATAAACTGCAATCCTTTTTGACCACTTGATTTGAGCTTGCTGGGGCACAGTGGCAGCTGTAAAAAACAATGCTCCTGCACACAGTTCAAAGCCAGCTCCTCCCACTTTAGTAACTCTCTTTAATGACCCCCCCAACTTGTAGACTCTTGTGGCCTCTCACCCCTACGACAGCTAATCAGCTGCTGCTGCCAGTCCCCACACGTCACCACCCCTCTGTGGTTATAAGGAGATGGATGTGGGCGTGCAATAATATCTTAGCTTTACCGACTCTATCAGTCCTTGCTCGAAACGTCTCCTTGATTATCTGAGCCCCTTTGTCTGAGCACACACTCACTTCTACACAACACTGTCAAGACTGAAACGTGCGTCATGGCATGACTGAAATATCCCGACTGGGCAGTATGGTCTTGCATGAGCTTGTGCTGCTAAGAGTACCCATGGGATTGTGGCACTTAATCTAATCTATAAAAATGGATTGAGGATTTATTTCCATCTGTATAAGTAATAAAAACAGCCAGACATTCATATTGAACTGCGCCTGTACATGTCAGCATTGTGCCATGTGCTTCCCAGAGCTGCTTTACACTTCTTTTATTTCCTTTAATGATCAGAACCACCACAGGACCACCAAAGGCAAAGTAATATTTAAGTGGTAAATTGTCAGTATTTTAAAGACACTGACATGTGGGTGATGTGACAGTGTGTACTGCGCTGGTAATAATAATTGTTTTTTAGAAAACCAGTATTACAATCCAAAATTGCAACCTGGAACAGTATTATACATAGATAAATCCATATTCAAATTTTGTATTACCAATAAAAAGTGAAAAAACAGCATGGGCATGGGTCATCAACATATAAACTTGTGCTCAAAAGTACTGATATATATATATATATATATATATATATATATATATATATATATATATATATATATATATATATATATATATATCTTCATCAATATTTATACATCAAATTCAGGTGTTTCATACAGCATAACAATCACTGAAATCTGGACCATTTAATTGTAATATTCCGCATACAGAACTAAAAAATTTGAATCTTAAATTCCAAGACCATTACAAGTATAATTAAAAAAGGTGATATGTCCCAGTGATGAACATACCTGTTACAAGAACATGTCATGATCATGAACATGATCAGAACTACCTGACTGAACATGCTACTCAGCTGTTAGTTGAAGCTCTCAACCTATCCCGGCTTGATTATTGTAAAGCATTGCTTGCCGGTCTACCAGCTTGCACAATCGGCCCTCTACAACTAATTCAAAACTCTGCAGCCCGACTTGTATTCAACCAGCCCAAGCGAACTCATATCACTCCACTACTAATTTCTCTCCATTTGCTCCCTTCTAGCTGCTCACATTCAGCACAAGTCACTGACTCCGGCCTACAGGACAATCTCTGGATATGTCCCTTCTTACCTTCACTCTATATATTCAAAATACCCAACTCGCTCACTACGTTCTAGTGATGAATGTCACCTGGTGAATCCACCTCACCTTGGTGCTAATTCTCTCTCCGTTGCGTTCATCACTGCAAAATAGTGGAACGATATTCCCATTTCTGTCAGTAAGGCGGAGTCACTTGGCATCTTTAAGAAACAACTGAAAACACATCTCTTTTACAAATACCTGATATAAGGTTTGAAATTTCTACAGTGTAGCTGGGTTCATCCTTAACTACTTGTGGTGTTGTCATTTGTAAGTTGATTTGGATAAAAGTGTCTGCTAAATTACTTAATGTAATGTAGTGTTAATGTAACATGTTCTTAGTTTATTATCTATCTTATCTTATTATCTACCGAATAAAGATGTAAATAATCAACACAGCACCTTTTTAATCAAAAATACAAGAACATCTTCTTCAGCGTGATTAATTAATCACTGAAAAAGTGTGTATGGTAAGAAATCAACAGCAGTTCAAGCCTGAATCTTACACGTGCTATCAGTGAAAAGAGGACATTCCTGTTACAAGAGTCGAGACAGAGGAGCTGTGGTTGTAAACGCCGTCTGCAGTGTAGCTAAGCAACAACATTGTCTTTAACAAAGAGACTGTCAGTTCAGCTGGCACGCTTGCTGAAGATGCCTTTAACAACAAACAAAAAAAGGCTGTTCCTAAACCGCCTGTGAGCTCTGCTTACTTTATTACGAGAGCACACAATACCCTCACAATACACACACCCTCAGGCTTCTCGAGAGGGTGACTGAGTAAACATAAGGGTTAAACGGCGACCTAATCGTCTATCATCAATGAGTGGGGGGTTCTTTCTACCCAGGAAAATTCTAACACTACTAGTGAGAGAGATTTGAGATCTCAAAACCTATAATACAGAGCAAAACAGTCAACGACAGGCCTCCAATTACCCCTCAGTAATGATTCTCTTTTACACAGAGTAATAAACCTGCAGCACAGGCACGCAAACATGCTTAATCATAGGCTGGGGGTGTTTACCGTAAACTATGATTACACTTTAATGTGACACTTCAATGTTTTTTAAACTCATCCTGGTCGAGATGTGAGGCAGAAAGTCCATGATAAGACAGCACAATATTAAAGAATTTAAGAGAGTGGAAGCATCGCACAAGCAGCAGATAAGATGTGAGAGACTCGACAGGCCTGTCAAAACATTTGGTTTTAAAATAAGCTAAACAATGGGAGAATTAAATGAGGCGACTGGCAGTGCGCTAAACGTGAGAGTAGGCTGCCCTCTAGTGAGCTTAGGTGCAAGCCCTGTTCAGCATTTTCTGAAGTCTTCTCAGTTTCCACGGTGACACAGGCGGGAAGAATAAGGACTGACCTCCAATACCAAGTGGGTTAAGACAAAAGTGAGAGAGCGAGGGCATGCAGTACTGAACTTTGATGTTTGGTGATGTGTGTGAGTGACAGAGCAAACGAGAGTTCGAGAGAGGGCGAGAGCATGACAGAGAGAATGGGAAAGTAAGTGAAGGACTGTGTTTCTCTTTCATGAAAGTGAGGTATGTAGAAGGAGATACTATCTCATATTGCAAAGAAGTAATGTAACCAGAATTAAAATAATTTACACAAAAATACACAGAAATGTTCTACCAGACAAAACTAAAAATGACTGCCAACAAAAATATAATGAGAAAAGACAAAAAACTAAAAATAAATAAATATTAAATTATAAAAGATTTAAAGAGTGATCTACACAAGGAGACAAGAGCTCTCAAAATTCTGTGCAGCTTTAGCTAACAACTATAATGATATGATTATTCACAAGACAATACTAAACTACTGACCTTCATGAATTATATCATTCACTATTTACATATTGAAGTAAAAGTAGAAGTCACTAGCAAACCCCTACATTAATTACAAAACCAGGCTTTTTTTAGAGACCAAATGTTACTGTAGTTTAATAAAATTGACCTCAAACGCAAATATGTTAATAATATTTGTTCAAAATGCTCAAAGTAGAACAGAAAATTTCTGACACAAAATACAGTGCACAATTTTTGTAATGGAGAGGGAAAACCCGCTGCAGACTGCACCTTCATCTGTAGACTGAAAATCTGTAGACTGCACAACATTAATTTTATTAGCTTTTTTGATTTCCCTTTATAAATTAATATATAGATATACAGATTATGAATATATAGATTAAAAAATAGTCAGTCTGTTAACTGATTTTAATGTCAGTCTGTTAACGCAGTGCATATCACAATCACACTCAATCACAAGTTTTTACTATACCTATTATAATTTAAATGTTTGAACTGAAGGAAAGCTGTTTCACTGAGACGTCTATTATAATTCAAGATAAAGGATGATTACTAATGTAATTAAAAGTTTTTATAACATTAATTCCATGACCAATCTATCTTGGATTTTGACGACAAACTCAAAGGCTGAAAAAAGCACTAAGCACATGTGCCTGGGCACAAAAGTCACATTAATTCCAAATTAAGAATTCTCATTCAAGTCACAGATACAGTCCCCTCCAAAATACTTGGAATGGCAAGGCAGAATCCCTTGTTTTTGTTGTGCACCAAAGTTATTTTGATTTAAGACAAAAAGGTTAGTATGAGACAAGAGTTCCGAATATTAGCTTTTATTTCCTCGTAGTTTTCATTAGATGTGATAAACCAATCATCCTGATACCACCCTTTCTTTAAACCCACCCATTTTTCAAGTGAGCAAAACTATTGGAACATGTGACTGAAAGGTGTTTCTCGTTAACCAGGCGTTGCAATTAAGGTTGTTTGTTAAAGCCCTAAAAAGGTCTCCATGACTACTCTCCTTCTTGGCTTTGGTTAAACCTATACAGATTGTAAAATATTTGTAACAGAAGATAAACCACAATGAAGACCAGAGAGTTGTCTATGAGAGAAAATCAAGCCATTCTGAAACAGAAAAGAGAGGAAATCAATCCGAGCCATTGGGAAAACATTGGGCATAGCAACCACAACCATTTGGAATGTCTTGAAAAAGAAAGAAACCACTGGTGTACTGAGCAACAGGCGTCGGACAGGTCGACCGAGAAAAACAACATCCACTGATGAGAGAAGAATTGTCCTAGCTGTAAAGAAGAACCCAAAAACTACAGTAAGCAAAATCACCAATGACCTCCATAGAGCAGGGGTGAAGGTATCCTAGTCCAGTGTTCAGAGAATACTCCAAGAGCAGAGTTATGGAGGCCATACAGCACAATGAAAAACCCTCATCATTAGCAAGAGTCAGAAGGCCAAATTTTAGTTTGCCAGAAAGTACAGAGATGAGCTACAAAAATTCTGGAACACAGTCCTATGGACTGATGAAACCAAAATTAACCTCTACCAATGTGATGGAAAGGACAAAGTGTGGAAGAAGAAGGGAACAGCCCAAGATCCAAGGCACTCAAGCTCCTCTGTATAGCATGGTGGTGGTAATGTCATGGCTTTGGCATGGAACAGACTCAATCATATTTATTGATGATGTATCTGATGATGGAAGCAGCAAAATGAATTCAGAGGTGTACAGACAAATCTTGTCTGCCAATGTAAGGAGGAATGCTACCAAACTAACTGGCAGGAGTTACATTTTGCAGCAGGATAACAACCTAAAACATACCGCAAAGGGACAAAGGAGTTCATCGGGGAAAAAGTGGAAAACTTTAGACTGGCCAAGCCAGTAACCTGATCTTAACCCAATTGAACATGCATTTAACTACCTCAAGAGGAGACTGAATGAAGAATCCCCACGAAATAAACAAGAATTAAAAGAAGCTGCCATAAAAGCCAGTAGTAGCATCAGGAAGAGTGCAACAGTTTGGTGATGCCCATACGTTGCAGGCTGAAAGCAGTTCTTAAAAGCAAGGGTTTTTCCACCAAATACTGAGTGTAATTCACTTCAACTTTGTTTGTTCCTTTACTTTTGCTCATGTATAATATGGTGACATATTTTGAAGGAAATGCCAGTAAATAAAAGCTGAGATTCTGAACTCTTGTCTCATGTCCATCTTTTAGTCTTAAACGCAAAGGTGAGCAACAAAAACAAGAAAATTTGCATTGCCGTTCCAAGTATTTTGGAGGGGACTGTATGTATCATTGGCATGTCCCTTAATGATGGCAAGCAAATAAATAAATATAAATATGATGATATAGTACATCAGTGGTGGCACGGTGGCTTAGTGGTTAGCATGTTCGCCTCTCAGCACTAGGGATTCCTGGTTCGAATCCCCATCTGGGAGGAGTTTCCATGTTCTCCCCGTGTCTGTGTGGGTTTCCTCCCACAGTCCAAAAACATGGAACAAGTCAATTGAGTTCTCCAAATTGCCCCATATAGAGTGTGTATGTGTGCGTGTCTGTCTGTGTGAGTGAGTGTGTGCCCAGCGATAGATTGGTGCCCTGTCCTGGGTGTATCTGCCCAGCGCCCAAAACGTTCTCCCCTGGATGGGCATGGGGAACCCCACCGTGACCATAATATAGGATAAAGCGGAAGATAATGAATGAATGAATGTATGTATCATTAAGTATGACATGGATTCCCAATGCCCAACCAGGGGAGAATGTTTTGGGTGCTGGGCATATACACCCAGGACAGGGCGCCAATCCATTGCTGGGCCCACTCTCACACACAGATGCTATATTGGGGCAATTTAGATGGGGCAAATTAGAGCAGCCAATATGCCTTAAATCCATATTTTTGGACTGTGGGAGGAATCCGGAGAAAACCCACACGGACACGGAGAGAATATGGAAAATCCACCCAAATTGCGTTTGGAACCTGGATTCCCAGCATTAAGAAGCAGACCTGCTTACCACCACACCACTGCGAAGCCCCAAAGTGAACATAGCATCCATATTTGCACCTAAATTTGACATGTAAGCATCAGCATGGCCATGCAACTTGAATAAGATCAGAATTCATGCGAAGTTTTGCATACTTGATCATATCCAGGTGCAGAAAGAGGGCTATTTGATTGTTTTGAGATGATGAACTGTTCTTGGACCACCAGAACAACATGCACTATGTACACAAGTAGCTAGAGCCTTGATTTGCAAATGTTATCCACAAATATGTTGTATTTGATTTTGGGCGAAGATTAAAAGATCACACACATGCATTCACACATATGCACAAGCACACTACTACATTTCATCATATGTGCAATACATTATTGCTGTGCAATCTGTTGTATTTTAAAGAGTTCATATGGTCTCCCCTCTGTATTATATGTAATGTAGTTTATTTTATTTTATTTTGTACATACTGCTTTTTATATCGATTATATTTTTTCTTTTTTATATTAATGATCTTAATTATATTAATTCTCTTAATTAATTCTCTTAATTAATATTACCTGTATCTTTTTTTTACTATCCTATCACATCCCATCTAATATTATTTTATCTTATTCCCATTAAAGACAGATACAGATGTGAGCTGCACAGAGAGGCAAATCTGACATGAGCAGATTATTGAAATTAAACAATAAGACCAGTTACATAACCTTTGAGACACATTCTAATGTCAGAGCACTCTGGTAGTTTGGCAGAGGCTGCAATTGAGGTAGCAAATGTGTAGGACGTTCCCCCACCCCTATCCCTACTTGCAAAGAACAGAATTAACTATAGATCATAATTTTTTTAGGAACCAGGAATACGAACTAGAATTTATATTTTGTATTGTATTGGATTTTGGTCTTAAACATTATCTGCCATCCATTTACACCCCTTCAATCACTTACAGCCTGCAAATACAGTTAAAAGATTTGGCTTATCAAGCAAAAGCATGTGATATATATATGAAACATGCAAAGTAAGCATGGTAATCATTTATTAAGTCAAAGTTGCACATTAAAATCATTAATAAAGTAATTCACGTACACCCATTAGTAGTGTTAATCTGTGCCTTGAGCAAAATGTTGTTGACATTGCTCCATATGGTAACTGCTGAGGACCAATGATGCTTTCAGACTACTGTCGATTTTTCATGGAAAATTACTGCCTGTGTTAATTCTGCTGTTGTCCTTTAGGACTTGTTTCCAAAAAAAACTTTACTAAAGGGAATAACAAGAATGTGTCTGTGCGCTATGACAGCTGCTTGGCTGCACATAATTAGGTCTCTCTCTCTCTATCTCTCTATCTCTCTCTCTCTCTTTCGTAGTAGCTCTCTGTAAGCTCGGTAAGTGTGTGTGTGTGTGTGTGTGTGTGTGTGTGTGTGTGTGTGTGTGTGTGTGTGTGTGTGTGTGTCTGTGTGTGTGTTCGCATTGTGGATGCTCTAAGGATCTGAAGGCTGAACAGCCATCCATATGGAATAAATAACAGACATTAATGAAACATTATGCATGAAATTAAAAGCTAGGTAGGTTTGGATGATGCTTTGGGCCTACAATAAAGAGGCATTGGGGTATATGATATACAGAAAATTAAAGACTAACTTTGGGATAAGTGTGTTTAAGCATTCAGATGAGGAGGATGTGTCTGTATGTGTGGAAGCAGTTTATTTTTTAAAGACTGTGTTGGATAAATATAGCATTCAGTATGCCACACCCTCTGCCCACATCCCTCAACCAGACATTCAAGCATTTAAAGCAATGTGTTACTCTAGTTTTTGCCTCATCACCACCCACCAGGAGCAATAGAATCCAGAACTAAAAGTATTATTATATGTAGAAGCTTTAATAGTTCTGTTCAGTAAAAGATTTTAGTCTCTTTGATGATTATTATGTGGGCATCCATACAAGATTGGCAGTCACATTCCCCTCAAATTAACCATGCTAACCTTTTGGACCCAGGATCTAGTGTGAATACTTAAACACTTAGGTACAAGACAGGAAAACGAAGTTGAAGAATGCCATATATATATAGAACTGTACCAAAAATACTTTCCGTTTATTTGTTTTGAATAATTATATGGTGGCTGTTATTTTTCATCAATAAACTGACAAATTAGTTTTCAAAATTTATCTTAGCTTTGTTGGCATTCAGATCAGTACAGAGTTACAGTTACAGGAACATTTCAAGAGCGCATATATTTAATGCAGCACAATTTATACACATAGCTCAGACAGATTTCATTTGCTTACATGAAAAATATATATTTGCTTATGAAATTCAGAATTTCATTGTTTGTGTTTGATCACATCGTTACAAAGCCGCTTGCCTGCACGTAAACATATAGTGCTCTCAGAAAGGGAGCATGCACACACACACACACACACAAACACAAGCACACGCACACAGACACACACACACACACACACACACACTCCCACATTCCACACTCTAAGTTGTCGTATAGAAAATACAATTAACACTTATTAACTTTAACATTTTAGTCATTACTAGTTAACCTGAGTTTACAGTGCGATAATCAGCCAGCTGTCATAGACCAAACTGCATATTGCAAGCAAATATCATGAATCTATTGGACATAAAAACATGTATTCACTATTTTAAACATAAAGCCACAGCAAACTCACCAGTCTTTCCATTTCTTGCTCTCTTATCCTCTCGTCCCTCTGCCACCGATGGTACTCCAACAGTTCATCCTCGTTATCACTAATCTCTGAGATGCTGTTCTTGCGCTCTCTTCCTCGAGACTGAATGGCCCTTGGCTCTCTAAAGTTTTTTCTCTGGCTTTGAGGGCTGGTGTGAGGCGAAACCCCAACCTGGCTTGTCCCAACAACCCCCTGCTGCCTTGCTCCACTACCTGCAGGTTGCTCCTTTCTCAGAGTTGACACAGGGGAAGGACTTCTGGCACGCAGGCCTCTTGTTCCAACAATATTGTTTCTGCCCGTGTTTCGTTTTTGGAATCGTGGGCTCTCTGGTACATCTTTTCCCGTCTGGTTATAATTGGAAACTCCAGGTAGGTTTCCTGATGATGGCTGGACACCCTGAAGAGCGCGTCGCAGTGTGGATGGGCTTGGAGGGGGTCGTTCTCGGACTGGAGCATGATTGGGTGGTTCTAGGCTTCGGCAAGTGGAATGAGGACTTTCTGAGGCAAGAAGTAATTGTGAGTTGTGCTGAATACCAATATCACCGGGAGAAGTTTTGTGGAGATTGGACCCCTTACTAGATCTTGGGCTACAGGAGGCTGAGGATGAGGAAATCTGTTTTTTTGCACTAATATCACCTGGTGCTTTGGTGACTAAGTTGGTACCGATAACTGACTTTGGGGCTATTAAACCTCCTCTGGCCTGAATCTCTTGAATTTGGCCTCTGTGATTAGTTGTAGGACTTGGAGGAGTTTCGACTAACACTTTTTTGGTAGGAAGAGAACTTTCTTTTAACTTTTGCACACCAGTAGTACTTCCACTCTGAGGTAATGACTGCCGTGGTTGGGGAGTTGGGGAGTAAAACTGGTTTTGGTAACTTGAATGTGAAGGTAAAGAGCTGTTAGCAAGATCCATTCTTGTGCTTGGGCAGCAAGCAATCAAAGAAGATGAATTTGAAGAGAAAAGGGTATTGTTTTCATAACTGGGCCCTACTGACATGGCTCCAGGGCTTAATGGAGAAGACAGAAGATAGCGCTCATCTCCATTGACCATATGTGAATGGGGCGTCTGTGATATGAAAGTTTCAGAAGGTTTTCCAATCCCGGAAGCAGAAGCTTGCGAGTCCCTAATAGTTAAAGAACTCATGATGTCTTGAAAGTCCATTTCAAAGGACCGGGCCATGTTGCTTTGGCCTAAACAAGCCCTTTCATTAGAAATGAGCTGATGATTCCCATTTAGCAAGCCATGGTACTCTATTAAAAAGATAGCAAACAATAAAAGTAAGTTGATTTTAAATTGACATATAAGTATATAAATCATTTCATGAGCTATTTTTTTCCAAGACTCAAATGGATATTCTTGACTAAAGGTCATATACATTACCCTCCACAAAACTATTTGATAAACATTGCTGGGTTTATGTACAACTTTGGACCCACACTCGTGCACATCCACATATAGACTGCATACAGTACAGTTATTTTAGCTTATTTCTCCATGGCCACTCACAAACAGTGTAAGGAACTGGGTGTGGTATACCATGCACCCATCCTTGGTACAAAGGTCATGACAGACAGAGAAGAATGGAGCCTGAATTACAGTGTGACTCACACTCCACACACAACGCCCCTCTCCATTTCAAACTTATTCTCCCATTGCACTAAACACATAGCACTAAAAACATCAGTCTTTCTGCCAGTTTTCACACAAAAAAAATTATTTGGTTACTGGGATATTATTTTTTTGTTTGTTTAGAAATCTGAAAATCTGTGTCTGGTTGTTTCCTAACATGAGCAGTTACAAATAATACAGTCATAGGGGCAATTTAGTATTCCCTAGTCACCTACTGGTATGTCTTAGGATTGAGTCTCTAGAGTTAAAGCCCACAGGGAGGACATACAAACACCACACAGAAAGGACCTTCGATCAAGTCATCTTACCCTGTTTCTCTACTGAATGGGACTCCCACTGGACCACAACAGAGCAGTGATTATTTATATAACATATTACAAATGATGTGGAGGTGCTGTGTTAGTGTGTGTTGTATTAGTATGTTGTTGATCAGTTCACATTTGGGGCAATCATGGGCTTGGGTTAAGGTAAAGGTCCCCGGTTCGATTCGCGATCCTATCAAGTACCATGGCTGAAGTGTTCTTGGACCACAACTCTCCCCGAGCGCCATATTCAAGGCTGCCCACCGCTCTGGGCATGTGTGTTCACTTCACCATTGTGTTGGGCAAGGCACCTGACCCCAAATAATAAATCACATTTATTACTTATTAATCCCAATCCAAATGCACAGTTCTAATGCACATTTAATAGGCTGTTCTAAACAATTAGAGGGTAAACACTAAGTATTTTAAGGTACAGATCAAGAGTCTGTACCTGAACGCCCTTTGTAGCTGTTAAGAGGGCCGGAATTTCCTTCTGGCATCATATTCTTCATCCTGAGAGCTTCTTCTGGGTGGTTGAAGCGGAATAAGGTAGATTGACCAAAACAAAGCATGCACCCTAAACAGAGGGATGAAAGACATCGGAATTAAAGTGTGCACACAAAATGAAAGGTTAATATAATCACCTACATTTGTAAGCTTAAAGCATACAGAAATAGATCAAATGAGCGTTTTAGAGGCAGGACGTCTAAATAAAGATTATCTTGGTGATCAAATGTCATAAAACTTAATCACCCTAATGTATAGTAACAGCTGCAACATCTGAATTACTTTTAAAGTTAGACAAAGAAATTGAAGGTTAGATGAAGGTTAATAGGAAACAGTCTCTATCGGAGGAATAGTGCTTTGGAAAGACAACAGATGTTGCATTGTTTAGGCTCTGAATGCACAAGTGTTCATGCTGGGGACTCTGCTAATAGCCTATTTATAATCATTAACATGCACTTAGGATATTTACACCAACACTACCCTACAAATGCATACAAGAAGACTTTTTTGTGCCTAATTGGCTGCTACCTAATTATGGCTAATATGTATACAATTTAAATTAGAATATATTAGCATTAGCAACACTCAATATCACTGAGGCGGTTTTTGCAAATTCACAGCAGTTTTTTTATAGCTGAATTAGTCAAACTAAAGTTGTTATAGCAGCCTGGTTTATAAAACATGGCACAGCATGCTGTTATGAAACTCATAAATACTGGTAGTTGGACTACTGGGACTGAGAGACTATCTTGACTATTTTTGTGGGAGATACAGTGGCCTATCCTGACACTTGAGTAATAGGATGGGACACTTTTCTGCTTAATCAAAATCTTCTTGCTGTGCGGTACGAACTCTATTCAAATGCCCCACAGTGTTGCCAAAAAAAAATTAATAAAAAATGTAAATACAGACTATATAAACATCCCCTGAAACACAGCCACAGTCTCCCCATCTGATGATAAAGCTTAAATCAATACAGGGTATATCGGCCACGAATTATTACTCAGGTTTCTCTCATTACAAACTCTGGCAGGACAGGTATTACTAATCATTAATAAAAGGGTGTACATTAGACCACAGATTTTGAGCAAAGATTCGGTCCAACTTGCCTAGGCTATCCAAAAACACATCAACCTGAACCCCGGGCCATGAAAGCAATAACACAGTGCAGATTATAATATTGATGTTGCATTTATAACAAAGTCATAATAAAAAGTGAAGCAAGTTCTTTTATTAAAATTTATCTCAATATATTGAATTAAATAAACAGTACCATGCAAAAGTTTGAACACACCGCCTTCTTACTCCATTCTCTATTTTCTCCACTTACCATATAGATGGACTTCGAAGTTTTACAATTACAGACTGCAATTCATCTGTTTTATTTTTTTATTAAGCCACTGTTGGTTCTCTGTTCTCTATTGGTCAGGACCATCACCGAACAGGTATAATTTGGGTGGTGGATTGTTTATTGTACTATACACAAATTATGCATATTAAAGTAATTAGTAAGTAAATAAACTCTTTAATTTAGTCAAAGGTTAAATGGAATTCTTTGGAGTATACCTTCACTCTACAGATATAATGCATATCTTAACCAACACATCTTAACCAACATGCCATTGTGTTCATTTCATTGTAGCGCATACCAAAATGTCTAGAAGTAGTACTAAGCCTTATCCAGCACTAAGCCTTATCCAGATTGTGGAAACAGAGCACTGTGTAAACATAAACCTACCAAACACTCATTCGTCAACTAAGCAACATCTGAGGGTTCTTTTAGGCTCTGAAACAAACAGAAGTGCAAAAGATCCAACAACTAACAAACTAACAATAAAACAAGACTATAATAAAACCTTTTAGGCTAAGTATCCAGGTTTCAATTTATTTGTAACTAAAGAGCATAGGTCTTTTAAAGTTTATCCAGTTTTGTTTCACCTTAAAACTCTTTCTTGAACCTGTTACAATTTTTAAAAAACATGCTTAAAATGAAATTTCACTGTAGGAATGTGTGGCATGGGTTTTCGTTTGGACATTTAAAAATTGACTCATTGGTCACTAAACATCTTTTTATTTCTACTCTCATTATCCATTTTAACAGTTTCACCTAACATATAGATGAACATTGTACTTTTATAGTTACAACATGTAGTCCATCTTATTCTAGAATGAGTGCATTTGGCACAGCAGTGCTGCTAAAGTGTTTGAACAGCTCAGTTACTACAAAACTGGAAATACTTTATCAATTTAAATGTCAGCATCAGCATCATGTAATTATTATCAGCATCATGTAATTATTTGAGCAATGATAAAGTATTACAGACTAACACAAACTTCGCACAATATTTAAAAAGTCCAGCTACTCTGCTGTGTCGGGTCATAATAGCATGCACACCATCACTACATTTGTCTCACTGCAGTGCTGATAATAAACCTTCAACCAAATAATGTCTGTTCTATGGTGGTTTTGTTGGTGTCCTGATTATTAGAAACCATAAAAATGGGACAAAAAACGTATATAGAATGTCCATGTAGAATGTAATTGTAGAAATACAACATGCATCTATATAGCAAGTGAAACAATCAATAGTGGCATAATTCTACTATAGAATTCCAGTTATAATTGATAGTGTCTTTAAGCCAAACACATAAAATAGTTATGTATTGTCATTGTCATATTTAATATTTTACTCTAAAACATCATTAATCTCCTAATAACAGAGAAAATACACAGTTTATAAACTATTCATATTTTGTAATAATCTGTGAAAAATCAAATTAGGTGACCATGTACAGTAGTTATAATAACCAGAGCAAAGAAATCTTTGCAGGAAATATGCAGAATAATACAACATTCTCAAGAACTGAGAACTGAGAATGAGGTCATAGATTAAGCAGTGTTAGCTGTTTTTAAATTACTCTATTAAAAGATACACTCAAAGGACACATTAGCATAAAAGCCAACATTTGCTTGTAGAAGTCTGTATGCATATAATTAAAAGCTCTTAGTGATATACTATCTACTATTTTTGTTGGCTGTGTTTATCCTTTATCAATTATAGTTACCAATCCCAAAATACTGATTAAGGATTAAGGATTAAGAGCTAAACAAAACTACCTATTCATGTATGCAGTTTGATGCAAACGTTTGGGCATGCCTTGTACATATGAGTAGTAAATAGAAGTTGAACCGATCTCCTCAAGTCCTTAGGTTACAGATGAAAATGAAACTTCACTGTATTAACTATTTTGTGTATACTTTTATAATGATAAAATGTAAAATGTGAGTGACACCATGCTAATGTTGGACGCTACTAAGAGATCTCTGATTTCTGTTTCAGAAAAAGACACTAATTTCCTGAAACATGAAGTAATTACCACTAAATATAGTTCATCAGTAAAGGGTAATTAAAGAGATGAATGGGTGTAAATGAGGTTCTTCAACACTTATGTCACTTAAGTTTGCATTATGTCAAATTAAGTGTAAGTCACTTTGCATAAAACTATTATGTAATTGCTGTTTTGATAAATGGCTAAGTAAGTGCCATAGCGATTTAATTCTAAATGTATTTAATGTGTATGTTAGTATGGTATTTTTAAAATAAAGACAAATGATGGCATACACTTACAACGCGAAAACGTAGACATAAAATATACACGTCCAGAATCAACAAGCTTAAAAACCACAAAACACGTGTTAGCGATGAAGAAAACTTAAATGAAGTAAATTAGACCGTGCTACTCACTCTTACAGACGTTATTCTGAGATGATCAGAGAGATGAATAAACCAGACGAACAGTGTTCTACTTCGGACGCGCGGTAGACGCGTGAAGCGCGTGCGTCTCTGAGGCTTTGTTATGGTAATAGGTCTCGACGTATTGAGTTTTCTTTACAAACAAAAGGGGACAGATGTCCACCTGTTCACGCCATCAATCAAACCCAGACAGAAAATACGCTAAATCAAACTAAACTCTCTATTCCCTGATGATACCTGCAGCAACTTTCGGGGTAAAGCAGTTGGGTTCTGAGGGTTCGGAGACCGTCAGTTCAGAAACGATCAATGAAATAGGTTTTGTTACAGAAATAAAGGTCGTAACATCGCCATGCCATAAGGCCAAAATGCAGATCTGCGTCGTGTTGAACAGCTGTCCCGATGCCAGCTGTCTCTCTCTCTCTCTCGACGGTATTATCATTTAGAACACTACAAGGCGGACCTCCAAACTGACACTGTCCATTTGTTAAAACATAAGTCCAAGCATTTAAATGATTAGTATTCAACCTCCAAAAATATGAAACTGGTAGAAAGCAAAAAGGTTACATGTTGACAAAAGTTTTGTAACACGCCTCTTTATAACGAATGGATATTGAGATAGATTAATACAATTAATACTTTCATTTAGAACATAGCTTCATCACTCTCATCACTGTTTGTGTTAAAAGGGTAAACAACTTGGAATAGGATGTCATGTAGGCTCCTGTACGTCTAATGAATAGCCTTTCTAAAACTAAAACTTAAAACTAAAACTTAAAACTCTGTCTATATTGGGCATACTAGGTTGTTGCTTTAACATTTAAAAACTGTTAAAGCAAGACCCAGTTATAGATTGTGACAATTCAAAGTTAAATGAACCCAGCGGAACTAATGAAATGAAACCATTTCAGTTTTAAAACGTTTTACCTCTGAGAATTTAGTCTATTTTGAGTCAAATTAGAGTCTAATTAAAGCAAACATTTTTAATCAAAAAGCTTAAAAATAAATAAAAAATTATATTACATTAAAAAAAGATACAACTAACATTTACCTTGAGACAATCGTACAGGCTTTGTGACAGTCAGTCCATCCACAGCACATGGGTTGCCACAAGGAAAGAGTGTGATATCACCTGCCTGGTTTTCAATATAACAGTGGATAGAAGACACTCCTGCACCTTGGATATTGATATCTGTATTTCCATGGCCTAAAGTTGTTTTTCCTGCAACCAGAAACACCATATATGGCTTCATCAATCATGTATTATTATTTAAATTGATGATAATACACTTAAATTAACTCAAATACAATGTAAAGTGACAAAAGTAAAGCTGTGTATGACCCTCAGATTGATTAGTTCATTCTGTTATGAACTGTAGATGATGGTGCTTAGACCATAAGTCTGAGACCAGTGGCGTTTAATTATTTAATATTTACATATTTATTTGCAAATTACCAAACTAGAATTAAGAGGAAATCTTATGATGAAGTGTAAACATTTAACTTAATGTGCAATTGAGTGCACATGCGTACAGGCAATAACATTTAAAACCTCATTATGAATGCAATAACTGTTCTGTCATTCATTGTTCTGAACTTAATATTGAGTTGTAAATTTTGTTACATTTTTTGAAAAAACAAGTTTTTCAAGTTTCTGCGCATGACAATTGCAAAACCTTATTTTTATTTTACAAAGTCCACAAAAATTTCACCCCATGCTTTTATTCATCAGTCCTCAAAAATACATAAGTGCTGCATGGGATTTAGGTTTGGTGATTGTGAGGGATAGATCCATGACAGAATACACTCCTTGATTTTCTTTGGTCTGTATATAGTTGCTTCAAAGCGTTACTTTGATGATATTTCAAATAAAATAAATTAATAAATTAATTCATTCATTTAATTTAATTCTCATGTTTCTAAACTTCTCAGAAACTTAAAAATCTCTGTGTTATATTTGACCCCATTGGGACTGGATCATTCATAATCACACCCTTTTTAAGTACAGAGGATGAAGGAGATCCTCCAGTTGTCATTCTTTGAGTCATGAGATACTATATAGCTGTGCTATGAATACATCAGGGTATGTTTTTATTCTCATCTTACCGTAGTTTATTAACACTTTATATAACATGTACATGTCTTTGACTTTTTATGTTGTTGTTTGCTTGGTGGGTTGCCATGGGAATAACAATGATAAAATAGTGGTTTCATAGCTAATAGCCAAATAGTGGGATCTGTTAAATGTCACATGAATCATGCCTTATCATTTCTACTACATGATGTTAGCCGAACTGCACAAACACTGCTATCTCTTTAGGAAAATGCCAAAACATTTGGTTGCACCCAGGGTATGGTTGACAGATTTGTAATATTTATTGAAAGCTCTTATGTAAAGAATTTTAAGAAAGTACTTACCCTCTGGTAATGGCAATAATGTGATTGCTGTGCTCAGACGCCCACTTCCCAAACTTACTAGATGTGGACGTTCAGCTTGAACCTTTAGAGTCTTCCCTGTTTCAATGAGGTCCAGCGGAGTGCTCTGAATAAAAAGGGGGGGAAATTACTGTTTCTCATTTAATATCCACTACACAACTCACCTGGTCCAAAAAACAACTGTGTACCATGGCTGTATGAAACATGTAAAAAAAAAATGATGGCCAGTCTTAAAGGTTTTGTCTACAATGCTCTCAAATTGACAAGGTCTTTTTGTGGTTCAACTGGGATTAGTGTTTGGTAGTGGGATTATGGATCTGTAGTAAACCAGATAACCAAGATTAGATTAATTGCGGGTATATACATTATCTACAGTATACTGTTAATAATTATTTGGGTGGTAGGTGATTCTCAGCATGGCAGTGACATTGCGATAAAAGATATTTTCAAAAGATGTTTTCAAATTACCTCTCGTCTTTTGGCATGTTGCATATTGAAATATGATAAATATTTATAATAAATATATATAATAAATAAGGATGGTGGTTTAGTGGTTGGCACCTTCCATGTTCTCCCTGTGTCTGTGTGGGTTTGCTCCAAAAACATGGATTCAAGGTGAATTGTGTGTGTTTGTGTGTTTGAGTGAGTATCCTGACATAAAATGAGGCTATGTCCAGCACCCAAAACATTCTCCATTGGATGGGCATGGGGAACACCCCTATGACCCTAATTGAGGATTTAATGGACAATAATGAATGAATGAATGAATGAATTAATATATAATTAATTATTTATGACAATATTATACACTGTGAAAGGAAAAGTATAATCTTGTAGGTCTTGGAAGTTTCCAAGCAACTGCTAAACACTATGCAAACCTTGCACAATTAAAAGCACGGTGGAAAGCACTTGCTTTCAATTTTCATTCATTCATTCATTCATTATCTTCCGCTTTATCCTATATTAGGGTCGTGGGGGGCTTCCCCATGCCCATCCAGGGGAGAACGTTTAGAGCGCTGGGCAGATACACCCAGGACAGGGCGCTAATCTGTCACTGGGCACACACTCACTCACACAGACACGCACTATATGGGGTAATTTGGAGAACTCAATTGACTTGATCCATGTTTTTGAACTGTGGGAGGAAACCGGAGAACCCGGAGGAAACCCACGTGGACACGGGGAGAACATGAAAACTCAACCCAGATGGGGATTCAAACCAGTAATTCCTAGCGCTGAGAGGTCGAACATGCTAACCACTAAGCTGCCTGCTTTCAATTTAATTTTTGAATTTTTTTCTTAAAGTTTTTCCTATCTTTAAAGGGTCAAACTCTATGAAAGAAATTCTTGTTTTCTGTTTCACTTCTCATCAACTTTGTTTATAACTACACCCAGTGAGTCAGTTTTACTGAGCATGTTTTCTGAACATTCTCATTTTATAAGACAGAGGAAAAACTATTCAACGTGTCTTTAGAATCCAGTAATACTGCATTTTATGATCTTAATATTAGATAATAGCCTACATAAAAATACAGAATAATTTATAACACTAGTACTTTGTATGGTTAACCAAAAGGCCACATTAATTTGTTTGACTCCTGTATCTGTTTTTGTCATCTTAACGCTGATACATTTCATAATAGAGTGTAATTGCTCCCATTGTCAACTGACATTTGTTTTCACCAGCATATTGTCTGTGTTTATTAGTTCAACATGTTTCTTTTGGAAATGCCAACAAAATGGCAAGCCAAAGCTATTTAGTGCATATTATTAGAAAGATGCTTAAAGTATTACTCATGTGAGTGTGGGATATGGTGGATACTGAATTGAGAAAAATTCAATAGGTTGGGAATGAAACAATATAAATCACAACCATCCCATAAAACTCAAACACCTTTATAATTTAGGTAATTGTTACAATAAAAAAAAAACATTTTTAATATTTGTACTATTAAAACACACTTATTAATGAAAACAGAAGTGGTAGTGGCCATGCGACTGGATTGACCAGCAGATTTTTTTTTATATAACCTAGATGTTTAATCGAATTAATTGCTGGCATCATTAAATTACACACTTCTTTAGGAAGTCTTTGCATTTAGCTGAAAGCAGTGCAATAAAAAATATTATTAAAAAGTTGGAACTAAAATTAAAAGATGCACACTACACAAAATAAATAATAAAAAATTATAATGGGGTGCAAAACGACTTTCTATGTTGATCATGCTGAGACAATGGGAGGGACCTGTTCGACCCTAGCCTCTCCTCTATCAGAATGCCACCTGCAGGGACTGACCTCACTAGAAGGCTAGATAGCGAGCATGGGAAGTGTCTCCTGGGTCAGGTAATGGCCGGCATTTGTAGCTGCTTTTGGTGCGTCTTGATGGCTAATCAAGCGGTTCTGCCTATGGCACCCAGAATCTAGGGGTGCACCAATGTGTCTTAAGTACAGGTCAGGCAGCATGATCAAAAAGAAAAAAAGAAAAGAAAAAAAAAAGCAAGGGTTGCCAAGCACTAGGCTTTTAAAAATATCACTGCCAACATGCCAAGACAATAAGCTCTGCCCAGTATAGAAAACATACTTGGAGGATGTAGATGCAAGCAATTAATTTTGTATTAATTTGTTTATATATTATTGTTATTTATTCACAATAATACATGTCCTCTCATGCCACTCCTCAGACAGGAAAATCAATGTTCAAATTTTAAAAATATATTGACTTAAAAAAAAATGATTTTACTGATATTTAATGCTTTCACAATAGTATGTTGGAAGTGACTCACCTGGAGCACCCGATGAGTCTGGCACGGCTGATTAGTGCCATTTCTGTTTACGGCATCCATAACTTCGATATTATCAGTTACTTCATCATCACTCTGATGAAGGTCCTGTTGAAAAAAATGGTCAGAATGAAAACACGATTGTTTTCTGTAATGGAGAAAGAAGCCCTGTGCTAACACTAAAACAGGTGGATAGGAAATATTTTGCTTGTTGCTGGTTTCCTTCTTGTATGACTCATAAAGAATCCACCAACAGTCTAAACAAACTGCACAACACATTAAAGGCCATCTGGCAGATTAGAACACCCTTTAATAATTGTTTCAGTATCTTTTAGTGCATAATGAAAATGCATGTCAAATGGCTTTACAAGTGGCTGCATGTTAAGACTATGGGCAAATTTTACAATTTTAAACACAGACAAGGAATGGCATTAAGGACTAGTCCATGTGTGCAATCCTGCTGCTTCACACAGCAAGCATCAGTGTGACTCATCTCCAAAGCATACAGCTGGAACAGATGTTAGAGATTATCTATATTGTGGATCTCTGCACATTTACCTATAAATAGTGACGACAAGCCTTCAGCTCTTTTATAATTCAGTGGATATGTCTGAGCAGATTAGTCATTTCAAATCAATCAGCTTTATTCACAAAAATATTTTGGATTCACTAAACACATAGAATGAGATAAACAGAAGAAACACATGATTAAATAAAATTTTATATAGCGGCTATATAAACATTCTTACAATTTTTTTTACAAGTCTGGTACAGATATTTTAATAAAGAATAAAATCTGAAATAAACTGTCTTAAATATTTTTTGAAATGCACATGTCACATGTCATTTTTCAAATTGATATAATCATGATGTGAAGCACATTTAATAATATTTTCTACATTGCAGGTTATTTGGCAGCCACTTTTATCCAAAATGATTTACAAGAATACCATCTTGGTATTCTTGGTGCAAGGCATGTTGTGATGCTCATTGCATCTTACACTTCTACCTGGGTTGTTTAAATAACAACTGTGCTTGTGAATATATCTAGATGGGCATAGCTATTTCAATACGAGGTGTGTTCAGGTACAGTCTTATGGCTATCTTGCCAAAGGATCAAAACAGACGTGTGTTCAATGTCACCGAAAGTTAAATATAACTGAACGCTATTGCATATCACTGCATTTGTACAAAGAATGAAGGTCAAACTGCACCTGCCTCTTAACAGCAAGTGATACACAAGTGATTGATTTTTGCATGTTACACTGAAAACACACCTATGAATAATTAAAAGAATTAGTACATGCCTTTTGCATGTTTCACAAGGCAAAGGTTTTCGTCTTCACAAAAGCAAAGGCATACTGACACAGCCTAAGTCAAACTGCGTGGTGTTTAATGGCTCGATAATAATATCACTAAAATTGGGCGATGTATCTATGCAGAGTTTCAAGCCATGCCATGATTGTATCAGATTTTTGGTTCTGGGATTAATTTGGGAGCAGGGCATATGATGATTGCTCTGAATTTCAACGTGAACAGACTGCTTTAGATTAGTTATAGGGGTACATATGACTAAATAATAGTGAGAAAATTGATACACAATAATTAATAGTATCTAATTTTCTTTTTATTGATTCTTTAAAGCTTGATTTAACAACGTTCTGGTCAGTTAGTTAATTACCTTAATCACTAAGTCATCACTGCCTCTGCAGCACTGAGCAAAAGGACAGAGAAAAGGGGAGTTTATGTAAGGTTAAAAATCTCTCAGGAGTTTGGTTAGAAAACATGACTGAAACACTATAGCTATTAGCTATGCTCAAAGTACACTCGGAAGATATTTTTCCATTTTTAAAATACCTTGCCAATTAGGTTTGTGGAATGTAAAGCGTCGCGTCTACAGACAAGTAAAGACAGGCTTGCAACCATTTGCAACTAATCAGTCAGATTTATTCAACATTGCTCAGACTCAATTTCACAGATTACATCTATATTTGGTATGATAAATCTCCACATTTACAATCTCTTTTCCACCTGTCTGTTTCGCACAACGAAACATACATACACAGGACTACATTTATGTCTCTCATTCTTAATAACCCAGTCTTACACTTCCAGTAACAATCTGATTTGTAGAGAAAAAATAATTAACTATCTATTTTTTACAGTCATGGTAAATAAATAATAGGTAATTACCAGGTATGTACATGGTAAACTATAATATTTACAAAATGGCATCTGTTTATTCAGGCATAAAACCAAGAAATTAGAACAATTAAGATGATAATAATGCTGTATCATACTCATACTCATAATTTCTATTCACTTTACTTATTTTTTCTTAAATCATAATTGAATCAGGGGCATCACAGTGGTGTAGTGGTTAGCACGTTTGCCTCTCAGTGCTGAGGATCAGGTTTCAAACATAAATCAAACATTTTTCTGCTAATCTATATCAACTACATATATATAGATAAATGCCCCATGTTCTGTTTCAAACTTCCCCCAACCATGTTAAATTCAGTAAAACAGCAATAGTTTGTTAAATGTGCAGAAGTTTGTTTCCAACATTTTCGATATTCGAAAGCTTAAAAATGTATTGTTTGTAATTTTCCCTTTCACTTTACACCTGTTTCACCTGTAATCTCTTTCCTCCCTACAGTTTGAATATGTTTCTCATAGAGAGGGTGTAACAAGGGGGGGGGCATAAACCTTTGCATACGACTGTATTTAACAAACAGAATAGTAACCAAACACTGCAAGACCCAATAATCCAGCTGTTTATCTGCATAACACACACACACACACACACACACACACACACACACACACACACACACACACACACACACACACACACACACACAGTCTGGCAAAACTTCTTTGTGGGCTATGGCTTATGTGGATATGTAAATCCATTGCACCGTGCTTCTGAAACATGTTATTAAGTTGGCAGTCATGCCACCGTGTCATGGCCATGAAAGCAGAAAATAGCCTCAGCTCAGCCACACATTGAACTCCACAGGGCTCCTCTTACACGAGTTATAATCATACACATACACACAAACACACCGGCAGCACATGCGCTAGACTAATGTTGGAAAGGAAACCACAGTGAGGAAATATAGCAAAAGCAGCTCTGCACTCAAAACGTGGCAAACCAGTCTCCAAGGATGGAGCAGATATATGGGTTTAAATAAAGGCAGAAAATGACAGTCAGTTGGTAGACTCTATCTTTACTTGTTAACTATTTGAAAAAGTTTCTCCCAAACTAAAGAACTCCTTAAAAGTATTCTTTAAAATATAATCTAAAACAATTATAATCAATAGCAGATATATGTTATGTGAACAATCAGTTACAAAACTCTTAAACTTAACGCAACAGAAAAACCACTCACCATCTTCAAGTCATGAGCTGATCCTGGGAAAATCCATACAATATTATTCTGAACACTGTCTGTTCTGTTTACTTCTTATCCTCGTGCTTCCTGTGTCTTCAGCTGCCTGTGTATATTTCATGACTGACTAATCGCTCGGGAGCTAAGTTACAACTACTGTCACCACAGCTGGGAGGAGAGACTGCAGGAGTCCCATAGAAGTAGAAAGGGAGAACGGGTAGATAGGATATTCCTTTAACTAGCGTTAAGAATGCAGTGGCTAACTTTAGCAAGTTATTTAAAAACAGTATTAATAAATACAGAAGCAGAACACAAGCCAACCCCTTTTACTAACTATAACTTTCTGAATCATAACCATAACCACTTTACATAAAACACCCACTGACCAGAGGCCATATTTAAAGACTAGCTTAAGCAATTTTAGAAAATGAATTTTCCAGAATATGCGGTAATGATGATTGTTTTTTGCCGACCTTAACAACTTGTCTCCCTTATTTTCACAGTCTGAAATTTAAATGGTCATTCATCTGTTAAACATGTATATTCATTAATTTATTGATTGATTACTATTACTAGGAGAAGATTATGACCATTAACACCAATCAACCAGTATGATTTGGGCATTACAAGTGGCAATATAAATGCAAGGAAGTTTAGAATAATGTAGCTAAATATCATTAATCATGTGTGGTGAGTGATAAGGAAAGTATGTTGAAAGAGCAACAAACTAATCAACATTTTTCTTTTTTTTTTTTTTTTTTTTTTTTTGACGTAGATTTATATTATAAAAAGAAACCTTACACAGGACTCTAATATATTAATATAACACTATTACTATAATCTAATATAATACTACTATATTATAGTCTGATTATCACTCATTAGTACAACCCTAGATTAGTTAAAGTATGTTTTGTTTGTAAAGTATGAGTTTGTTTGATTTGTTGTTTTTGTTTTCTTTATCAGTCATATTTATACACGATTCTGAAGCAGTTCTAATGTGTTTGGAAACTTCAATGGACCACTGTACAGTCAGTGCTAAGATTTTCCATGCACATTTGCCAGAATGGCTGAATTGCATGTGACAGATGGTGAAAAAAGTCCAAACACACTTTATATGAAGCTAAACAACGTCAAGCAGCAACCAAACAAACACAGCTGGACTTATAGGCTTGTTTTTTTTTCTGGCATTAACTCAACAAAAGCAATGGAGTTTCCTGTGGGAGAACTCTAAGAACTTCCATGGAAGCACACATATAGGATCTTTTGTGAAGAGCTTCCAAACACATATCCTGCTTATCTGAAAAAAAAAAAAAAGTTTCTGGTATTTAACAGCTCGTGAACGTGAAAGATGCTTAAACTCTAATTAAAAGCTTCCAGAACAGAGAAATGTTCTGTTGCCCTGAATATTAAATTATTTTCACAGCACAGACAAGGTCCAGTGACGCTCCTCTTTTATGAAGAGTACCCAGAACCATTTATGATTTATTAGTTTATTAAAATAAACAAATTGGTTTACCATTAAAATTCTTTACTTTATCATTTGTCAAAGTCATACCACCACCAGAAACACCATGTATCTGAAATAATAAGCACTGGCCACAAGATGAAAAAACACAATATTTTTCTATTAGTTCTATTTCTTTTGGATGTTTCCATTAAGGGACACCATATCAGATCATTATTTTACATTTACATTTAGTCAACCACCAGCATGTCCTCCTTCACTGTATCCATAAACCTCCTATTCATTATTTCTCTCCTCCTGCATGGTGACTTCATCCACATCATTCCTCCTTTGCTCATGTCAAAACCACCTTAAGCTTGCCTCTTTAACAATGTGCTATGTCCTACATGCACCTACCCTCTGTTTTATTACCTACCTATGTTAAATCCTCTCATCATCCTCACGTCTAATGTGAATCTCAGCATATTTATCTCTGTTACTTTCAGCTCCCATTCCTGTATTTTGGTCAGATACTGTAAAGTGGATCAAAAAGATAGATCATCCATAAGATAATGGGAAGTGATTAAATGAAAGTGAGATTTCAAACAAGGAGTCATTCATTCATTCATTCATTCATTCATTCATTCATTATCTCCAACTTAATCTTCTACTAGGGCGGGTTCCCCATTCCCATCCAGGCGAGAACGTTTTGGGCACTAGGCAGATACACCCAGGACATGGTGCCAATCTAACAATCTAACACTAAGCATGTGTTTATTGAAAACTAAATTATTAATAAATTGGTCTTCTGTGACGTAATATTTTCCATTTTTAAAAATGAACATTGATTGCTGGGTAATAGGATACAGGTTTAATGTTCATCAGGAATCAACTTTTTGTTTATTCATTCATTCATTCATTCATCTGCCACTTAATCCTCAACTAGGGTCACGGGGGGTTCCCCATGCCCATGCAGGGGAGAACGTTTTGGGTGATGGGAAGATACACCCAGGACTGGGAACCAATCTATTGCTGGACACACACTCACACACACACACACACACACACACTCACTATATGGGGCAATTTAGAGCATTCTATTTTACTTGAAGTCATGGTTTTGAACTGTGGAAGAAAAACAGACGAAAATCCACATGGACACGGAGAGAATATAGAAACGCCACCCAGATTGGGATTCACACCTAGAATCCCCAGCGCTGAGAGGCGAACATGCCACATAACCACTAAGCCACCGTGCCACCCCAAACAAAGAGTTGAACCTAATAACGTAGCTGGTGAGTGTTTGAGCAATTTTATATTAATACAGTATTTTTAAAAAATGGGTTTCATCAATGTTTTTATCCTTTTTTATAGCATACATCATAACACAGATATCCGACTGTCAGACATTTCAGAATTTACATTGTTTAATCTGGTTTGAATAAACTGGACTAGAGCTGAGTCATGATTCAACACAGCAGATCTTGAATATTTTCAGCCGTTTCAGCAATTTTTTCTCTAAAGTTACATCTGTTATTATAGTATCAGATTAAAAAAGGAGGCATCACAAAACTCCTTTGCCTTGTGACCACAACTTTTTCAATAGCTGAATGTGGCTCTGTATACGTGGCTTTAATTGTCTTCACTTTTGCAGTACATGAGAAGCTAGCATATTAAAGGATGACAAATGACTTTATAAATTCCATCATTCTAGTGTGAAGTTTTTATTTTCTGTCTGAGGAATTACTAAAACTCTTTCTTAAAAAAATATGGTCTGGGTTTAGAAAGTATTTTCATATTCACACTAAAGCCATGTGCAGGTCAAACTAACAACTCAGAATCTTTTAAAATGGTACAAATAGTTGAAAGAGATGTTTCTGTCTCTTAGAGCAATGTTATACAGTTTTAACAGCTGTTTTCACAGGTGTCTCCAAACAGAAGCTTTATTAACTTGTTCCATCTAAAGCTGACATGTTGCTTTATGTGAGATATATTATAATAAGAGCCATCCCCATGACGGATGGATGGCTAAAATTAGGTTTGTTTGATTATGTCTAAATCTCTTTGAATCAAGGCTTTGCATCACTGCCAGTGAATCTGTTTTTAACAGTTTTTAAGAAAAAAAAAAGTGACATAAATGGAAAACATCTGGCATATCATCAGGGAAAAGTAATTTAACAGCTTGTAATTTCATTCCAAATCATGTCAATGAAATAATAAACTATTTGTACAAACGTATTGGGACACGGGTGGCTTAGTACTTAGCACGTCCACCTCTCAACACTGGAGATCCGGAGTTTCGGTGTTCTCCCCATTTCCAACTGGTTTTCTCTGGGTTCACCGGTTTCCACCCACAGTCCAATAACATGGATTCAAGGGCAGTTGGCTACTCTAAATTTCCCCTATAAAGTGTGTGTACCCAGTGTTGAATTGGTGCCCTGTCCTGGGCCTATCTGTCCAGTGCCAAAAACATTCTCCCCTATTCATCAGGGAAAAGTAATATACATTACACATACAGGAGCTTTTATGACATACCATTTTAAATTGATCCATCCTTTGCAACTATAACAGCTTCCATTCTTCTTAAAAGCCATTTAACAAGATGGATTTTTAAGCACGACTGTGGAAATGTTTGTCAATTCATCAGGCACTGATGTTGGATAAGAGAGCCAAACTGTCACTCTCCTTTCTAATTCATCTCATGTATGTTGAAAGCAGTTACGATCAGAGTTTTATGTGGGTTGGTTAAGTTTCTTATATAACCAACTTTTATGGATCATGTTTTGGAACAGAACTAAGGCCTTCCCCTAACTTTTTCCATGAAGGGGGATGTTTTGTGCAGGAAATATTGAAATATTGGAGTTGGACATATGCAAGATTCTTCTTGCCAGCAAACTATTTGTTCCATTGACTCAATTCCTTCTCACCTCCTACACAGGTTCCAATATTTCCTGCACACAGTTTTTGTTCCCAATCAATCTGTTTTAAGGTGTGGTCATTGGTTATTGCCACTGAGACAGTTTTGCTTTCTGTGGTCGATGCACTTAAATCCGCCAAAGCAACCTCTAAATCCTCCGTCTTAATTCTTCTGGACCTCTCTGCAGCTTTCGATAAAGTGATTAATCAGATTCCACTGTCCACTCAGTTCAAACTAGACAATTTAAACTCTGATACAACATTTGAATTGTTTCAATTCTATCTAAAAGGAAGGACCTTCAAGTTGTCATAGAATTGGGATGCTCCAAATTCTCACCCATTACACACTTGAGTGTTTCAAGGTTTAGCGCAACCCCCCCCCCCACCCTTTTTTATTATACATGTCCTTGATGAACTCAGTCATTCAGGCACAATGGTTCTCTTATCATAGCTATGATGATGAAACTAGGTTTTACTTGTATTTTTCCCATAAATATACTACAATCTCTAGGCGAATGTCTCATCGTCTGCCTCACCGACATATCTGTTTCAATGAAGGACCAACATCTCACATAAGATTTGGTGAAAACAAAGCTACTCATAATTCCAGCAAAACTCAACCAAGTTATCATGACCTGACTTTACAAATCGACGGCTCTAAAATCTCACCCTCTGGCTTAGTCTGTGACCTTGACTTTACAAAAGACATGTTTAAACTATATGATCAGTTCAATAAAATTGTTTCATCCTGCAGATACATTCTGTATAACATCAGAAAGATCTGACCTATCTTACCTGAACAGTCAACTGAAGTCAATAGCTTGATTATTGTAATGCATTGCTTGCCAGTCACCCAGCTTGCACAATCAGGCCTCTTCAGCTGGTTCAAAAATCAGCAGGTCATCTTGTGTTCAACCAACCCGTGTCACATCATTCCACTATTCATCTCTCTCCACTTGCTTCTAGTAGCTGCCCACATTCAGTAAAAAGCACTGACTCTGACCAACAGTAAACAAACAATCTCAGACCAATCTCAGAATCTCCTCACTCTTACATCAATTCTATTTTCCAAAAATACACACCGACTCATTCACTGCACTTTATTGATGAATGCCAACTGGTACTTCAATTTTACCGTAGTGCTAATTCTTACTCCACATCATTCACCGCTGTTAAATGGTAGAATGATTTTTCTAAACTCTGTCCGTAATGCTGGGACATTCAGCATCTTCAAGAAACAACTTAAAACACATATTTTCCAGAAGCACATGGTATAAAAAGAAATAAAAACATGGTAAGAGAAAAGTACATGAATATCAACTGTGTAGTTAAATGAAGATCAATTATCAAGCATCAATGAATCAGTAATTTTTTGAGGGATTGTTAAAACAAAAGAACACACAGGTTCTTCCGAAAAAATTCACATTCTCTAGTGTTTCTGTCTGAAAGTGACCATGTACAAAAGTTACAAAACACACACAGGTACAAAATCTCTATCAGTATTTTTCTCATGAATACGATTCATTACAGCCCCATGAAACAATTCATTAATGTAGCATAAAGCTGCCTCACATTACTATCCAATCCATGTGGCCTGATGGCTTTGCCTGATCTAAAAGCTTATATTCAAACACGCTCACTGTGCTTGGCACATACACAAAGAAGCAAACACAGATACAAACTCTGCATGACTGCAGCAAGTATTAAGACTTTCGTACAGTGTATACCTTAACCATCCCTTTGGCCTACTTACAAACAATCTTTATTTAACTTTAATATAACTAAAAATGTAACTAAGGTTGCCAGGGGTTTAATCAACCAGGGAAGAATGTTTCGGATGGTTGGCAGAACAGGGCACCTATCCATCACTGGGCACAAATTTACTCACACTTACACTATATAGGGGCTATTTAAATTGGTGCAATTTAGAGCATCCAATTCATCCATATTTTGGGACTATGCTCTCACCAATTCATCCATATTTTGGGACTATGCTCTCACTAACTCTCACCTTGCTTGCACAATCAGGCCTCTACAGCTGATTTAAAACTCTGCAGCCTGACTTGTATTCAACCAGCACAGCGAACTCATGTCATTCCACTACTCATCTCTCTCCATTGGCATTGGCAGTAGCTGCTCGCATTCAGTACAAGGCACTGACTCTCTGGACAATTTCTGGATCTGCCCCATATCACCATCAATCTATATTTCTAAAATACACTCTGACTCGTTCGTGTAATGAATGTCGCCCAGTGATTCAACCTCACCATGGTGCTAATTCTCAGTCCATATTGTTCACCACTGCTAAATGGTGGACCATCTTCCCAGCTTTGTCCGTAGTCTGAGTCTGTCTAAGTGTCTTTGCATCTTTAAGAAACAACTTCTCTTACACACACACACACACACACACACACACACACACACACACACACACACACACACACACACACACACACACACACACACAGTCGAACCAGGAATCCCTAGCACTGAGAGGCGAACGTGCTAACCACTAAGCCACCGTGCCGCCTATATTCATATATATATATATATATATATATATATATATATATATATATATATATATATAGGCGGCACGGTGGCTTAGAGGTTAGCACGTTCGCCTCTCAGTGCTAGGGATTCCCGGTTTGAATCCCCATCTGGGTGGAGTTTCCATGTTCTCCCCGTGTCCGTGTGGGTTTCCTCCGGGTTCTCTGGTTTCCTCCCACAGTCCAAAAAACATGGATCAAGTCAATTAGTTTCTCCAAATTGCCCCATATAGAGTGTGTCTGTGTGAGTGTGTCTGTGTGTAGGATAAAGTAAAGCAGAAGATAATGAATGAATAAATGAATGAATGAATATAAATTAAAAGCTGAATTGGATTAGTTTGATGGCCAGGTTTGATTATACAACAATGTAGCTGTTTTTTCCTACTGACTTGTGGTGTTCTAATTTGTAAGTTGTATTGGGTAAAAGCTTCTATTAAAGGACTGAATGTAAATGTAATCTGTTGCCTCAAAGTTTGTGTAAAAAATCCTCTAATTCTTCAGCTGTGCTTACAGGGCATTGCTTATCAGATGCTGGTGGCTGGTGGCACGTGGTTGATTAGTGATCTATTCTCAGTTCAGCAGTGTCACGAATGTGTTTAAAATTCTCAGCAGCACTGCAACACGTGCACACTGTGTTGATACTCTAGAATACTAACCTGCCGCAGTGTCACCGTGATAACTACAGTCTGTAATTGTAGAACTACAAAGTAAGTGAATGTGAAGATAGACAAAAAGTGTAGTATGTGTATATGATACAGTCTGTTTATAAATTTAACTGCATTTAAGATCATTTTGTGTACATTTTATAACAGGCCTAATGATGTAAACATGTTATTTGCATTGCTTGGTTTGCTCTAACATCACGCAATTAAAGAGCTCTCTCCATTCACACAATAGGCCAACTGTCCATGCTGAGGTCATAGTTATGCTCCTCTGGCCATGTGAGGTCTTAAGTCATCTCTTGTCATGATTTTGTAATCTGAATTAACATGTGATTTACTTCAGCCACATGCGACAGGCATGCGACCAACATGTAGATCCCCAATGTGATCAAGACATCCACCACAAAGTAAACAACAAATTCACAACAGTAAATAAAAAAAGGAATGAATTTCAATAAATAATTATGTAAAGTATACTTGTCATTAATGAAAAAAAAATATAGAAGAATAAAACGATAAGAATTAAAAAGATTCTAGAGCGTCTGCATTATTGTGAATAAATCATGGGAAAGAGGTGCTACAAGGCCTGTCTAGAAGCAGTACAGTTTCCTGTGATTTTTTTCACAATAATACACAACCTTGAGTGCCTTAAATGTGCCTATAAATGTTTTTATTGAACTAAATTATTAATAAACTGGTCCTCTGTGACATAATCTTGTCTGTTTTTAAAAATGAACATTGATTCCTGGGTAATAGGATACAGGTTTAATGCTCATCAGGAATCAGCTTTCTGTTTATTTATTCATTCATTCATTATCTTCCGCTTAATCCTTTAATAGAGTCACGGGAGGATCCCCATGCCCATTCAGGGGAGAACGTTTCGGGTGCTTGGCAGATACACCCAGGACAGGGAGCCAATCTATCGCTGCGCACACACTAACTCACACAGACACACACACAAACACAATTTAAAGCAATTCACTTCAAGTCCATGTTTTTGGACTGTTGGAGGAAACCGAAGAACCCTGAGGAAACCCATGCAGACACAGTGAGAACATGAATACTCCACCCAGATGGGGATTCAAACCTGGAATCCCCAGCACTGAGAGGAAAACATGTTAACCACTAAGCCACCGTGAAGTCCAGCTCTCTGTTTATATTAATCTGTTTTTCCATTTATAGTTCATGATTTTAAATAATGTATTGTATATCACACATTAATATGAATGTAAAGCTCTCAGAGGTGTGCATTATTAATCAAGAATGTCACAGCTGGACAAAGAGCTCAGTAAATCAGATTTAAGGACCAGAACTACACATTTTATAAGTTGTGCAGTCACATTAATTAAAACATTAGTATTGAGGTAACAGACTGACCTGTCAGAACAAATATAATCACAACCTGAATTCACCAGAATGATCAAACGACATCTAAGTACACCAAAGAGCTTACTGCTTACTCCACAATTCTTTGTTTCCTGTTCCTGTTGGGTTCTTCCTATTTTACTATTTTTGACAGTGACTCAAGAGAAATTTGCCCAGCTTGCAGTTTTACACACAGATTTATATGTATAGTTTTTGTTTAAAACTACATGCTAGTCCTTATGATGTTGGTTTAATATTGGTCTTACCTATTTGAAAAGTCTTGGAAGTAAACTGAATCAATTAGATATCCATTTTGAACAGCATTCTTTGATGTCCCCTCTTTAAAGTGACTCTGCTGAAGCAAAACTGACAACTTGCCACCAAATGATGGGAGACTATGTTCCCATCCTCTTTTCTGTCTTTTTCACCACCCACTCACTCGATCGGCCATCCACCCATCAAACACACACACACACACACACACACACACACACACACACACACACACACACACATATATATACAGAGCCCCTCTTTCTCTTTTTCTACCCACCCCACTTTCTCGTTCCTTCACTTCCATTCATTGTCAACCTCTGTCCCCCTTCCTTCTCTCCAGCTATCTCTAGCCTTTATTGTGCAGACACAAGGCAGTCCTTTGTTCCTGTAGTAGCTGGCAGAGTAATATGTGGAGACAGACAGGCTGAACAGCAAAAACCAGTGCATTCTGAAAAACTGAAATTGTCATTTTGAAAAAATCCTTCAAATGATGCATTAAATCCGACATTAAGCCATGTTGTTTTGGGATGAAATAAGTGACTGCAAAAAAGGGTCACCTCATCCAAACTGTTCTATTTTCTGTTCTTACTGCCAAGTATAAAGGTCTAGAGGTCAGAGCCTTACAAAGTATCAGTTTGTAGGTCACACTACAGAGTTCTAACCTGACTCAGGGAAAAATAATATATCAAACAAACAAAATTCTAACTGATTTTGCAGATAGGTCAAGATGGACAGATGAACATTATTGACATCTATGGGCAATTCATCAATATACCTACTAACAAGCTTTTTGACTGTGAGTGAAACTAACGCTCTCCAAACCTAACCCACTTATACAAAGAGAAAACACACAGAAAAAATGTCATACAAACACTCGTAGAGTGAGACGAGTGCAATAACTGCTCCACCACTGTGACACCAGTAATAGAATAATGAAAGAAATTTGTACATACAGTGCATGGACAAATCTATTGGGACATATTCTAAGTTGTAGCTCTAACATTTGGCTTATTCAAAAATTTGGAGTGTGTTTTTTAAGTTTTCATTCACATACAGAGGAGCGGTTGTGAGGTCAGACACTGATATTGGACAAAATGACCTAGTTTGAAATCTATCTGTTTAATCTGTTCTAGTTTAAGTTCAAGTTGATTTACTTATATAGCACTTTTTACAATAATACTTTGTCTCAAAGCAGGTTTAAAGTGTTTTATAAACAAGCTGAAGTGACAATGAGAAGGAAAAAGTCACTGATTTTGTTTATTTTAAAAAAATTAATCTTGTGGTGACCAAGGCTCAGTGGGGGACTCGTCCTTCTTGAGCGGCCAGGCAGCATCTTCAGTTCCAAAAATAGAAAAACTGATTCAGTTCAGCAAAAATCCTATTAATATACACAATGGACTTTGCAGTAACATCCTCGCAGGACAGCAAAGCCATTTTTCCATAAGAAATATAGATATTGTCCATTAAATGTTGTCCCCACAATGTTGGAAGCATACAATTGTTTAAAATCCATGGCGAGTTTTATATACCTGTGACACAGATACTGAATAGAACAACTGAATTTAACTGAATGGGGAACTAACAAGCATTGCAAATGTTTGCAGTGGTCATTTAATTAGCCAACATTTCTATTGAAGTTATGAATGAAACTATGTCAAAAAGGATGTAACCTAACGGAAATAAACTGGGGTTAATTAGTGAACAGGATACTGCGATTTGGAAATATGGTACAAAGTTGTGCTTAGCAGAGTAAGGATGAAGGAACTGGAAGATAAATGTGCTGTGTCTCTTTAAACTGTATTAAAATCCTGACTATGATTTTTGCTGTGTTTTATTTTGGATGTGAAAGCTGGGCAATAAAAACACAGGACAGGAAAACTACTGATGCCTTCGAAATTTGAAGGAAAGGATTTTTTAAACTACCTGCAAGGACTGCAAGGAAGACAATCAAATCCTGAAACAAATCAGATATTCCATTTTATTGGAAGCCAAGATACCTGAACTGAAGTTCTTTCACTATGGGCATAGTATAACAAGAATCTATTATTCATTCATTATCTTCCACTTAATCCTCTACTAGGGTGGTGGGGGTTCATGAAGGTTCCCCATGCCCATCTAGCGGAGAACATTTCGGGTGCTGGGCAGATTCACCCAGTATCTGACGCCAATCAATCGCTAGACACACTTACTCACACAGACACACACAGAAACACACACTATATGGGGCAATTTCATTCACCTTGAATCCATGTTTTTGGACTGTGGGAGGAAACCAGAGAACACGGAAGAAACCAATGTGGACACAAGGAGAACCTGGAAACTTTACTCATTTTGGGATTTGAACCTGGAGTCCCTAGCGCTGAGAGGCAAACATGCTAACCACTAAGCCATTGGGCCGCCCATAACAAGAATCAGTTTATTGGAAAAAATAGTCATGATGGAAATAGTTAAAGATAAAAGAGGAAGATCAAAACCAACAAAAAGTTAGAAGAATTCATTCATTCATTCATTATCTTCCACTTTATCCTCTATTAGGGTCGCGGTGGGGTTCCCCACGCCCATCCAGGGGAGAACATTTCGGGCGCTGGGCAGATACACCCAGGACAGGGTGCCAATCTATTGCTGGGCACACACTCACTCATACAGACACGCACACATACACACTCTATATGGGGCAATTTGGAGAACTCAATTGACTTGTTCCATGTTTTTGGACTGTGGGAGGAAACCGGAGAACCCGGAGGAAACCCACGCAGACACGGGGAGAACATGGAAACTCGAACCGGGAAGCCCTAGTGCTTTGAGGCGAACGTGCTAACCACTAAGCCACCATGCCGCCAAAATGGACAATAAGTGGAGTTTAATTCTTTATTATCTAGAATCAGCAGGTTTATTGGCTTTGGACAAGGTTTGCTGCCCTGCTTAAGGGGCTCAGTGTTTGAATCAGTCAAGCACTTGGTTTTGATTCATGATACATTGCTGTCTAGCAGATAAGTGTCTAAATCAGTTAACCATCTTGAAGAATTATAATCTCATATTATCTCACTATCTTCTGCTTAATCCTTTATTAGAGATAAAGGGTCGTGGTGGGGTGGGGTGGGTGACGATGTTGCCCCTGCCCACCCAGGGAGAATGTTTCTGGTGCCAGGCAGATACATCCAGGTCAGGGTGCAAATCCATAACTGGGCACACACTCATTCACACAAACACAAACAAACTATATACAGACAAATTAAATTATCGTTAAATCCATGTTTTTGGACTGTGGGAGGAAGCTGGAGAACCCGGAGTAAACATACATGAACACAATATGGGTACTCCACGCATATTGGGATTTAAATCTGAATACCCATGGTCGAGAGGTGTACAAGCTAACCATTAAGCCACCGTACTGCATGCAGAATGTAACTGATTAACAAGTAAATGTTTTCTTTTTCTTATATTTACCAAACATTACGCTTTTTTTTCTTTTCTTTTTAATAGGGACTCTGTAATTATTGTCCTGTAAATTCAAGTGTTGTCCTGAATGTCCCTTAATTGACTGTAGCAACAAGCAATGAGGAGCAACTTGGTGATTCAGGTGTCAGTTGGGCAGTTTATACTACTTGCTCATTTCCTGTCTTTTTTTATTTTTACTTAAAATATTGAAATTTTTTGTTGGCCCATTTCTTGGCCCAAGTAGAGTATTTGCATACTATATTGTATATCTGCAATATATAAATCTTTCAATAATTAATATAGTATTAGGTGGACAAAAATTGCCAGTACACTGGCAACAGCGTCTGTCCTCATGGTGCCACGAAAACAACCTGGCACACAACATGCACAAAACCAAGGAGATCATTATGGACTTCACGAAGACCAGGAGCCAAGCTTACACCCCCATCTACATCAGTGGAGCTGCAGTGGATCAGGTGTCCAGCTTCAAGTTCCTCAGTCTTCACATCTCTAATGATCTCACCTGGTCCTTGAACTCCTCCGTCCTCATCAAAAAGACGCAGCAGCGCCTTTACTTTCTCCGGAGTCTCAAGAAAGCTCACCTGTCTCCCAGGATCCTGGTGAACTTTTACCGCTGTACCATTGAGAGCATACTCACCAACTGCATCTCTGTATGGTATGGTAGTTGCTGGGCTGCAGACCGCAAAGCACTCCAGCGGGTGGTAAAAACGGCGCAGCGCATCATAGGCACCGAGTTACCCACCATTGAGGGCATGCACCAAAAACACTGCCTGGGCAGAGCAACAAATATCACAAAGGACACTACCCACCCAAACCATGGACTTTTCGGCCTCTTACCATCCGGTAGGCGTTACAGGAGCCTCCGCTCCCGCACCAGCAGACTCAGGAAAAGTTTTTTCCTGAGGCGGTTATCCTCCTGAACGCTGCACATACAATATAATTGCTCTTTTGCACAACCACTTCTCTGCACATTATATGACCAATATCATGTTCATACTATGTTATATCATGTATATAATATGCCCTACATAATGTATATATCATGTATATAGTATGCTCATGTCATATCATGTTCATCTACATCTAAATACTTCACCTTTCCATGCACCAGTCACTGTTACTACTGCACTTTATGTAAATAATGTATATATTGCACTTCTGGTTAGATGCTAACTACAATTCATTGGCCCTGTACTTGTACTCTGCACAATGACAATAAAGTTTAATCTAATCTAATTTAATCTAAACAGAAGACACTGAGTATTTAATTTATCTACAAAAAGAGTCCTGACAGAGTCATGTTTTTTGATGTATTTTCTAAACTGGTTTGATGAGTTCAAGCTGCCCACAGTGTGCCATAACTATATAAATAAGAAATGAGCCACTCTGCCCAGCCATGTCTGTGTTGTACATTGTGTGGGAGGAACTTGGTAGTAAAACAGGGTGGGAGATGTTTTGATGAGATAAACAGTCTGGCTTGTGAATTCAACAAACACTTTTTAAACAAGCTCTCATCACGTCATGAAACCCATCATGTACAAAAGTTTTTGGAAACATGAACCATTCACTTAGACAGGAGGTATTAATATTTAGTTGTCCCTAATTTACTTATCTATACTATATGAAAAAAAGCTTATTTAATTTCATTCATTCATTCATTCATTATCTTCTGCTTTCATCCTATATTAGGGTCGCGAGGGGGTTCCCCATGCCCATCCAGGGGAGAACATTTCGGGCACTGGGCAGATACACCCAGGACAGGACACCAATCCATCACTGGGCACACACTCACTCACACAGAGACACAATATATGGGGCAATTTGGAGAACTCAATTGACTTGATCCATGTTTTTGGACTGTGGGAGGAAACTGGAGAACCCAGAGGAAACCCACATGGACACGGGGAGAACATGGAAACTCCACCCAGATGGGGATTCGAACCGGGAATCCCTAGCGCTGAAAGGAGAACGTGCTAACCACTAAGCCACCGTGCCACTACTTATTTAATTTAGTACATTATAAACACATACTATACATTTTAAACACATACCTACTGACCAATAGGTGGCACAGTGGCATAGTGGTGAGCACGTTTGCGCTGGGAATCCAAGTTTGAGTAGAGTTTCCATGTTTTTCCTGTGATTGCGTGAGTGTTCTTTGAGTTCTTCAGTCTCCCATAGTAGTAAAAACATGGATTAATTGTAAATTGGCTGCTTTATATTGCCCTTATTTGGTAAATGTTTGTGTGTCTAAGTGGGTGAGTGTGTCCAGCAGTGGATTGGCATGGAGATTAATCAGAAGATAATGAGATGAGATGCTGACCATAATTGTATTTAAAAGATTTATCTATATAATCATTATTTTTATTCTGGCCCATAGACAGCCCCGGCAACACAAGGAGCAAGATAAACACCCACACACTTTTACTCTGAGACACTTCAGAGATGCAAATTGACCTTCCAAACACATCTTAAAAATGAGAGAGGAAATGAAAAAGAAAAAAAAAAAGTACCCAAAGAAAGACCACGCCTACCCAGAAAGAATGTGAACACCCACACAAAATTGGCTATTTGGTATTAGAATCTAGTAACTGTGTGTCTGTACTCAACAGCTACTGTATTTGATACATTTTATTAGTATTATGTAAATGAACTTTGAGGTTCGTCAATTACAGGATCTAGTTGTTTTGTTTCTCTTTGTCTCTTACTTTGTCCGTCCTCTTTTATCTATTCTGTAATAATCAGGATCACCACAGGGCTTGGATGGTGGATAATTATCAGCACTGCAATGACAATATTGTGGTGGTGTTGTGTTAGTGTGTGTTGTCCAGCTAGCAGTGTCCTGTAAACACTGATAAAGGATTAGAGAGCATGGCTAACACAAACTGTCAGTGCAGTTCTAGGTCACACACTCCCCATATACCTCTGTGGGTGTTCTTGTCTTTAGAAAACACAATAAGAGCAATATACACTGTGTTCCAAATTATTATGCAAATAATGTTTTCTCAGATTTTCCAAAATTACCTATGAATTGCAGTCATTGCAGTGTAATTTTTCAGTCATCAACTATTAGAGTATAATTGAAAGGTTTTTGAACAAACTGCCAATAATAGTATATTTAAAAAATAAAATAAAACACTCAAAATCCATGTTCCATATTATTATGCACAGCAGAGTTTTTAACCTTTTCATTTTTATAAAGAACAAAAAAAAAGGTAATTTGTGAAATAAGCATTGGCAGGTTATTACAAACTGAAATCAAACAGTTTTCAAGTCAAAACTTTATTCTCGGTGATGTTACATTTGCACATAGGACCCCTTGTTCGAAAGGAGGTTCTGAACTCTCTCGTCCATTGAATTTGTCAGGTTTTGGATGGTATCTGCTTCAATTGTTTGGCATGAGCACATAATACCCAGCCAGAGCTGTTGCTTAGATGTGAACTGCCTCCCGCCATCATAGACACTCCTTTTGATGATGTTCCAGAGGTTCTCAATGGGGTTAAGGTCAGGGGACACTAAAGGGGCTGACGATCTCTCTCCCCATGATTCCAGCACAAAACATTACTCCACCTCCTCCTTGCTGGCACCGTAGCCTTGTTTGCATGGGGTGTCCATCAACCAGCCATCCTCCACTCCATCCATCTGGACCATCGAGCGTGGCGCGGCACTCATCAGTGAACAAAACAATTTTGAAGTCAGTCTTCATGTATTATTTGGCCCACTGCAGCCATTCCTGCTTGTGTGCAGTGGATAGAGGAGGTCGACAGGATGGCTTACATACAGCTGTAAACCTATAAAGGGCCCTGCATCTTGTTGTTCAGATGACATTGGAGGCACCAGCAGCTTCAAAAACTTGTCTGCTGCTATGACAAGGTATTTTTGCAGCTGCTCTTTTAACCTGACAATTACCTGTTGGAAAGAGTTCTCAATTTTCCCTTATCAGCTGCATACTTCTTGATTGTGAGGTGATCATGATGAAGTGTCTTGGCAATGTTGATTGTAGTCATGCCTTGACCTAAACACTCCACAATTTGTTGCTTCTCAGCAGCTGACACAGCCTTTTTCTTTCCCATTTTGGCTGAAAATGTAGGCTGCTTAATAATGTGGGACAGCCTTCTTAAGTCTTGCTTTTAATTGGACACACCTGCCAAACTAATTAGCACAGGTGTCTGCAATTGCTTTCAGTGATATAAAGAGCCCTGACACATCACCATCAATGAGTTTAACTGACAAACAAAACAAAAAAATTACCTTATCACTCCTAAACATTCATTCATTCATTATCTCCCGCTTTATCCTCTATTAGGGTCGCGGTGGGGTTCCCCATGCCCATCCAGGGGAGAACGTCTCGGGCGCTGGGCAGATACACCCAGGACAGGGTGCCAATCCATCGCTGGGCCACTCTTAAACACTTCTTGCATAATAATTTGGAACACAGTGTAGTATGTCGATAGGTAGATGGACTACAGGCTGTAATTGTACAGTAGAACTACAACGTTCATTTCTAAGATCAGTAAATTATATGATACAATGTTCTTAAATTTTTTTTTTTTTTTAAACTCAGAAAGGCAGGATCATGAAACATTTAAGTCTGAATGCTCAGACTTCAGATGCTCATTAAAGAGGTAGGTCCCTTATCATTAAAAGCCCACCTACACTTCCATTCAGTCTCACAAACCCTCAAATAACACCTTAAAGGCTCTTATTAAAAGCTCCCTCGTGTACACGAATGGAAATAATCATCTACAGTCAACCAGATCTTTCCAACAATCACAGGAGTGGAGTTTTAATGAGACCGCAAACGCCCCCGTGTGTTTGGTAATATGTACTACACCAGATCTAAGTACAGTATTGTTGTCTCACATCACTTCCACGTGTTTCTATAATATATAAATTCATATACACTCCAAACTCATATGAATACGTTCGTGCTCAGATATTTAATAATTGTGACAAAAATATTGCTGGTTATCGGTTCAGCTTTCAACCCTTTCAATATAACTTAAGACTGTGTGGTGTTTGAATAAATATCTCATGAAATTATTAAAAGACATTGACTAAAAGTTATCATAAATATCAAGACTCACTTACTTGAAAGCGGACCCTTTTCGAAGCCATGTTGAGGTTTACAGTCATTAGTGAGCTCATGCTGGTTGATCACAGCACACGAAAGATCAACCTAACTCTCCAGGTCTGCAGTTAAGCCTTTTTCATCCTGACAAGAGCATCATGCTTGCTGTTACACGTACAGAGTCTGGTTTCTTGTCACCGTCAGTCTCACTACTGCCTTTTTTTCTTTCTTTTTTTCTAGTCTGAAGGAAAAAAGCAGTAAACTGTACAGTCATTCATTCAAAACTGGGAGGATGAGAAGGCAGACCAAACCTCCTTCCTTTCCAACTCCATATATGGACATTCAAGGGGGACTTTGAGATGCCTACTTGTACATTAAAACTTATTAAACTGTACTGAGATTACTGAGAAAAGCCATTATTGCACAAGAGTCTATGTATGTTCCGTTTGGAAACCCAGTTACATAAATAACATGTTTTCCACAACTCATGGGGGTGGTGGTTCAAGACGCCTCGAGTGAATTCTATTCCCAGTGGCTTTCTTCACATACTCACTTACTCACTCTCGTTCCTCACTCATGTTCCTCTTTTTATCTGTTCGGCAGATGTAACTGAGCTCGTCACAATGGGGATCCGATTCGCAGTGCTTCGTCTTTTTTGGCTGGAGTCCCCTCATCTGCTCTTTTGCATAAAAATAAAGATTGCAAAGAAATGGGAAAGAACCTTACATCAGTGGTGGTGAAATGAGCTGCACTTTCCAATGACAGCTAATATTAGAACAACTAACTACACAAAGATAAACCTAATGAAATTACTTTGAACTGGTTACCTAGTTATACTATACTAAATATATGTCTATATAAAGCTATTCTTGTTTACAGAAAGCATAAGGGTTTTTTCACTCTAGATTTAAATAATTCATTCATTCATTCATTATCTCCCTCTTTATCCTCTATTAGGGTCGTGGTGGGGTTCCCCATGCCCATCCAGGGGAGAACATCTCGGGCGCTGGGCAGATAGACCCAGGACAGGGCACCAATCCATTGCTGGGCACACACTCACTCACACAGACACTCTATATGGGGTAATTTGGAGAATTCAAATGACTTGATCCATGTTTTTGGACTGTGGGAGGAAACCGGAGAACCCGGAGGAAACACACGCGGACACGGGGAGAACATGGAAACTCCACCCAGATGGGGAATTGAACCGGGAATCCCTAGCGCTGAGAGGCAAACGTGCTAGATTTATTCATTCATTATCTCCCGCTTTATCCTCTATTAGGGTCGCGGTGGGGTTCCCCATGCCCATCCAGGGGAGAACGTCTCGGGCGCTGGGCAGATAGACCCAGGACAGGGCGCCAATCCATCGCTGGGCACACACTCACTCACACAGACACACTCTATATGGGGCAATTTTTTGAGAATTCAATTGACTTGATCCATGTTTTTGGACTGTGGGAGGAAACCGGAGAACCCGGAGGAAACCCACGCAGACACGGGGAGAACATGGAAACTCCACCCAGATGGGGATTCGAACCGGGAATCCCTAGCGCTGAGAGGCGAACGTGCTAACCACTAAGCCACCGTGCCGCCGTGCTAGATTTAAATTACTTTAAATATAATATAAATAAATCTAACAAGGGCAGCACAGTGCACATCCACCTCTCAGCCCTGGGGATCCAGGTTCGAATCCCAATAAGGTTGAAGTTTTCATGTTCTACTTGTTTCCACATAAGTTTTCTCCAGGTTCTCCGGTTTCCTCCCACAGTCCAAAAACACAGATTCAAGGTGAAGTGGCTGCCCTAAATTGCCTTAGTGTAATGTGTTTCTCTGTGTGAGTGTGTTCACAGCAATTGATTGGCGCCATGTCCTGGTTGCACCTGTCCAGCCTCCAAAACTTTATCCCATGGATAGAAATGTGGATCTCAGACCCCCATGACCCTAGTCCATAGTAAGGCATTACGCAGAAGATAATAATGAGATAAATCTAACCGAAGTGCTGTAAGTTGGGGTTTGATGTTTTGAGCAAACATAATTCTAAGCTGGTCCTCTATGAAAGCTTCCGTACTTGTGCAAAACTTTATCAGAAGTCTTGCACAAAAGACTGTTTTTCTCTTTAAAACAATGTTTACGATAAGGTAGATGAAATTACAGTAAAGAGACGTGTACTTTGTGTGGTTTTATACACTTTAATAACTTCTTTAATAAGTTTACACTGGAATGTTACTTATTTACCTAAATCTTTACAGGGTCAAAAAAAAACTGAATTGATCGCACCACATCCCTCCTGTGATGAATCAACAACAAAATCATAATATTAATAATAAATCACCCCCTCCCCAGAATGGAAGCTGAAGAGTCGAAACATTACTGAGTGCAGAGAAAGTACGGAGACCCTTCTGTACATGTTCTGTTCAAATTATTCTCAAGGTTTAAAGGACTAAACTGTAGAAAAGATTCCCAGAACACCAACATATTTATTTAGCCACGGTCATGTTTGGCAGCAGCTATTCGTTTCTTTTGTCTCACATTGAACCCAGGACAAAAATTAAGAGTCTCATCTCATCTTGTTCTGGTGCTTTACAAAAAGTCACACTGAACGTCTTGGTGCACTGAATGTGATTTTATATGTAATGCATTGCTTTTTTTAACTTGCACATTCTTAAACCAATGTACAAAGACGATAAGATGGTCGGGAGACTAATCAAGCAAAAAATAACAACATAAAGGATGTGGAACTACATTTAGCAGAGGAGTAAATGTGTAAATTTGACTTTAAAGATTCATTTACTTGTTTTTTTTTTACTCATTGTTTATTTTATTTAGTTCAACTTGCCATGTAGATGCATGGTGAGTCAGGCTCTACAATTGAAGTGTTCACCAATTACAGTCCATTAGTTTTACTTCATTATTCCCTTTTATACTTCTTTAATTGTCAAGAAGTGACAAAAAATACTAACACTCCAACGCATTTCTGTCACTGCAGTGCTAGGAATCAGCCACCACCCAAATACTACCTGCGCTGTGGTAATATGAAGATGTATGATGCACTATGATTGTAAGAACCAGGAGTTGTATCCCATAAAAGGGTCGGTGAGTGGAGTAGTTAAGCCAACCTAACTGCATTAATAAAGTAAAGCAACCATCACCCAAAATGTAGTTGCCAACAATAAAGGAAAATGCATTTCACACAAATTCCAGGACACACTGATGCGCACAATTCCACGGAAACCTCAAAACACACAGTTATGTGATTGGATGGCTTGAAATATAGGCAGAGATAAAGTGAGCTTTGTGAATCAGACCTTCTGAACTGAATAAGTAGGAGAGGGATGTTGGCTGTCAAAGCAAATGAGCATTTTTCCCCTCTAAAATAAGAGTCCCCATAATACATTCACTTAAATGTTTGTTTAAAAAATAACATTCGGAAAAATGTAATTAAAAAATAGAACTGTTTCATTTTACAGTGCAATGTACCCAATCCTGGTTTATGTGTACAACCTGATGAACTACTATACGAAAGTGTATAGTGCAGAATCTTGATTACCTAATGCAAAATGCTGATGTATTCCGACATTAAAATTCCTCTAAAGAAGGGGAACAATACAGTCAGCAAAAAGTTCTGCATGTGAATGAATGAAATCACACACTATTTACACTACTGCACATCAAAGATTCATCTGTGTTTATGCAAACCATCAACCAAAGGACGGTGACTCAAAGATGGAAATTTAACGTCTGAAAAACACTAAGTTTAAACATTGATTAGTTTTGAAATCTGTAACAGATCATGATGCACAGACCCTCTTCATGAGGAAAGCAAAATAAAGCAAACATTGTGCAGGTAAAGCAACAAAAGGCGGGGGCAAAGAAACGAGCTTAGAAATGTGAAGGGGGTGATCTAGGAATCCATGAGAAAGTTCTTTTTTGGGACATAGTTCTTTCAAAGGAAGGCGCTAACCAATCAGCTGTGGCTTCGGGAAATCAAGGGCCATTATATGTAAACAAGAAAAGTTGTGTTTCTAAAGGTTTTTATGATGGAAAGACCCAGTACAAGGATGAATGATAAAACGCTACAGGTTTTAATCTAGAAAATATCATCCTGGTTAGCATTACCTTTAATGCCATGTTAGAACAGACATCCATAAAACTCCATCATCTATGTGATCCAACTGATTCAACCTGGTCTGTGTGTACAAATTATTCACCTCCTCTAGAATGATCCCATCACCCATTACCATGAACTCTGCACGGGTTGGCATCACCAGTAGACCAGCGATTGACTGGTATTTCTCTTAGACTCTAACCTTTATAGGACATTTTCTTATGGATAAAGATACAAATACAGTAACCAACACCAGTCATGGTAAAAAAGGGCCTTTCATTTTAGAGGAGGAAAACAAAGGAGTGTCTGTCCTGATCAAGTACCGCTGTAGGCATGAAGGTCATGTTCCATTTCTTCCTAGCACGTACTGTATGTATATTCATTTAATCAGTCTGCTGATCTCGAAACGTTTTCAATTCTGTCGCTGAGTTTCAATTTTACAGAATCTCATACTTGTCAACCACAAAGGATGTTTCCATGGAGAACCGGACTGGACTGTTCCCATCAACATGCGAGACTTTGGCCACCTGCGGAAAAAAAAAGGGAAAAACGATTTCAAATTGAATGGATTTCCTGCACAAAAAAAGCAAACCTGCAAAGAAAAGCAAAAAATATAACTCTTAATTTTAAAATTACTTCATTATACAGACCAAAAGTGATTAAAAAGGTTTTTCATTTTAGGACAAAGTATATGCTTAATCTTCTCATCCCTACTCAATAGCCCACACTGGTTTGGTGAACTTCAGATTGATAGACCACCTTAACCACCGAGTTACCACTCCAGCATTATAAAGAGCCATTAAGAGCAATTTATCCTGTTATAGATTATTCCAAAGGTGTTTGATGGGGTTAAGTTCAGAGCTTTGTGCAAGTCAGTCATGTTTTTCCATATCAAACTTAAAAGACTCAAACTTAGAACAAAAAACACCCCCAAACTGCTCCCACAAAACATACATTTTTTTTAATACAAGGCTAGGTGCTTGATCTTATATATATGTGCCAATAGAACTGAAGTGTGCCCCCGAAATCACTCATTAATAAGTGTGTCTCAATACCTCTCTGTCTGTGCAGTGTATATTCATATCTGAACAAAGGCCACCTCCACACATTCTGGCTGTGTTCCATGCACAATAACTAGAAATGTGATAGGATATAAATGCATATTTTTTGTACAGTTCATGCTCCAGAAATGAACAATCATTAGAAATTGGTGTTTATTCCAGTTTTATGCTTGGTATCATACATCAAAATGAAAATGCAAGTGTATGGTTAAGACACTTATCCCCTATTGCTTTCACACTCACAGGCCACAGTGGCTCATTTATCCATATCATGTTTTTTAAAAGAAAAAACTAACTTTTAAAGAACTTTTGTGAAGGGGGGGGGTGTTCATGAAATACATGAGGTGTGTCGCCGTTCTTGCATCATCTCCTTTGATCCCCCACCATTTTTCTAATGAACCAGCCTCAAATGTTATTGAGTTAAAGTAAATTCCAAACCTCACATGCTCATGCAGCCTACAGTCCTATTCTACCAAATTTAAACATCCCAATGTGGAAATAAACACTAACACAAGGAACCACATTAGAATTATAATTGTATTATATGTAGGGAAAAAAAACATCTCCTGATCATTGCTTCATTTTTCACATACTGGTCTCACAAAAACGTTGCTGGCTTCCAACGCACATTAACTAAAAATCACTGGGTAACAAGACACACTATGAAGGCAACTTTTAGAAAAATGTGTTGGTACAATAAAGTTATTTTATTCAGACCCATTACTACAGGTGAATAAAATCAAGCATTTAAGCCATACATTCTGTGCTTCCAACAACTTGTGGGGGCAGCATTTTCTTTTCGAGTAGGGTTCACAAACAAATGTTCGTAAAAGAATAATTGGGTGAATTTGGAGTGAAACGCACTTAACTAAGCCACAGAGCACTCTGATCTCAACTCATTTAAACAGGTTGAGGATGAACTAGAATGGAGAGACATTTGCTTGTTTGTGTTGGTTGAAAACCAAGACGAGTTAGCAGGCAACCAATCAAAATACAATACATTATAAATCATGTACCATTAATGGAAATACTGTTTAATATAAACAGCAGCTGATTCAGGATGAGCACTAAATCTGGTGCAGCTGTTGTTAATAAATTGTGTTCTGTAATTTCGCCACTAGATGGCAGTTTTTGATTGTTAGAGAAACCGGTATCCTGTTACTCCGCAATCAGTATACATTTAGATACACCTAGATTATGTCTCTGGCTTATTATGAACACATTAATAAATCAAACTTTTTAGTGTGTTTTAATCGTTTCATAAAAGTGATGACACTCAAGGTTGTGTATTATTGTAAATAAATCACAAGAAAGATGTGAAATGAAACTCCACTACACGACGTACCCAACACTTCTTTCCTGTGATTTATTCACAATAATGCATGCCTCTCATGACTTATGGCTTTAAGTTTCATAATTATTTATGTGCTTTGAAACCTAGTTTTTCAAGCTCTGTTTGAAAACAAACAAGTCACTTCAGGCAGGGTTCATTTGATGTTCTCAGAGCCTGGTGCAACTGGTTTTAATGTATGCACAGGAACAGCCAGGACTTAAGCCCTGCTATCAGAATTCTGTGACCAAAAGACAACAAGAACATATTTCAACGCTTTTTTATGTACCTGTATATCACAGTAGTTGCCTTTGGAAACGAATGACACACTGACAGGGAAGAAGTCGTTGGGCTGTCCAGGTATACTAAATTCCAGACTTCCTGTCTTGTTCTTCACATCCACCACAGGCAGACACCACTCCAGAATGTTACGCCTACTGTCATGTCGATACTCGCCGTCCAAATCACCAATCACAGGCGCACCCACGCCCGACCTACGATGAATCATTATAATACACACTATTTAGACAACAGGACTAAGATCATCTCTAACACATATAGGCATCAAAACAGCAGTAGATACTGCTGGATATTTTATCATACATCTTTTCAGCTCCACGTTTCAAGTTTAAGTCTCCAAGTTTAAGAACACCTAAATTATTTCAGTATTTTATTGCAAACTATTCCATTGCACTTTTAAATGACAGTATAGTACAAATAAGTAATTGTAGATAAAAAAAATAAATAAATAAAAGAAAGCACAGAATGCATAATCAAAAATGTATTCTAAACTTTTGACTTGCCATCGTTGGCAGATATAACTGTTGAACAAGCTTGTGGCATTCTTTCTACAAAATAAAAATAAAATTCTGTACGTTCTTCCCACAAGATGCAGAAGTTCCATAAATGTGTGACACTTGTAGCTTGCTTTGCTTTCACTCTTCTGTCCAGTTCACCCCAAACCAGCTCCATGAGGTTTAGATAATGCCACACCACCTTTTCAAGCATACTATTTTATTTTTTTGTTCCTGAGGTAGTTCAAACAGAGCTTGGACTTAATGATATGGGTCATTATTTTGTTGTAGGATGAACCCCTGACCAACTAGGTGCATACCAGATGGTATTGCATGGCTCTGCGGAATGGTGTGGTAGCCATTTCGGTTCAGGGTGCTTCTAACTCTGTACGACCTTGGAACCAGCAAAACAGCATTTAATTTTTATATTGCTATTACACGATGTGAAACAATACTTTTGCTTACTCAAAGATCCTGTGTGATGAACCAAAGATCTAAAATTTTAATTAATCTGACTGTAATACCATCTTCGAAACACCCATTTTAGGCTATTCATTGAACTCCATCAATAACTGGAAAATTAAGTTTTCTTCCGTTTCTCTACGTATTTTGTTAGTCCTCTGTACTGTGTCCCCTAATGATCAGGATCCCCACAAGGCCACCACAGAGCAGGTACTACTGGGACAGAGGATGATTCTCAGCACTGCTACACATTGTAGATATAAAGTAGGGCTGTTGCGATTGGTCGACATAGTCGATGATGTCAACGCTGAAAAATACGTCAATATCAACAGTTTGCGTCGACAAATCGGTTTTCTTTTTATTTTCAATATTTGTTAATGTGAACTTTTGGTTCCTAAAATGTGTCCGTTCAAAGAAATGTAGTCAGTCAATACCACTCGGAAAAAACATTGCAGAAGCAGCGGAGCCAAAGAATGAAAGCTTCCCAAGTATGGAATTACTTTAAATTGGCTGAAGACATAAATGTTATTTGTTCACTCTGCAAATCTCTAATAGTATATACTGTACATTGGCAACACCAGCAAGATGCACAAATTGTTTCTGTTTGTGTTTTTCCGATAGTGGAGACAGTAAATGATAGTAAATGTTTCGATTAGATCTTGAACTTACTCCTAGTGCATACTGGACATAATGAGACATGTTCCCCATCTCCTTTTTTTGCTATAATTTTAGGCACGGTTCATTGTATATGGAATGTCATACACACAACAAATATAGTTTTAATAAATAAGATTAATATAATTGATTGTCAATACGGACATTAATAATTCATTAATAATAGTTTTTATTTTTTTCTTAATATGGATAACTTAAATTTCATGAAGAATTTAATAGAAATGTGAATTTCTTTGCAATTTACTTGATTGTTTGAATAAGCACTCTTTTTTGTCTGTTTACGTTGCTGGAGGGTAAAGTTTTGTAGTTTGTTGTATAAATGAAATGAACTTATACAAGTTTATCTTTTTTTCCCCCTTTGGAAGAAAATTACTCATTCAGACTAGTCAACTAATCGATAAAATAGTCGATACTCTTATCAATAGAAAAATAATCATTATTGGCATCCCTAGACAGTAGCTTATCTGTCACTGTATATTTTAGGTTAGACATTTACTAATCTCTCATCATTACTCACAGGATGCTGCCTACAAAACCCTGGGGGTGGACAGCTATGGTCTGTAAACCCCCCATAGCACTGTTGTACCCGATCCTCTTGTACCAGCACAACATAAACTAACACTGTACCATGCCAATGTCACTGCAGTGCAAATATTCATGCATTACCCAAATAACACCTGCTCGGTGGAGGCCCTGATCATTAGAATAAACTACAGACAGTGACTGTAAAACTACTAAGTTCATCTATATTATAAGTGGAGCTGACAAAATGATGAATGAGTCTAGGAACAAGAAGGTGTAACTAATATAGTGTAAATGAGGAGTACAGTGTTTGCTTATCAGTTCTATAAAAGCTTTATAGTGATCTAGGTAAACATACGGTACGGGGATCGAGATGACCATGTCATTTAGCTCCAGTGATTCCTCTTGCAGTTCATACTCTATGTTAACATCACAGCCAGATCCACTTTCCGAGGGCCAACAGTTTACTGCAGAAAGAAAAGAAAAATACAGCTTAACAATGAATACAATAAAGTTTGACAATAGATCAACCACACAGACTGTGGTGCAACACTGACTTGTTAGAGGTATGAGGGATTCGTCTGTAGTCTGGAGCCTCCATTTAAGTACACCCACATCGCTGTTTAGAGGAAACGTCTTCTCTGGGTTCTTTAACCCGATGACTGACTCAGTTGTAAAGAGCTTCTTGTCCACATTGGGATGAGTCTATGTAAATAAGAGAAAGAAAAGGCAGTTCTAGAAGCCTCGCTTGAAATGCTGACCTAAACAAAACTTTACAAATTAATCAGATAGTTCCTCTGAGAAAGGTGAAAAAAAAATCTCATAATGTTAGAGTTATTAGGAAACCAATTTAAATCAGAGATGATGCACTGATTAACAATATCTTAATGATAATGTTATTTATTATATTCATTCATTCATTATCTCCCGCTTTATCTTCTATTAGGGTCGCAGTGGGGTTCCCCCATGCCCATTCAGGGGAGAACGTTTTGGGCGCTGGGCAGATACACCCAGGACAGGGCGCCAATCCATCGCTGGGCATATTTATTATATTTGTATATTAAATTAGTTAGTTCTAATAGGTGCAAAGTGGCATTTGACTTTTAACATCCATATTAACAGTGTATTAACAGTACAAACCGGATTCAAAAAAAGTTGGGACACTAAACAAATTGTGAATAAAAACTGAATGCAATGATGTGGAGATGGCAAGTATCAATATTTTATTCATAATAGAACATAGATAAACAAAAGTTTAATCTGAGTAAATGTAACATTTTAAAGGAAAAATATGTTGAATCAAAATTTCACAGTGTCAACCAATCCCAAAAAAGTTGGGACAATTAGCAATAAGTGGCTTGAAAAAGGAAGTTGAGCATATAACGAACAGCTAGAAGACCAATTAACAATAATTAGGTCAATTTAAAACATGATTGGGTATAAAAAGAGCTTCTCAGAGTGTCAGTGCCTTTCAGATGCTAAGATGGTAAGAGGATCACCAATTCCAACATTGTTGTGCAGAAAGATACCAGAATGGTGTTACCCAGTGTAAAATAGCTTCCAAGTTATCATCATCAACCGTGCATACATCATCAAAAGATTCAGAGAATCTGAAACAATTGCTGTGAGTAAAGTTTAAGGCCGTGAGTAAGGTTTAAGACTCTATTGGATGCTCGTGATCTCCGGGCCCTTAAACATCACTGCACCTCAAACAGGAATGCCACTGTCAAGGAAATAACAGAATGGGTTCAGGAAAACTTCCAGAAATCAGTGAACACAATCCACCGTGCCATCTGCCGTTGCCAGCTGAAACTCTATTGTGCAAAGAGGAAGCCGTTTCTAAGCAAGCTCCACAAGCCTGAAGACCCTGCATTTTTCAACAAGACAATGCCAGACCATATTCTGCAACAATCACAACATCATGGCTACGTAGAAGAAGGATCCAGGTACTGAAATGGCCAGCCTGCAGTCCAGATCTTTCACCTATAGAGAACATTTGGCGCATCATAAAGAGGAAGGTGCAACAAAGAAGGCCCAAGATGATTGAACAGTTAGAGGCCTGTATTAGACATGAATGGGAGAGCATTCCTATTTCTAAACTTGAGAAACTGATCTCCTCTGTCCCCAGACGTCTGTTGAGTGTTGTAAGAAGAAGGGGGGATGCCACACAGTGGTGAAAATGGCCTTGTCCAAACTTTTTTGGGATTTGTTGATGCCATAAAATTTTTAAACACATATTTTTCCCTTACATTGATCCATTCTCTTAAACTTTTGATCTGTGATTTGTGTTCTATTCTGAATAAAATATTGACATTTGCCATCTCCACATCATTGCATTCAGTTTTTATTCACAATTTGTTTAGTTTGTTTACTTTTGCAATTAGTTTGCAATTAGTTCTCTAATTGGGTCATCAGGCTGCTGCAACTAGTCCACATTGTCTTTTATTTCTATGAACTGAGTTTTCAAACAACTAAAACATTTTTTAAATATCACCAGATAAATGAGGTGTTGGCACCAGCAACTCTTCAGCTTCAGTCAGCATTGCAACAGAACCAGAATCTAACCTCCCCATCTTTGGACTAAACCTCTTTTTCAAACTAAGTTTTGAAGGTTTTATGCTTTGAACAGTGTGATTCCACATTTGTTGGTGTGCTGGGACATGTCCCCTAATTAATTTTATAAAACGGGTAGTTTTGGTCCTTAAATCTGATTGGCTGAGCCATTTGTCCAGCCGTGACATCATTGTCAATAATGCACACAATGACCGCTTCACATTCGTATCAATGCATGATATACAATACATTATTTTAAATATTGTACCATAAATGGAAATAAATATTAATATAAACAGAAGTCGATTCCACATGAGCATTAAGCCAGTATCCTGTTGCTTAAAAATCAATGTACACTTAAAAAAAAGAAGACCAGTTAATTAATATTTTTAAACATTTCTTTTGAATAAACACATTTATGAATTAAACCTTGCTTTTAGACAGTCTTTTTTTTTAAACAGTCTTTTTTATGAAAGCAACTGGCACTTGAGGTTACTGTATGCGTTATTGTGAATAAATCACAGGAAAGGTGCTGTTAGGCACAATGCATTGCACAGCACTCACACCTCAGAGTAAATCACACCTCTTTGTGATTTCAGTGATTTATTAATAATGCATGTCCTCTCGTGTCTTATTCCATATGACTTAATTTTATTGTTTGTACAATTATTTAAGCTCATTTGTTTGTGTGATCACAACAACTAACATGTGTGTTCGCATAGTTTTTTTTAATATTGGGATACACCTCTCATATTTACTGAATTCAGATACAACAAATAGTCCCATGTTACATTTGTATTTAAGCAACTACCAATGGATTTTGGACAATGGTATGATTTCAATTTGTGGAACAGTTTAGGGAAGGCCCTTTTCTCTTCCTGCTTAAATGTACTGCTCTGCTCTAAGAAAAATCCATAAAAGCATAATGAGTTTGGTGTAGGGGAGAAGGACAACTAACTATAAGATGGATGAATAAAACATGCACTGACAGCTGCACTCGAACCAAATCACTGATTGCTCACCTGCAGCTGAACACCTCTTTTGTCATTGTTATTGACCAGCAATCGGATTCTCCCATTTTTCTCATCGGACACACGGAGGGTGATCATGCCCAAGACCTCCATGTTCTGCAGTCCTCCATCACGACCGCATGTCAGAGTGATCTTCTCCTCTACTCGTAAGTGCACACTATAAAAATGACAGAGCATATGCCAGTCTACTCAACCATTGCATTTATATAAATCAGATAGTCTACTGCAATCCATGAAATCTTTCACATTAACCAGCAGAATAGAAAAAAGAATGAAAAAATATGTTGATCTCAGTTGTCTTTCTCCCCAGAACAAATTGCACAGCCTGTCAGCCTTAATTTGTTATTCCATATCACATGGATTGCCTCTAAAGCATTATATACAATGATGTAACAATATTTTGCCACATTAATCACTAGGTGTTAGTAAAACGTCATCTCTGAAGCATCAAGATTGAACTGTGCACACCTATTGTTTCAAGTAGGGCTGCACAGTTTAAAGAGAAAACAAATCTTTTAAGATTTATAGTGCATTCAAAAGAAAGACCCAACTTAGTTCAGTCCAGTTTTTTTTTATACCTTTCTAGCCCTTTTTACAGCAAAGTCATACCTCTCAGTGTTGACTGGGGCAGGCAGAGATTTAGAGGTCTCTGATGCTTGTTTGTTAGTGCTGGACAGAATGATTTTCTCGCCTTCAGACTTTAGTTTGTCTACAAAATCATCCACCTCCTTTCCCCTGGCTCCAAGTTTAAGTGCTTTGCTTGAACCACTGGACCTGTGAAAGAGTTACAAGAACACATGATAATCAGTTATCAGAATCAGACAAATAACACAGTACATAAACATTTTGTCTGATTTATTTTTTAGCTTCCAATAAGGAACAGGTCATAAAGGTCAGGAACACAGTTTTCATGAAAGGCCTCCTTAAATAAATTCTTTCAGGGTATTAACATGAGCTGAAAATCGCATTATGTTGGCAACACTGATCATGTGATTAAGAGCAGCTGCTTACATTTCAGCTACTGACAAGCATTTCATGGTGCATTTGTTACTGATATTAAGAATAAAATATTAATTTTTTGAAAAACAAATACGTTTTTAGTTACAGATTCCATCAACTGTTTTAAAGAGACAGCACAGTTGATAGTACAGTCATCATAACTGACAGTCCTGTGTTTGACTCACAGGTAGGAAAGACAAGCACCTTTCAATGTGGAGCAATTATGTCCTCCCCATGGCTCTCCATTTGGAGCTCTAATTTCCTCCCACAACTTAAAAACAAGCCAAGTTGATAATCATCTCAAAACTGCCATTTTATGTCAATGTTTCATCTGTCTGCCCTGTAATAAGACTGGTGCTTTCCTGCCTTTAGTCCTATAGACTGTTCACCAGAAAACATATCATAGTCAATTTTAGATAACAGATTATACATTAATAACTATTGATGGTCAGATTTGTACTTTTGAAGTAAAATACATTTATGTTTGAACTGCATTTATATCAGAAGGTCTTAATAAGCATTCTTAAATAATTATACATAAATAGTGAACTTTGTCTAAAATCTAGACCGTTCATGCCAATAAAAATAATCTTAGTAGCCATGAAGCTGAATGAATTATTTATACACTTATTATTTGATTAGTTTCAACATAAATATTAATTTTGTAGTTCTACATTTACTGACTGTGGTTCATCTGATTCTTTACATACTGTACTTTGTTAGTCCTCTTTTCTTGGTTCTCTAATAATAAGGAGCCTCATGGGGCTAGATAGAGAAGGTACAGTGAAAGATCTGTTTTCGTTGGCTTGACCAGACATCACTGGTTTTTGTTTTCATCGATTTTCTCCACAAAAATTGTCTCTGCTTTTGCCAGTTGCTTCAAATTTAATAACCGTGCTCATGTGACATGTGCACAAATCTCATTGTTCCCATTGAGTGTTTCCATCAAAGAAAAAGACCAGAACCACAATCGAGTTGAAGAGGAAAATCATCTAAATACAAATCATTAAGATTGCTGAAATCAGCCGCATGTATGGAAAGTCATCGCCCATGATAAGTTCCATTGTGGCGAAAAAAGAAGCAATAATAAAGGATAAACCAGTGTTGAAAAGTTATTAATAACTTGGATCAATCAAAAACAGTAATATGAGAAATGCTGTTTTGTTAAATGTTACTTTACTATTAACATTAGTCTTTTATATTTATTAATTACCTTTCAGCCTTACTCGAGTTACAATTGAGCCTATATTCCAATATCATTAAGGAAAAACATGCTTTTGAGCTTTTTTTTGGTTTAAAGTAAATTTCATGTCTTTCGGTATTTTTTGTTTGTTTCTGGCGTCCTTGTATTTGTTGCATTCCAAGATTATGTGTTTTATTGTGCAGGCCCTATTTCAAGGGTTGTTAGTGGTGGTTCTCCCTTTAGGAGGTGCTGGGAAAATCAGTTTAGTGTGACCAATTCAACATCTAGTCTTTAGTGTTTGATCCTTTCAGTGTCTGAGATTTTTGTATTGTTACAGTATTCTGTAACATATTCAGTGGATTTCGATACCACATAAGGTACAACTGTAGTAGTAGAGTGGTAGTATTATGGAATGTTATGAATGAGTATGAGTACATGTAAATCAGACCAGTGCATTTGTAACCAAATAAAATAAGGATGCTTCTAAAAAATAAAAATTAATAATACAGAACTACATAATTACAAGATATTTGTTCAACCTAAATTTTATAACATTAATAATTAGTCTTTCATGATTATATGTTAAAACAAAGTAACACATCAGGAGGTGTAAAGTAACTTTTTAACATTTTTATTGTTTAAATAATATCTGAAAGACAAAAGTAAACTATTTGAATGGATCTATATAGTAACTTAAAATGTATGTACAAATCTAGAGTACCTAATAGGAGCAGGAGCAGGTTTGGGTTTTTCGGGTTCGACCAACGTGTCGGTAATGATGGTCGTGGCGCTGCTGCTGTTTCCGAATCCACCAAAACCTGGAGTCTTCTTCCCTCGGTCTGCATCCCGTCTTGCCTGCTGCAGTTCTTTTGCCTTTCGCCTCATTTCGGCCTTTGCTTCCCGCTCCTGGGTCTGAAAGAGAAAGCATATCCAAACCTTAAGCACACTGTTTGTTTTATTCCTGATAAGATAACTAGGGCTGCAAAAACGAATAGAATCAAATCGATAAAAATCGATTATCCAAATTATCGATAATGAATTTCCATTATCGATTCGTTGGTTCGCGCGGTTTCTGCGTTACTTGCAATGTCGTAACCGCTTACGTCACCTGCAGCACTTCAATAACGCTGGAAAAAAAAAACGGGTTGAACAGAACGAGGCGGAGTCTGCAAAACAAGTTGATTGCACAAATTAAACACAGCCAACGCTGAAAAAAACTTTCGTTTAAATCCAAACTGTGGGAGCTTCACACTGCACACAAATAAAGAACGTGGAACATGCAGCTCTGCGAACATGAATTGAGCTGCACGCAGCAGCACGGTGATGATACACCACCTGAAACTAAACACTGATGAGGATGAATCTGAACAGCAGATAAATCACTACAACATCCCGAGCTTCTTTAGTTTTGAAGTAAATCAACGGCACACTATGAGATCGGCAGAGCAGCGTCATGCTGTATTTGTTTGTTAACTGGATAATAACAGCGATAGAGAACGTGTCTTAACGTCCGTTATACGAATACGTCCGTATTTCCCGGGACATGTCCGTATGCCACGTCCTGTCCCAGGCGTCCCAGTTTATTTCTTAAAGTGAGGAAATGTCCTGGTGTTTAGCGAATCAATAGCAGCACACCGCAGGGGAGCGGGGGATTGATGCGCACACGCGAACGGCGTAAAAGTACGCACTGAAGCGAAGTGTGTGTTTACGAAAGAAACAGGAAGCCTTATGCACGGTGTGCAAAGCAGACACATATATCCCGGTGTCCAATTGACATTTCACACAAGAGGTATTTTTTTGTTAACTGGCTAATTTGTTAATAATTTTTTTCAATAGCTGATTGTTAATTAGTTCATTTGGTAATTTTTTTTCCCCAATAGGCTACAGAACAGACAATATTTGGTTCATTACTGAGGGCAACTGAGTATCGTGTTATTTGGAGTTGACTTTTGTTGTGAAGTGAGGGATGTTTAGATGATACATTATTTCTTTCGTTGTGCTTTTCATTAATTACAGGAAATGTTAACGTAAACATTTGGAATAAAATTACTATATATATATAATACTATACTATAGAATAATTTTACTGAAAAACATCCATCTTTGGATAAAACGTCTGCTAAATGATTAAAGGTAAATGTAAAGACATGGAAAAATTTTTTTTCATTTATCCGATTCATCGATTAATCGAAAAAATAATCGACCGATTAATCGATTATCAAAATAATCGTTAGTTGCAGCCCTAAAGATAACATTGGCTTATTTTTAGCTTTTTAAAAATAGTACTTGATATTAAGAACAGCAAAGCCTTAAGAAATTTTGTATTCCGACAAAAATTTACGTTTCGAATTATTTTGCAGAAAAAATGCAAAATAAGCAGAAATAGGGAGCAAATTATCAAGCAACAGCACAGATGTGAATATTAAAGTCTGTGCAAACGCTCATTCCAGCTTCAATGCCCAGAGCTTAGTGCTGCAAAATCAGGAAACTGCACACAGCAGCAAATACTAATGTGCCACTTTTTGAACCACAATGTCTCCCCCCTACCCAGTCACTAACCTCTCTGACAGCACGGAAGACCTTTTCTTCATGTGAGTCCATCTCGGTGAAGGTCCTGATCTGGGCCAGATTCACGTTCTCTCTATAACCGAGGGCAACGATCTCATCAAAGGCAAAGATGAGGTCAAAGCAGTGCTCCGAGATCTCATTTTCCTCCAGCACCCTGCAGTATTCAGGGATCTGCACAGAACCCATCACATTTTATAACACATCAACCAAGACAGTTAGTTAAATGTTAAAGCAACAATTTATTTCCTCACAAAAATACCTTTAAAGTCTTTGTGGTGATGCATTTAAAGTTGTAAGTTAAAGTTTAAAGAAAATGTTACAGGATTAAAGTCTCCAGCAGCCGATCAAACCTAAAATGTCTTTAAATTGTTAGTATAGTATAGTGCAGTGTATAGTAATACCTCACTGTATACTAATATATGAATGAGATGATCTCTTCTAAGCAATTGGTTCTGCATACCCATCTTTCAGGTGTTAGATTGATGAGGCAACATGTGGGCTGAACTTGAACACAGATTTTGGTAATAATAATTTATAAGCAGTTTGAATGTACATTTAAATGAGACTTAATTGAGGCACAGGGCGTGGCCATGCACCGGTTTTGGGAATAGAGAGATGGGGAGAGCAGAGGTCGCTCTCGTAGAGACCGTGATTATGGCCTCCGATACTGTGCATAAAAGCACTGACAAATCGTTTTTTCTCAAACCTGTGAAGTCATGCATGGCGATCTACCAACATGCACTGTGTAATCGACCGGTCGATCGACGATCGACGTATTGGGAACGCCTGCGGTAATACATTGGTCCTTATTTATTTATTTATTTATATTTTTTAACACTCATTTTGCCCTTAAACATCCTGCTCAGACCCAGAGCGCCAAATTTGTGCATGACTAAGACTACAAAAGCATTGGCTACAAAATAACATCACCTCTTCAGTGGTTTATACATATCAGTTACAATCAATTTTTACAATACTTGGGAAACACATAGCAAGCATACCACACGTGAGAAAAGGCGAAGGGTTTCCAAATCTTCCAGTATGTTGCTGTTCTTGGTCGTGACAAGCACCATATAGAGTTTCTCCAAAGGCTGGTATACATAGCGGACACTTTCTGTCTCCACAAAAGTGTGCTGCTTGCCTGTGTTCATTAGCTTGGGAAAGGCGGCCAGCAAGCCCTCCACCCGTGTCCGAGACATCTCTACAAACTGCCGTGACACCAGAGCCTTCCCTGCCTTGGTGCACACAGCTGCAGCCAACAGCACCTGAAAGAACAAAGCAAAAAGTTAAGAGTATACTTTAAATACCTGGTCCAGTAATGGATATGAAACAATATCATGATACAAAATGCTGTCTTGATACAAAATGTTTTTTTTTTATTAATTAATAAACATGCAGCTAAAAAAAAAACTAAGAATTTAATCAAATTTGACTGAAGTAGAAAAACCACTACAAGCAGATACAATTATAGACTATGGTTATAAATATCTGTTCAGATAATAGTATATATAATATATTTTTTGCCTTGAGCCGTGCATTTAAATGTTCAAAAATCAATCTTGATACAAGGGGGAAAAAAACAATATTCACGGCAGCTGTTCTGATGTAAACATACACAGTCGTTTAGCTATAGACAAATAATTATTCTACCGCATAATTAAATCTAAATATGAAGCTCCTTATATGAACCATGTTCTCATCACAAGATGTATTAGAGTTTAGCATCTTGCTCAAATTATAGCATAAACAAGAAGAATGCAAAAAATGGGTAGCACCTACATGAGTAGGTGCTTAATTATATATTTTTATTGTGGTTATTGGACTGAATAAAGCACCTGAATTTAGTGATGAGGTGTGTACTAATACCAATGCTCATACAGTGAATGCTGTCAGTCATATTAATGTATATGTATTTTACCAAGTACCGTATTTTCCATAAGGCGTAGTCTGAATTACGGGATCTATTTCTGTATTTGACCCACATATAATGCGCACCGTACTATAAGGCGCAGTCTCAATTACGGACTCTACTTCTGTACGGTACTTATTCTGTACGGCACTGTATTATAAGGCACTTGCTAAAACATACGATCTACAAGAAAAGTAAAGGATGCAAAACGGTGATTTATAATTGAAGTTTATTCTACTTGACAAAACGCACATTATTTGTAATCACTATTCTCCCACAAATCCATCAAAGTCCTCATCTTCTGTGTCTGAATTAAAAAGCTGCGCAATTTCACTATCGAGCACTCCGGGTTCTCCCTCATCAATGTCTGAGTCAGTCTCGTCACCAGGCGGCAGTTACAGCAGAAACCTTAGCCCAGGCATCCACAATCCATTCACAGACGGTGGCGTAACTCTCCCGCCGCTGCCTCCAAGTTTTAGTAAACGTGTGATCGCCGTCTATCATCCATTGCTCCCACGCCGCCCGCAACTTTACTTTAAACGCCCTGTTTACGCCAATGTCCAGCGGTTGGAGTTCTTTATTTAATCCTCCCGGAATGACGGCAAGCTCCGAATTAATTTTCTTCACTCGGCTTTTCACAAAACCACCCGGTCGCACAACAATACTTTTATAGATTTTTGAACTCGTATACGTATACACGTATAAGGAGCACCAGATTATAAGGCGCACGTCCGATTTCTGGGAAAATTTTAGGCTTTTAGGTGCGCCTTATAGTCCGGAAAATACGGTATGTTACAAATACAAAGATCCTGGTACATGCAAGGGAAGGTTAACCAGAGTTTATAATGAAGACTGCTTATCACACAGTCATGCTTTAATCTTCATTTTCAGTTGTACAAATCAATTAGAATTAAACAGAACTTTTAATTGTTTACCATAATTGACAGCAGTTTTCTATGGTGGAAGTCCACCACATACTTCTACCACAATGTTATGAATGTGGTAATGCTATAATATATCAGTAAGACTTTCTAAATGTTAGTGGTTTATCAGTAATGAGGAAAACACAGAGACATCCCCATAAAGGAATCATTAGAGCTGGTGAGCAGTTTCACATATTTTCAAACACTGAACATGTCTAATATTAGAGTATCAACTTATAAACAGCTTAAGTACAGGACAAACATTTACACCTTGCAGGATAAAAGTGTATGGCCATAGGTTCTCGGATTAATGTTTGTTCAAGTTGCTGTTCATCACACTAATCCATAGCACACAGAACATATAAAACCAACTGTATTCATTAGGGCGGCAGAATAACTGATGCACACACACACACATATATATATATATATATATATAGAGAGAGAGAGAGAGAGAGAGAGAGAGAGAGAGAGAGAGAGAGAGAGAGAGAGAGAGAGAGAGAGAGAGAGAGAGAGAGATAGATAGATAGATAATTGTGCACACACATACACAGGATCATACATATACACTTCACATTCATATCAATGCATGATATACAATACATTATATTAAATCATGTACCATTTTTCAATAAATGCTTTGTTTATTTTCTCTAATTACCATATATATGAACTTTGTAGTTTTACAATTACAGACTGTAGTACATTTGTTTTCTTTTTCTTTTAGTCCCCTGTTGGTTCTCTGTTCTCTATTGGTCAGGAGCATCACATAACAGGTATCATTTTGGTGGTGTATTGTTTATTGTCAGTTGTGCATTGACACTGATGCGGTGAGGGGGTTTAGTGCAGCAGTGCTGCTGTAGTTTCATTTACACCTTAGTGACACAGCTGGAATGCACCAACCAAATAATATCTGCCGTGTCCACGTAGGTTTCCTCCGGGTTCTCCTCACAGTTCAAAAACTTGGATCAAGCTAAATTTGCATGTGTGTGTTATTTAGTGTGTGCCCAGTGATTGATTGGCACTCTGTCCTGGGTGCATCTGCCCAGTGGCCGAAATGTTCTCTGGCCCCTGGGTGGGCATGGGAACCTCCCACGACCCTAGTAGAGGATTAAGGGGAAAATTATGGATGGATGGATAATTAAAAACGGCAAATCACAATGTATGGTAATGATGTTAAATTTGTTTTAATTGAGCTACTCATAGCTGGGATTGACTATGAGTAATTGACTATCGTCCATGTGACCAGGTACTGAAATGCCCTCAGTTAATAGACAAGGCTGCACACCAATACAGGCACATGTGCATGGTTTACTACTGTGTCTGTGTGTGTGTTTCACTGCATGGATGGTTTAAATGTGGAAGACAAATGTATGTGTGTTTAACCACAGTAAGCAAAATAGATCACTTTATGAGTATTCAACTCACTAAACTCTATTCTACTAAATTATTAGTCCTACAGAACAGAATGGTTTAAACCATAACCTAGTAATTTGAATAGACTTTAACCAATGTTTATAATTATATTACACTTTGTGTCTTTAAGTCAATAATAAATTGATAAACACTGGTTCCTTAACCACAAGCCTACAACTGCCCCATTACATGCCTTCTGTTGACTTTTGTCAGTTGTGGAAACTGAAATGCACTCGAGACCTGTTAATCCTTTAATGTATCACCTTTAATGTATTATTCATTGATGCTTTGTACAATTGTAAAGTTGATTTGTGACAAATTCATTGTAAAAGAAAAAATTCTAACATTAGGGTGTGTTAGTGACATCTTTAGAGTTGCCAAGCTAGGAAATAAACTTTGACAACATATATCTGAATTTAAAACCACATCTGCGTGAGTAATAACCACAAAATTTTAAGCCTAAACATGTTTTGTGTTGGAAGACAAAAAGCCTATGTCCCTGTGTTATACTCCTGTATTAATCACAAGGGGAATTATTTAAATGACAATACTCAAAATAAAATGTACAGTATACGCAAAAAGGCTTTTCTCCACCTGTATTCCGACGAACTAACATATTGGCGCAGAAGGCGTGACTGCTCAGAATACGGGTGGGATTAAAAAGTCCTGTAGCTCTCCGGCTATGTTGACATTAGCAACGCATCTTGTATGGTGGAACTTTTAATTGTAAAAACATATAACAATTAAGGCATTCGATTTCATACTACAATACATGTCTTTATTGTCATTTGAACCTTTAGTGTATCATTGCCTCTCGTTGTGTTTTCCTCTTTATTCGGAACCTTTGATTAGCCGGCTAGCTTCATGGACGTCAGTGGAAACAAGCCGCTATATCGAGTCCTAATTTCCGTCACAATATTTTTTTAAAAACAACTCACCATTTTTAGTGTTCTGTGTTTAAACGTATTCGACGGCAGTAATCCTTTTTTATTGAACCGAACGTCGTGACAGGTGAAAGAGGTATCTGTGTGTATGTGCAGCTGACTCGCGGCTCAATATGGCAGAGCTGCTAAGCCACGTCTCCACCGGAAGACAGACAAAAATTGAGCTCCATCCCAAATAAGCGTCTATCTGACAGGGAGGGTGCTACCTAGGGTGTTCCGAGCGCGCCGTTGCACCCTGTGTAGTGCACAAACACACAGACGGTGAATGTGGTAGGGATATATTCAGTGCTGGCTATGTGGAAGATTCAGCATCAGCAGTCAATCGTGGTAGAGCTGTGCGATACCAAGAATTTTGGTATCGATCTGATACCAAGTAAATACAGGGCCAATATCGCGATATTCGATACCGATACCGATACTTTTTAATATTTAAGCTTCATTGATCCAAAAGACCTAGTATAGAATTTCGCCAAACATTGTAGGTGACAACAAAATAATGTATCCCAATCGACATCTTTGTTTAGAAACAATGGAACAGTAATAAAACAAAGTTTGCTTTAACGTGAGGAAAATATATATTTTTGATATAAGAAACGACAATAGAAATATAAAGTAAAAATGCTCCCCTCACTCGACAGTTTTTTTTTTCTTTCTTTGTTTCTTTTTTTTTAATAGAATTTTGTGTCTGGTTTTGGGTGTGCTGTATGGATTTTCATGTGCTTAAATAAGTTTGTTGTGTTTCCTGTGTACCTAATAGACTTTTTGCAAACTGAACAGGCTGCTGATGTCGCATTTTCGGCTGTAAAATACAGCCGAACAGCGCTTCTCTTTCTTTCAGACATCTTTTTTTATCTCCCACTCCGAGTCTCTCTCTCCGTACTGTGACGTGTCCACTTGGGCGGGTCAGGCTGAGCCCACATGGCCGTAGTCTTGAGTATCGATCTTTTTACGCAAGTATTGTTCAATACCAATACCAGCGTTGGTATCGATATTATCGATATTTGTATCGATCCGCACAGCTCTAAATCGTGGAACTCCCTCTGATTTAATGACAGCACAACTGTTCTTAACAACACTGATTGGCTTTATTTCCAAACGGGAGAATAAACAACAAATGGCTTCATTCAAAGCGTGTCTTGAAATATGATACCATATGATATATTTTATATCGAACATTTTTAAAAATTCTAACCTGATTTTATTATCCATCTATCCATTATCTTCCACTTTATCCTATATTAGGGTCACGTGGGGGTTCCCCATGCCCATCCAGGGGAGAACGTTTCGGGCGCTGGGCAGATACACCCAGGACAGGGCACTAATCTATCGCTGGGCACACACTCACTCACAAAGACACGCACTATATGGGGTAATTTGGAGAACTCAATTGACTTGATCCATGTTTTGGATTGTGGGAGGAAACCGGAGAACCCGGAGGAAACCCACGCGGACACGGGGAGAACATGGAAACTCCACCCAGATTGGGATTCGAACCGGGAATCCCTAGCGCTGAGAGGCGTGTTGACCACTTAGAACTTGCTAACCACTAAGCCACCGTGTCGCCCCTTAATCGATATATGATATGTAATATAATGTATTATATATAATCAATATATGATATAATTTTACATAATATGCTATCATATGATATACTATATGGGCAGCACAGTGGTGAGCATCTTCGCTCGATTCCCAGTTCGAATCCCAATTCCAAAGACATGGATCAAGGTAAACTGAATGTTTCAAATTGCCCCATATAGAAAGTTTTATTTTGTGTGTGTGTGAGTGTGCCCAGCTATAGATTGGCACCCTGTCCTGGTTCTATCTGCCCCGCGCCTTTAACGTTCTCCCCTGGATGGGAATAGGAAATGCGGACCATAATGGATGGATGTTTATTGGACATTTATGAAAATACGGAACAAATCGCGTCCGTAATTATTCAGTATTGGATGCAACATTTATTTGACAAATACAGGACGATTCCGTATTTTGCGGGACGGGTGATCGAGTAACCGCATAGTTTAAAATGCTGTGTTGTACAGTTGGCTGCGTATACTAAGCGCAAACACAAAGTTCTTCAACAGTCCACCTAAGCGTCCTGCAGGGGGAAGTCTGCTGACAGGTTTGGAGCGAGGTCGCGAGCGTGTTTGCGCGAAGAGCGTGCTGTCGGCAAAAAAAAGTGTGAAAAGGCGTTTTATCTGTGTATACATAAAGCATACTGAGTAAAAGACAGAAGAGCTTTCATGGTTACTGGATTTGTTCCAAAAGAAACATGTCTGGAAATGTTCTTCATATACAAGTAAGTTTAACTTTTATCAGTTGTATGATTAAGAGGGAGGGCGTCTACTTTCGAGTCTGATTTGTCTTTCGGCATGCCAATCTCAACTTTGAAAGTACGCCATTGGCTGGATTGTCACTACAGCGTCGAACAGAAGTGGGTCATAAAGAAGTGGATTTGTAAAATAAGTTTATAAATAAAATCATGTACACAATTACATGATTTCTGTACCAGTTATGGTGGCCGATCACTCATGTCGCTATATATTTGATCAGATTTATTTAGACTTATGGTAGTAATTAATACTTGATGCGAGTTAATCAGATTAAACATTATTTACGATTAAACATTATTTATTTGCCAAAACGAATATATATATATATATATATATATATATATATATATATATATATATATATATATATATATATATATATGTATATATATATATATATATATATATATATATATATATATATATATACACACACACACATATATATATCCATCTATGTGTGTGTGTGTGTGTATATATATATATATATATATATATATATATATATATATATATATATATATATATATATATACACACACACACACATAGATGGATATCCATTCATTCATTATCTTCGCTTTATCCTATATTACGTTCTCGGTGAGGTTCCCCATGCCCATTCAGGGGAGAACGTTTCGGGCGCAGGGCAGATACACCCAGGACAGGGCGCCAATCTATCGCTGGGCACACACTCACACACACGCACACATACACACTCTACTATATGGGGCAATTTGGAGAACTCAATTGACTTGATCCATGTTTTGGACTGTGGGAGGAAACCGGAGAACGACACCGATGGGGATTCGAACCGGGAATCCCTAGCGCTGAGAGGAGAACGTGCTAACCACTAAGCCACCGTGCCATATATATTTTTCATATATATGTTTCACGTGGGCTGCACGGTGTTTTAGTTGTTGGCACGTTTGCCAACAACTGAAACCCCAACTTTTTTTCCTGTGTCCTCGTGGTTTCCTCCGGGTTCTCCAGCTTCCTCCCACAGTTCAAAAACATGGATTTAAGGTAAATTGTATGCTCTAAATTGCGCCATATAGTGTCTGTGTGTGTGTGTGCTGAGCGCTAGATTGGCAAAATGTCCTTGGTGTATCTGCCTAGCGCCTGAAACATTCTCCCCTGGATGTGCAAGAGGAACCTGTGATCCTAGTAGAGGATGAAGCAGAAGATTGAATGAATGAATAATATGAATGAATGAATGAATAAATATGAAGAATGAATGAATATTTCACATTTAAAAACAACACTGTACAGATTAGGACCTTATCAAAACCTTCCAGATCCAGGTTTGAACAACTCTTTTAGGTAGTTTAGGTACTTTAACTCTTTTAGGTAAGTTTAGGTAGTGACTGTTGGTCCTTCTATTATTATTTTACTGCTTTACAATAAAAAGGTATTTACTGTGAACATTCAATGGACACTTTATTGTGTAATCTTTCTTTAACCCCCCCCCCCCCCCCCACACACACACACACACACAGTGTTCTGCACAATGTAAATCATTCAGTTTTACAGTGAAATTATGTTGTATGGTTATAGTTAGTGCCCAGCGATGGATTGGCCCCTGTCCTGGGTGTATCTGCCCAGCGCCCGAGACGTTCTCCCCTGGATGGGCATGGGGAACCCCACCGCGACCCTAATAGAGGATAAAGCGGGTGATAATGAATGAATGAATGGTTATAGTTAGTGTTAGAGTTTATATAAGTGTTTAGAAAATGAATATAGGTCTATATAACATATAAGTGTCTGTGTGTGCATGTGTGGTATATCTGATGCCACACACACTGGCCAACAATGGGTTTGATACTGGTTAGCTTATCAGCAGTGTTCAGTAGACACAGGGCGTTGGGTGGACAGACCTTATAGGATGAGATGTGGTTCTTTTCTGTGCTGTCACCAAAGAGTTCATTCATTTGAGTCATACAGAGAAGGACACTTCATCCTTAGATTTGTGAGCTTTCAACAAGTTACAGTCAACAGATATAAGATGGAGCGATCCTACAAGTTCCTAAGAGTGAGTTAAAGATGCTGTTTTCTAATTTTGCCGTTAAGCACCGAGAACTCGGAGAGATTTTGACAAGATTTTCTGAATTCTTACTTTCTGCCTTTCAGGAAGAAAATGGAAAAGTCGCTCGGGTTATTCGCATCGGAACAAGAAAAAGCCAGGTTACAACATTAGCTTTTATTTCTTGTTTGTTGTATTTATGAATACAAAGTTTTGTCTTGGAAGCTAAAATCATTTTAACGTACATGTTTAATCAGTCCTCTGCGAAAATTAAAAATCGACCTTTAATACTTAATTATTTTTATTGGTAAGTTTAAGGTTTTAAAAGGTTTAGTTTGCTTCTATTAAGCTGTGAGGTGATGAATGTTCCAATCACATTCTTTAATTATTGTAATAAATGCATTACTAAGACTCGAAATACCAGAAAATGTACCATATAAATTATTCAGAAATTTTTTTGTCTCACAGGAAAATGAATGATGTCAGGGTGAATAGATGAATGACAGACGGGTGTGTCACACTGTGTGCTGTGATCAGATAGGAGCAAGGCTTTATCTGTGTCTGTACAGACAACAGACAGCACATTTATCACTTTAAGCTTTACGAATGTTGATTAGACATCCTTAATTACAATCAGTAATTGAGATCAACGAGCTAATTGAATTTGGTATATCAAGAGTCTTGACAACTCTATCAACTTCCTTGTTCTGTATCATTTTTTAAAGTTACGTCCTTCACATGAATCAATTAATAATATCATTTAATATGAGGTGGACAAGGGTGGTGTGGTGGTTTAGTGGTTTGCACGTTCGCCTCTCAGCGCTAGGGATTCCCTGTTCGAATCCCAATCTGGGTGGAGTTTCCATGTTCTCCCCGTGTCCGCATAGCTTTCCTCCGGGTTCTCCGGTTTCCTCCCACAGTCCAAAAACATGGATGAAGTCAATTGAATTCTCCAAATTGCCCCACACAATTGAGAGTGTGTTTGTGTGAGTGAGTGTGTGCCCAGCGATAGATTGACGCCCTGTCCTGGGTGTATCTGCCCAGCGCCCGAGACATTCTCCCCTGGATGGTCATGGGGAACCCCCCCCCCCCCCCCCCCGAGCCTAGTATAGGATAAAAGCGGAAGATAATGAATAAACGAATGAATGAGGTGGACAAAAGTATTGGAACCCAGCTTTTAATTAATGAATGAATTTAATTAAACCCACCGTTTGATTCATCCAATTTCCAACAGTCTACGCCCCTAGTTGTATATTTTGAACAATTATTTGCTTTCAAATTTCAAAACAGTTTGGGGAAGGGCGGCACGGTGGCTTAGTGGTTAGCACGTTTGCCTCTCAGCGCTAGGGATTCCCGGTTCGAATCCCAATCTGGGTGGAGTTTCCATGTTCTCCCCGTGTCTGCGGGGGTTTCCTCCGGGTTCTCCGGTTTCCTCCCACAGTCCAAAAACATGGATCAAGTCAATTGAATTCTCAAAAATTGCCCCATATAGAGTGTGTCTTTGTGAGTGAGTGTGTGCCCAGCGATGGATTGGCACCCTGTCCTGGGTCTATCTGCCCAGCGCCCGAGACGTTCTCCCCTGGATGGGCATGGGGAACCCCACCGCGACCCTAATAGAGGATAAAGCGGGAGATAATGAATGAATGAGTTTGGGGAAGTCCCTCTTTTTTCCAGCCAGACAGTATTCCACCCAGTTCTCAAAGCAAGAAGATCCTTGGAGGCATAATGGGGCAGTTTGGTGTAGAAAAACTTGACTAGCTACACAGAATCCTGAACTCAACCCCATTAAAAAACTTTAGGATATCTAGAACAAAGCTTGTGAGCCAGCTTATCTCGTCCAGTGTGTGATCTCACACATGCAGTTCTGGATAAGTAGGCCAAGGCATTTTTTGGGTTAATCCCAAGGAATTGCAATGGTCATAGCTGCATATAGGGGCAAACATGATTGCAGTGTTTTTAAAGCTCTTGTACAAGTCACATGTCCTTTTACTTTTGTATATAATAGTATGTTTGTTCCATATAGAGGATGTAATGAATTCCTGCCACTGTTAAGCAGAGCTGTCTAAACATTTGCGTTCAGAGTGTTTCTGGTGGTGTGTGTTTCTACAGCTGGCACGTATTCAGACGGACAGTGTGGCAGAGATGCTGAAGGAACTGTACCCTGACCTGCAGCTGGAGATAGGTACGGGTATTAGTCACATCAGGAATCAGTCATTTCATTGTTAGTGCTCAAGCTAAAGCCTGAAAAACAGATCTATAATACAATCTATCTCTGCTCTGCTGTCCACTGAACATCTGTTTCTCCTTCTTTTCTGTCTGGATGCCAGCTGATGAGCTCCTAGTTTTTCTTTAGTTGTAACAAATTTCAGGTAAAACTGAATATTATGATAATATGTTATTCTTCATTCATTTTTTTTAAATAAACATTTACTATATATATATATATATATATATATATATATATATATATATATATATATATATATATATATATATATATATATGTCTTACATTTATTATTTGAATTATCCCTAATATTAATGTTTTTCACATTGTTTATATTCTGACACGGCACATAAATGTAATGTTATTTGTGTATATTTGTCTTTTACTCTTAAAGACACCCCGATCTCTAATCGGTTATCCGCCTGCCTCACTGACATATCTGGATGAGGGCCCATCATCTCAAATTAAATTTGGCAAAAACAGAGCTTCTCATGATTCCAGCTAAACCCTCAATCCATCATGACCTGACCTTCCAAACTGATGGCTCCACAATCTCTCCAACCGACTCGATCTGTAACCTTGGTTTGATAATTGACTCACATCTTACAGATAGGTTGACACACAAAATCTGATCAGGTCACTAAAACTGCCCGTTCCTGCATCAGGAAAATCAGACCTTTCTTAACTAAACAGGCTACTCAGCTGTTAGTCCTCATCCTAACCCAGCTTGGTAATTGTAATGCATTGCTTGCTGGTCTCTCACCTTGCACAATCAGGCCTCTACAACTAATTCAAAACTCTGCAGCCTGACTTGTGTTCGATCAGCCCAAGCAAACTCATGTCACCCCCACTACTTATCTCTCTCCACTGGTTCCCTGTAGCTGCTTGCATTCAGTACAAGTCACTGACTCTGGCCTACAGGACCATTTCTGGATCTGCCCCCTCTTACCTTCAATCTATATTTCTAAAATACACTCCGATTCATTCATATCACTCTAGTGATGAATGTCGCCTGGTGATTCCACCTCACTGTGGTGCTTATTCTCACTCCATATTGTTCACTGCTGCTTGCTATAAATACTTGCTATAAACAAAAAAATGCCAGATTTGGATAATGATCAGGTTTGATTATAGTACAGTATATAGTATAGTATAGTATAGTATAGTATAGTATAGTATAGTATAGTGTGGCTGTTTTTTTCCTTAACTACTGATTGTGTTGTTCTCTCATTTGTAAGACACTTAAATAAAAATGTCTGCTAAATGCCTAAATGTAAATTTAATATTTTGCACCTGTTTCACACCTCACTTCAGTTTCTCCGCTATTTTCTTTCTTTTTTATTTAAATACATCTTGGCTGTTTTACCCCATACTACTTTTTGTATTTACTGTTTTTACACATTCATTCACTCATGTCTTTTTAATTCTGCCTGATTCTGTTCGTTGTCTGCTATCAGTTTTTTATGTTTTATAACATTTTGCTCAGAAAATAACATCTGATAAAAATATTTGAAATTTGTAAATTTTTTTAACAAACATTAATTTTCAGTTACTGGCCTGGTTTAATTCGCTTTACCTCGCTACTTTTCTTTGTCTCTCTGTCTCTCTCTCTCTCTCTAGGTTGTCACTTTTTCTTTTCTCTCAGCAGCAGTTTCAGACAGTTAAGCGATTGTGTTTTAGGGTACTGTGTAATCCACACCACTTCTCCACTTCTCTCGCATCCTCCCACAACAAATCCTGATTAGCTATGATGTCAGAATTGCACACAATTACAGGTCTGATAAATGCTTCCTATGTGTTACAGTGGCCATGTCGACGATCGGGGACAAAATTTTGGACACAGCATTATCAAAGGTAAATCATGAGATTGTCAGTACAGATTTGATTTAAACTACTTTTAAGATGAATTGGTATTTTAACTGTATACGTGACAAGTGTAAATTGTAAAGGGAGGGATATTGCATGACTTTAGTTACACAAGACGCTTCCCATTTTTCTTCCTACAGATTGGAGAGAAGAGTCTGTTTACCAAAGAGCTGGAAAGTGCCCTGGAGAGAAATGAGTATGTCCTTACTGTTGTCATACAGTCCTTGTTTTTAACTACAAAAGCACAGAATTAGATTTACAGAATCCGTTTACTGAGGGTATAGCTCCCTCTTGTGTACATACTCTGTAATGTTTTCTGAAGCAGTGGTTATACATACTGAGTAGCAGATAAGTAAGACAAGTTTATTTATATGGTTTATGTGGTGCAGATTTCAAATAATTTCAAATAAGGGTTTTAAGCTAGAAATGTCCTTAACATTGTTAACAGTGGTTAAATATATAAGGCAGTTTAAATAAATTTAAAAAAGCTGCAGTATTTTTTTTTAACTTCTTGTGGTCTGTGCGAAATGCTTTCAACTTTAGAAAAGAAAAAAATTATTATTTACTTTAATATTGTATACATACAGTATAGAACCAGTCAAAAGTTTGGACACACCTCCTTGTAAGTCGCTTTGGATAAAAGCATCAAAGAGATGGACTACAGTCTAGAATTGTAGAATTACAAAGTTCATCTTTATGGAATTTTTAAAGCTTTTGCTAATGTATTGTCTTATGATGGCACAACATTTTTAAAAATGTTCCTGCCAACCACTGCATACAGACTTTTATGATTGGTTTGTGTGCTGTGACTAATGGGGAAAGAGCATTTTCTGTCAGAAATCAGGACTCAAGACCGTATATAGCATGATTACCTATATGTTGCTCCATTTAGACTCCTTGTTTATTTCTGGCTGATGATTATATTGCTAGGTCTAATGTTCTTGCGAATTAAAAAAAGTGTTTGTATTCACCATATTTTGTCTTCACTATTTCTAGAGTGGATATTGTGGTGCATTCTCTGAAAGACCTACCTACCTCCCTGCCTCCTGGGTTCACAATCGGTGCTGTTCTTCAGTACGTTTTACAAACTTGCACACAGTCAAAGACAGCCCCTTTACTGTGCTTTTCCACAGAATATTCACAAACATTTCTTTTCAGACGTGAAAATCCTCATGATGCCGCGGTGCTTCATCCAAAGTATGCTGGACTCACTCTCGATCTCCTACCAGAAAAGAGGTTTTTAGAACTTTTATTTATAATTCTTATTAATTCCCAGGTGGCACAGATTTTGCTTTTCAGAGTTTTTTTTAGTTTTGCTAAAGTCAGTCCAACACGTCCAGTCACTGTGATATTGGGATTTTATTTCAGTGTGATTGGGACAAGCTCACTGCGACGAGCAGCTCAGCTTAAGAGAAGGTTCCCGCAGCTGCAATTTGAAAACATTGTATCCTTTCAAACATTGTATATAACTTAAAACTGGGGGACAACTTCTGGATCTGCCCCCTCTTAGTGTCAATCTATATTTTCAAAGTACACTGCGCTGTAGTGATGAATATCGCCTGGTGATTCCACCTCACTGTGTTGATAATTCTCACTCCGTATCGTTCATCCCTGCTAAATGGTGGAACGATCTTCCCAACTTCGTCCATAAGTCACTTAGCATCTATAGGAAACAATTCAAAACACCTAATATAAAAAACACAAACACCTAATATAAAAAAGGGGATCGGATAATGATAATTCTACAGTGTAGCTGTTTTTTCCGGACCTTCTGACTTGTGGTGTTCTCATTTGTAAGTCGCTTTGGATAAAAGAATCTGTTAACTTTAAATATAATGTAATGCTTATATGTACAGAACTCGTGTTTGGTGGGAGCATCCGTGTCACACTAAGTCAATTCAGAACATTTACCTTCATACAGTTTGAGCAAACAGAGTACATGCCGTCCATCAACAACTGTGATTATGTAAGATCACATTATAAACATTAAAGTATGTATTACATTTACATTTAGTCATTTAGCAGATGCTTTTATCCAAAGCAACTTACAAATGAGAACATCACAGATCAGTAGTTATGAAGAAAACAAGCTACACTGTAGAATTATCAAACCTGATCATTATCTGATCCTGCACCTTTTATTTATATGTACATATATATATATTTTTTTTCTCTACAACAGGTATTTGTTAAAAAGATGCGTCTTTAGTAGTTTCTTAAAAATGCAGAGTGAATCTGCTTTATGGACAGAGTTGGGAATATCGTTCCACCATTTTGCAGTGGTGAACGCCACAGACTGAGAATTAGCTCCTCGGTGAGGTGGAATCACCAGGCGGCCATGTATACTTACCAAACCTACCTGTGATTGATCCTGACCCGTTGGGGCCTCAGAGAATAGGCATGGTTAAAGCAATGCATTTATCTACCTGGGATTAACCCATACTAGTTATCTGGACCAATGGGTTCTGCAATAAGAAGCTGATATATTTAGCTTTTCTGATTATCAGTGCAGACCTGTATATACTGTAAATAGCTGTCTGTAAATACTATAAAGGTGAAGGGAAGTTCCATTTCACCATTCGCCCTACGCTACCCATAGCATGTTTTCTTTAAGTACACACACTAGAGTACAACAATCATAACAATAGTGATTTATAGTTAGAAAAAAATCATACTTGCACAGTGTATGTCAGGATTTAAGCCATGCTTGAAGTGGGAGAGTGATGTCATCGCTGTTGACTCCATTTTAAACTGTCCACCCCCAAGTTCTAAAAACAAAATGGTAAAACAGAAACAACGTTATTACAGTGTGAAAGATTAGTTTGTCTCAAGCTTTATCCTTCACGTGACTGAATTAGCGAGGGAACCTGAACACCCGTCTGAAGAAGTTGGATGAGAAAGATGATTATGCTGCAATCATTCTGGCTGCGGCAGGTCTAAAGCGCATGGGCTGGGACAACCGGATAAGTCAGGTATATGCTTACTAGATTTATTTTTAGTAAACTTTCTTTATAAATGCACTTATGATACGAGGGCATGATAGATCAGGTCATTGGTAAAACCTGCCTGTAAATAACACTAGTAACTGTATTTCCTTTATGTTGCAAGTACAAGGAGACTTGTATATAAATAACATACACAACACAAGTAAACACAAATACAGGTGATAATTACAGGGAGGTGTCACCAATTACCTGATCTAGAAACCTTGATTAATGATGCGCTCGCGCCACAGTGACATCACTGTGATGTGATTAGATTAGATTAAATTTCTACAAGTACAAAGCAACAAAATATTGTTTTGTATCTAACCAGAAGAGCGAAGTAGCAAGTGCAGAATATACAATAGATATACTATATATAAACTATAGTGAATATACTTGATATATATTTGTAACTGTAGGTGTGACTCACAATTTGAAAATCATGGAAAAGTTGATTAATTTCCATAATTCCATTCAAAAACTTAAACTTTCATAGATTATAGATTCAGGAACCACAATTTAAATGATTTCAAGTATTTATTTGTTTATTTTTTCATAATTTGGGCTTCCTGCTCATAAAACCCACGAAAATAGGAATTCTATTAGAATTAATATGAATACTGTGGAGAAATCAGCCCAAATTTTGCACAGCATTAATGTTTTAAACAGAATGTGACACAATAATCATCTACTAACAGTAGAGGTGAAGAACAGAATCCAAACTGCTTGAGGTCCAGTGTGAAATCTTGACAGTCAGTCATGATTTGGGGTTCAATGTCCAGCATCAGACCAGGTTTTGGTGCTTCTTGCAGCATGGGTATGAGCCAGGTCCTTCTGGAAGATAAAATTTGCATCTCCAAAACCTACTTGAAAATAAATAAAAAATACTTTAAATTGTTTAAATTCTGAATCCTCTATCTAAGAAAGATTAACTTTTTGAATGGAATTATAAAAATTAATCAACTTTTCCATGATATTCTAATTGTTTGAAGAGGGTCTGTATATAATTATAAACTTGAGTTGTAGGTTAAATAGGAGGAACTATAAACATGATATACAGGTAAGAATAAAAAGCTGTAAACATGATTATACAAATGTATCGATGGTTTAATAAACATTATATACAGTACATCTAGAATAATTATGTTGAAGGTTTAATGTTTTTATGAATTGTTTATATAGAATGTGTTGTGAGTGGAAATGGAAATATACAAATACAAAAATGACATGTGGTGGTGCATGGGGTATACATGTGCTACATAGAACCCTAAACCAAACCACGCTGAACACGTTTGTGACAAATTGAAAACTTAATTATGGGTTTTCTTATCCCGTTCAACTGTCTTATTACAAATAAATGTAATATTTATAAAAAACAAGTAATGTACTATGGCCTCTTTCAGGTCCTGGGTCCTGAGGACTGCATGTATGCTGTAGGCCAGGTGAGGCGTGTAAGACTCTGTAACAGTACACAACAACCCTTACATAACATCTGCTGCTCCAAGATATTCTTAGATACATAACATCATATGCTATAAGCTTGGTTAGTTAGGTTTGTTTTTTTAAGTGTGATAAGATGATTGTGTTTGTTGAGGAAACACCTGTCAAACCATGAGTGTCAACGGTCGCTAAATGGTTCACAACTTCAGATGTGTTGCAAGCTAGCACAGATGTTTTATGATTCTTATTAAATGACATACATACTTCTGTTAAGAGTAATGCTGTAATCACCAAAGTAGATGGAACTGTTCTCTCCGATACTAATCCATGACAGACTGCTTGTTTAAGGTTATTATTTATGCTCATTAAAAAGCACTCTGGCTCAATTACAGCCATCTTCAGGCAAGCAAGCAAATCTGAAGCTTAACGTTTTATTAACATGTACTGCAAAGAATCAGAAATAGAAGAAATGTTTAATAGATGTAAATTAGATCAAATTCGATTGATGGATATACTGTACACTATATGGACATGAGTAATAGAACACAATGTTTAATTCAGTCTCATTGCCAGAGGTGTATAAAATCAAGCATCTACACAAGGGTTTTGGAAAGCTGCATATCTCCAGGAAACTTATGAAAGGGCCTTTTTAGTTCTAGTTCCTGATCTTGACTCACCCGAATAGAAACCTGATGACAGCCCCATCAAACACTTTGAGGATAAATTTAAACAGAAATTGCGAGCCAGGCCCTGGCATGCTCTCATCTAACATCAGTATCTGACCTCACAATTTATTTCTTTGGAAATGAGTCTTGTAGAAAGAGTTTACAGAGGAGTGAAAGCTTTTATAATTGCAAAAGGGAAATGACTTGTGCAATGTGTCCCAATGTTTTGTGTTGTGTTTAATAAAGACCCTAAATATCAATGATTTTAACAATTATAATGCACATTCATCTGTATGATGAAACCATCTTATCCGCTTACAAAACGTGCTGTTCTTTGTTATTTAATGTGATTGGATCAGAATACCAGGACATAAAATGAACTTTACATTTAGGAGCAGATTATGTATATAATGTAATTATAAAATGGATTTTAATTTGTTTAAAATCTTTATGAGAAGTAAAGCTATCTCTTATTGGTAAACCTTTGTGAAGCAGCAACTATCCAAATCATTAACAAGAGCACTGGTCATGTTCATTCTTAAATCCAGCAATAAAAACAGTGAGGTGCTGTTTTTCAGGGGGCTCTGGCTGTGGAGGTAAGAGCGAGAGACACTGACATCCTGGAGATGATATCCACTCTGCACCACCCTGACACTGCATTGCGCTGCATTGCTGAGAGAGCCTTTCTCAGGCAGCTGGTCAGTATTTTGTTCTTGTGGATGAGTCTGTAGATAAAAATGATTGCTGGATATTTGTAGCCTTTATGCAATGTAAACAAAGACATTGTGATTCAGTCCTACACAAGAATGTAGAGTGGAACTAACTGGTGGATTTATAAATAAATGGTAAATAATTTGCTCTGCTTTGTATTTAGGAAGGAGGCTGCAGTGTTCCTGTCGCTGTGTGCACAGAAGTTAAGAGTTCAGTGGTAAACCATACACACTAATATTGACACAAATGTATAATAAAGCAATAAGGCACGAAATGTTGTGCATTATTGGGAATAAATCACAGGAAAGAGGTGCTGTAAGGCATGATGTGTAACGGAGTACAGTTACACCTATTTTTTGTTATTTATTCACAATAATACACAACCTCGAGTGCCTTATTGCTTTTATAATACAATTACAAAGACACTGAAATAAAAAAGCTTTGATTTATAAATGTGTTTATTGAAAACAAATTCCTTAATATACTTCTTTTAAAGTGAACATTGCTGAGTAACAGAATTGTTTATTTAACAATCCAAAAATTACATCTAGTGGCCAAATTACAGACCACAGTTTATTCCATTTGTCGATTTAAACATGATTTAAAATGATGTATTGTATATCACACATTTTTGTGTGCATAATTATCAATAACGTCATGGCTGGACAAACTGCTCAGCCAATCAAATTGTTATAATGCACACCTCTAAATGCTTTACATATGTATCAATGCATGATATACATTACATTCTTTTTAAACAATAAATTACAGATTGATATAAACGGTGAGCCAATTCCGGATAAGCACTAAGCCTGTTGCTGCTGTTTTGTATAAACTCTGGTCTATAATTTAGCCACTTATTTAGGCATATTTGATTGAGAAACTGGAATCTGGCTTGCAATCACCAATTCATGCCAACCCTGCACACCAACTCTGGCGAGACACAATCTTTTAAATGGTCTTAATGTGTTGTAGTGATAACAGTACTAAAATAAGGGGCATGAAACTGTATACATTTCTGTAGGTGTTGCAGTAATTCAGGCCACATAGTGACTGTGAAATGGCCCTGTTCTCTATGGTACACGAATCAAAGGCTATTTATACATTAATTCTATTAATTAACTGTTAGAAATTGATTCATCAATACAGAGGCCATTGGTGATAATAACATTCATTCATTCATTAATTCATTGTCATGAGGGTGGGGGGGGGGGGGTGAGTGGGTGTGCCCAGTAGTGATGGAGTGGCACCCTTTATCTGCCCATCCAGGGGAGAATAGTCCACCCGGTGGGCAGATAAAGGCAGATAAAACCCACTCACACAGACACAAACACACAATATATGGGGCAATTTAGAGCAATTTCCCTTGAATCCATATTTTTGGACTGTGGGAGGAAACAGGAGAACCTGGAGGAAACCCACACAGACCTGAGGAGAACATGGAAACCACCAAGCCACCATGCCACCTATTAATAATATTAGTAATGATAATATTTTAATGTTAAAGATTTAACTGAACGTTTTCTAAGAACACCGTAAAATTTTAGGTGCCAGTTACAGTCAGTACTGCTAACGCTGGAGTTGTTTGCTTTGTGCATTTGAGGTAAACCTGCTTTTTGCTGCTTGCAGCTCTCTTTGACAGGTGCAGTTTACAGTTTGGATGGCGCTGACTTTTTGAAAGATACCATGCAGGCCAACATTGAGTTGAATAACACGGTAAGATTTCACTCTTATACACTAACTCTGCACACTGAGAATTTGAAGGGCTTAGGTTGTTTAACAGGTCCCAGTCCATTGCAGGGCATACACACACACACACACACACCTGGGGAAATTTTGTACTTGACATTCAGTTAAGCAGCATGATTGGAGTGTGAAAATAAATACAAGCTCCTTGAAAGGAATCAATTTAGAACCTCCACTTAGAAAAGACCATTTATTTTAAAACAGAACCCTGGCAGCAGTGCTGCTGTAGTTTCAATTAAACACCTCAGTGACACTGCTGGGATAGGAATAATGCACCAACCAAATAATACCTGCTCTGTGGTGCCACTATTGGGGTCCTGACCATTAGAGAACAGAGTAAAGTGGATGTGCACAAGTATGTACTGTAGTCCACAAACATATAGACTACATTCTGGAATTGTAGAACTACAAAGTCCATCTTCACAGTAAATGGAATTGATAACATGGACAATAAGTGGAGTTTAATTCTTTATTATCTAGAATCAGCAGGTTTATTGGCTTTGGACAAGGTTTGCTGCCCTGCTTAAGGGGCTCAGTGTTTGAATCAGTCAAGCACTTGGTTTTGATTCATGATACATTGCTGTCTAGCAGATAAGTGTCTAAATCAGTTAACCATCTTGCCATAAACAACATTCCACAGTCTTACTTAGTGAATTTGTGTTTAAATAGCTTAGACATGGCAAACTGCCATCAAAGTAATTGCCAAATCTGAAAGTAAGAAAAAGTAAAATGCGTGAATTGAACAGTTTATTTGCCAGGTATGTTACACACACAAGGAATTTTTTTCCGGCATGATGGTGTCTCTCTTGTAAATTGCAATTTACTGTATTTACAATATAGTTATATTTACAAATAACAAATTTGCTGTACAATATGCATTGTAAAATATAAAATCTATATGGTATGCTGTAGTGATTATAAGCTGTTTATAAGTGTGATGGCGTGAGGAAAGAAACTGTTCGAGTGTCTGGTTGTTTTGGTGTACAGTGATCTGTATCGTCTGCCGGAGGGGAGGAGCTGAAATAAATTGTGTCCAGGGTGTGAGGGGTCCATGATGATTTTCTCTGCCAGTTTCCTGGTTCTTGAGGTGTACAAGTCCTGCAGGGTGGGCAGAGTAGCAACAATGATTTTTTCAGCAGTTCTAATTGTTCTCTGCAATCTGCACCTGTCTTGTTGTGTTGCAGCTCCAAACCGGACAGTAATAGAAGTGCACAAGACAGGTTCAATTATCACAGAGTAGAACTGCCTCAGTAGATCTTGTGACAAACCGTGTTTCCTCAGTTGACACATGAAATACATCCTCTGTTGGGCCTTTTTGAGGATGGAGCCGATGTTAAGCTCCCATTTCAGGTCTTGAGAGATGGTGACACCCAGAAACTTGAAGGTCTCCACGATCGTCACAAGGCTGTTGGTTATTGTCAGGTGTGGGGTGAGGGGTGTTTCCTGAAGTCCACTGTCAGCTCTACAGTTTTGAGTGTGTTAAGCTCAAGATTGTTTTGTGTACACCATGACACCAGCCATTCAATCTCCCGACGATATGCAGACTCATCACCGTCTTAGATAAGACCGATGACAGTTGTGTCGTCTGCAAACTTAAGGAGTTTAACAGTTGGGTCATGCGATGTGCAGTCGTTGGTATACAGGGAGAAGAGCAGTGGGGAAAGGACACATCCCTGTGGGGCACCAGTGCTGATAGACTGTATGTCTGAAGTTGTTACTCCCAACTTCACCTGCTGTCTTCTGTCTGTCAGGAAGCTGGTGATCCACTGGCAGATGGCAGGAGATACGGTGAGTTGGGAGAGTTTGGAGAAGAGGATGTCCGGTTTTATGGTGTTGAACGCCAAGCTGAAGTCAACAAACAGAATCCTAGCATATGTCCCTGGGTGGTCAAGGTGTTGTAGGATGTAGTGCAGTCCTGTGTTGTTGCATCATCCACTGACCTGTTTGCTCGGTAGGCAAACTTCAGGGGGTCCAGCAGGTGTTCTGTTGTATTCTTCAGGTGGGTCAACACCAGACGTTCAAAGGACTTCATCACTACAGATGTCAGAGCGACAGGCCTGTAGTAATTTAGTCCTGTGATGGAGTCAGAGGACTAAATCGTTTGCTTTATTCTTCCATGTAAGCACACTGAGCAGCATTTTACTGTGTTTCAGGTAAACGATGATACAGAAGAACATGTTCGTGTTGGTATAACAGCAAACAACTTGTCCCTGAAGGTCATGGATGCTGCAGAACAGCTAGGAACAAATCTTGCGAAACTTCTGCTTAGTAAAGGAGCCAAGGACATCCTTACTACAGCCAGGCAGCTTAATGATGCCCGATAAAGGCTTTTACCACCCAGTAGACCTAACACTGTCATCGTAGAATCTGCATTCACATGCTGCCTTATTCAGAATGATTGTATGACAAGCACGACCACTACACACTGTCCTTTAGCACTGAGGATGTTTTTTTTATACCTACAGTGAATCTTTCACTGCTCTTAGCGGAGAACTAAATATCGGTGCTGACTATGTGATTACGTGTGATATCAGGTTTATGCTTGTAGCCTTGGTGATCAAAAAGTTTAAAGTAGTTTTATGGTTATATTGACTTCTGTGATTGAAGAAAAAACTTGCAAATCCTTAGTCTGTGAAATGTTTGTATCATTATAATAATATTTACTGTGACTTAATTTATAGGCTGTATTTTTTTGTATTTTACACTGTGGCCACTTGATGAAATTTATTCTAAGTACTGCTACAATGAATTTGACCTGTTAATCAGCCAAAACTAGGGCTGAAGAACTAGGGCATTAAAACAAGACCTGATATCGTAAATAAAAAATGTTTGAATTAGAGATGAATAATTTATACCTGTAGAATACAATATGAGAAGGTAATTGTAATGACCTCATATACGTTAAATCTTGGCCTTTAAATAATAGGAAAATTGTATCAAATACAGTAGCAGTCCAAAGTTTGAAAAGACATTCTTGCTCCATTGTCTATTTTCTCCACATACCATAGATGGACTTTGTAGTTTTACAATTACAGACATTAGTACATCTCTTTTCTTTGTTTTTGTTGGTTCTCTGTTCTCAATTGGTCAGGAGTATCACAGAACAGGTATAATTTGGGTGGTGTATTGTTTATTGTCAGTTGTGCATTGACACCGATGCAGTGAGGGGGTTTTAGTGCAGCTGTAGTTTCATTTAAACACCTCAGTGACACTGCTGGGATAGGAATAATGCACCAACCAAATAATACCTGCTCTGTGGTGCTACTATTGGGGTTCTGACTATTAGAGAACAGAGTAAAGGGGATGTACACAGTATGTACTGTAGTCCACAAACAGATGGACTACAGTGTGGAATTGTAGAACTACAAATTCCATCTTTACAGTAGGTGGAAATGAGAACATGGACAATAAGTGAAGCAAAAAGGAGGTGTGACCTAAATGGTACAGTAATTTGGTACAGTAAAATGGTACAGTTTTTGTCCAACATGAATATAAACATGAAATGATAATAAAATTTAGAGGTGATCTTTTTATATATATATATATATATAGGCGGCACGGTGGCTTAGTGGTTAGCACGTTCGCCTCTCAGCGCTAGGGATTCCCGGTTCAAATCCCCATCTGGGTGGAGTTTCCATGGTCTGCGTGGGTTTCCTCCGGGTTCTCCGGTTTCCTCCCACAGTCCAAAAACATGGATCAAGTCAATTGAATTCTCAAAATTGCCCCATATAGAGTGTGTCTGTGTGGGTGAGTGTGTGCCCAGCGATGGATTGGCGCCCTGTCCTGGGGTCTATCTGCCCAGCGCCCGAGACGTTCTCCCCTGGATGGGCATGGGGAACGCCACCGCGACACTAATAGAGGATAAAGCGGGAGATAATGAATGAATAATATATATATATATATATATATATATATATATATATATATATATATATATATATATATATATATATATATATATATTTTAGCTCGATTTAAAGTCGACAGCACAAATATTCTTGCCAATTCCTGAGCTGGTACTTTAACTTTGTACATAACCTTACACCCAACCGTAAGAACTGTAACATAAATCGCATAAACAAATATACAATGAGCAATTTCTACATTGTAAACTCTTAATCTTAAGAATGATCCTTTGCTTGTTTAACCACACGAATTTACATCTTGACTTAAAACCACAATTACATATCAATTCACCTTAATAAAAGAAAAGTATACCAACTAATTAGTATACCAACAGAACACAAAACCTCATTAGCTGCATAAAATATCAAAGAGAGCTATAGCTTAATGTCACGTCTCGTCGCTCTTCGGCCCCTTAATAAACACTTTAACCCTTAATTCTAACTTTGGAATCTTCGTAACATGGTAACCTTGGAAATTAACATTTGTCAATGTTCTTAAAGGAACATAAAATATAAAATACTATATATATATATATATATATATATATATACATATATATGTGTGTGTGTGTATATATGTATGTATGTATTTTTTTTTTTTTTTTTTGCTGACAGAGGTTAGAAGGGAAGGAAAGATTTTATTTATTTACTGTTATGAATTACTGCTCAAATTACAGCTTAGTTTCTCATGAAGTGGACTTCATAATACACATAAATAATCCCTCACCTCAAATATGCAGCTTTCACTTCAACAGGTTTAAAAAGAAAACAGCAAAGTGGAGTATGTGCTGTGTAAAGACATCTTTAGACATTCAAAACCAAATTTTAATAGCATTGGGTCATTTTTACTTGGCATTTTGCTGTGCTTTTTTAATGATGGCACTTTACCATCCATCCATTATCTTCTGCTTTATCCTCTATTAGGGTCGCGGGGGGGTTCCCCATGCCCATCCAAGGGAGAACGTCTCGGGCGCTGGGCAGATACAACCAGGACAGGGTGCCAATCCATCGCTGGGCACACTTACACACACTCTATATGTGGCAATTCGGATAATTCAAATAACTTGATCCATGTTTTTGTACTGTGGGAGGAAACCAGAGAACCATGAGGAAACCCACACGGACACGGGGAGAACATGGAAACTCCACCCAGATTGGGATTTGAACCGGGAATCCCTAGCGCTGAGAGGCGAACCTGCTAACCAATAAGCCACCGTGCCGACCCCAGCACTTTACCAATATATTAAAAAGTAAAAACTGAATGCAGGTAGACACTAAAAGTTATAAATCAAATTAAGTTTTGAATTCAAAAAGGTCTATTATAAGTAGTTTGTCCTTATGTTATATAGCGTTATAACAGCAACATTTCCTTACCACATTTGGCTTCATTTATATTTAAGGCAAATTGGAAGCTTAAAGTTTAAACTTTACATCCTCAAAGATGAGGTGTTCAAATCTTGGTCTGAGTCAGAGGACATCTACTCGTGCCTGTTTTAGCAAACTAAAAAAAATGAAGTGGTGGCGGCACAGTGGCTTAGTGGTTGGCACATTTGCCTCTCTGTGCTGGGGATTTTTCCAGTTCGATTCCCAATCTGGTTGCAGTTTCCATGTTCTCTCCAGGTCCACATGGGTTTTCTCCGGGTTCTCTGGTTTACTCCCACCGCCCAAAAACATGGATCAAGGTAAATGCTCCAAATTGCCCCATAGTCTGTGTTTGTGTGACTGAGAGTGCTCAGCGATAGAGTGGTGCCCTATCCTGGGTGTATCTGCACAGTGCCCAAAACACCGAAACATTCTTCCCTGGATGGGCATAGGGAACAGACCCCCCATGACTCTAGTAGAGGATTTAGCAGAAGATTATGGATGGAATGATGTGCAGATGTTACGTTACATTACATTACTTTTGGTCATTTATTAGACGCTTTTATCCAAAGCGACTTACAAGGTGAGCACAGGGTTCATCACAACATCCCTGGAGCAATGAGGGCCTTGCTCAAGGACCCACATTGGTAACTTCAGTGGACCTGGGATTTGAACCCCCAACCTTCAGATTGATAGCCCAACACCCGAACCACTGAGCTACCTTGCCCTCAGATGTTGCATTCGTTTAATTATCCCGTGTGCAGACCTTATCTTAAATTGAACCAGAAATCAGATATAAACATGATTAGATGCCCTGACGCTGGCATTTATTTGTCATATTTTAATAAAGCAGACACTGCCTTCTACGCATAAAAATTTATTTAATACACTGAGAACAGTTGAGTCGTTTCTTACATAATTAGTATTATGTATTATTTTATTGTTTAGAGTAATAACAGTGAATTTGTTTTGAGATATATTGCACGTTCCTCGTGCACGTTTGGAGGATAAAAACATTTTACTTTAAGTTTTATGCCCTGAACAAGATTTAAGGCAAATTGTGCGAAGGTGAGAATGTTTAGATACCAATTTACCTCAGAAAATCTTATCCGGTAAAGCAAGTGCTTAAAGTTAACACATCCAGTTCAGACTAACTTTTACTTTAGTTTTAAAAGTTACTCACGTAACAAGTTAAACGTAGTACGTCCATTTGTCGTTTTTAGTTTAGTCTTCGTATTTAATGAAATGAAGTAATCTTAATTTAGTCGCGTCTTTGTTACACCAGAGGAAGAACGACACGCTTTTAAACTTGATGGCGGGAAAGAGGGCGCGTGGTTCATCACCGCTAAAACCCAGTTTACCTTTTAAAATTAGGAATTTACCAGAAACCCTTATTCATTTTCTGAGGCAGACTTAACACTTAAGCCAACAATCAACTAAAACACTGGATGCAGCTCACATTATATATAAAAACTATTTATTAGGTCTTAAAAACGAGCATTGAACACACAGCACGTAGACAATGGAAGTCGCCCTTTGCAGAGAAGTTGGGTGGCCCTTAAAAGGGCCTTTGGGTTCGTTGTTGGAGTCAGGAGTTCGTGTTATTGTGGTCAGTATTCTTGAGACTGAGATGAGCCTTTCTTTCCCGCCTTGCCGGAGCTCGCTGCGGCCTGGCCGGTCTTCTTGGGCAGCAGCACGGCCTGGATGTTGGGCAGAACGCCACCCTGAGCGATGGTCACGCCACCGAGCAGCTTGTTCAACTCCTCGTCGTTGCGCACAGCCAGCTGCAGATGCCGGGGGATGATGCGGGTTTTTTGTTGTCCCGGGCCGCGTTGCCCGCCAGCTCCAGGATCTCAGCGGTAAGATACTCGAGCACAGCGGCCAGATAGACCGGAGCGCCGGCTCCCACTCTCTCCGCATAGTTTCCCTTGCGCAAAAGACGATGCACACGACCCACGGGGAACTGCAAACCAGCACGCGAGCTGCGCGTCTTGGCCTTAGCGCGGGCTTTCCCTCCGGTTTTCCCTCTGCCAGACATTATCACACCGATCCGACGAACTGAAGCAACTCAATGCAGCGTTTTGCGAGCGCCGCAGTATATAAACCTACATGAAAGCCCGCCTTCGCAATGCCATTGGCCAATAAGGCGCTAACCAAAGAGCCCTTTTGAACCTCGTGCCAATCCAATTGGCAGAAAACGACTGTGCATAATCAGGGCAAACCAAGCCACCTATCAGAAGAAGGCTAAGCCATGGCGCGCTGTTATTGGGTTTTCGGGACCGCGTGATCCGATAGAGGTTTTCACTAGAGCTGTGCGATACCAAGAATTTTGGTATCGATCTGATACCAAGTAAATACAGGGCCAATATCGCGATATTCGATACCGATACTTTTTAATATCTAAGCTTCATTGATCCAAAAGACCTAGTATAGAATTTCGCAAAACATTGTAGGTGACAACAAAATAATGTATCCCAATCGACATCTTTGTTTAGAAACAATGGAACAGTAATAAAACAAAGTTTGCTTTAACGTGAGGAAAATATATATTTTTGATATAAGAAACGACAATAGAAATATAAAGTAAAAATGCTCCCCTCACTCGACAGTTTTCTTTGTTTCTTTTTTTTAAATAGAATTTTGTGTGTGGTTTTGGGTGTGCTGTGTGCTTTTTAATGTGCTTAAATAAGTTTGTTGTGTTTTCTGTGTACCTAATAGACTTTTTGCAAACTGAACAGGTTGCCGATGTCGCATTTTCAGCTGTAAAATACAGCCGAACAGAACTTCTCTTTCATTCAGACATCTTTTTTTATCTCCCACTCCGAGTCTCTCTCTCCGTACTGTGACGTGTCGACTTGGGCGGGTCAGGCTGAGCCCACGTGGCCGCAGTCTTGAGTATCGATCTTTTTACGCAAGTATTGTTCAATACCAATACCAGCGTTGGTATCGATATTATCGATATTTGTATCGATCCACACAGCTCTAGTTTTCACATCTGTTCGTCATGTTGGCGCGAAAATTTCAAACCAACAAACCAAACGCTCCCTCCGATTTTTTTTTAAAAGGCCGACATGGTGGATTAGTGGTTAACACGTTCGCCTCTCAGTGCTGGGGATTCAGGTTCGAATCTCAATCTGGATGGAGTTTTTGGATGGAGGTTAGGGCATTGTGCTATCAATCTCAAGGTTGGAGGTTCAAATCCCACTGAAGTTACTAATGTGGGTCCTTGAGCAAGGCCCTTAACCCTCATTGCTCCAGGGATGTTGTGATTAACCCTGTGCTCCCTTTCTGTAGGTCCCTTTGGATAAAAGTGTCTGCTAAATGACCAAATGTAATGTAATGTAATGTAATGTAGTTTTTGTATGTTGAACCCGTGGGTTTCCGCCGGGTTCTCTGGTTTCCTCCCAGTCGAAAACATGGATTCAAGGTAAATTGAATACTATAAATTGTGTGTCTGTGTGAGTGAGTGTGTCCAGTGATAGATTGGTGCCCTGTTCAGGGTGTATCTGCCCAGCGTCCAAAACGTTCTCCCCCACTACCATAAGAGTATTAAGTAGAAGATAATGAATGAATTAATTTTTAATATGACTGAAGTCAGAACACAAACACGTGGGTAGGACAGCATGTAAATGTAATTAATACTGATTAAACATTCAAGTAACACAAGAGGAAGTAAAATATGAATGAGGCTGATAAATTGTGTTGTGGTGGGTGTTGAATGGAGGGGGGGGGGGTTAAAATAGGATGGGTTAATAGGGAAATAGGCGCGTTGCTCCTGATTTATCTTTTAAAAACCTTTTGGGGGCATCTATGACCAGGGCAATTTTCCCCAGGAAGTTTTCTGAATCTAAATGGGTGGGTCTTGATGGGAGTTAAAATAAGAGCTTGTTGGACTGAGAGAAATAGGCCAGCAAGATTACAGTTCCATATTTGCTGTTTGTGTGTTACAGTATTTAATCTGCTCTGTGACACACTTCATCTGATCACGTGATAACTCATCTCGTCATCTTCCAACTATTCCTATACTAGGGACCAGTGTCGTGGGGTGGGGATTGGGTCACCAGGCCCATCCATGGGAGAACGTTTTAGGGACTGGACAGATACACACAGGACAGGATGACGATCCATTGCTGGGCACACACTTATACAAACAATATAGGGGCAACTTAGAGCAGTCAATTTACCTTGAATCCATGTTCTTGGACTATGGGCGGAAACCAGAGAACTGTTAGATGTAAAGCAAATTTGGGGGGTTTTAACATTTATTTTTCTGTATTATCCTTTCTACTTGAGTTTGTGTGCAATTCTGTTGCTTTCTGAGACCATTACATTTAACCTGTATCATTCTAAAAAACTTTTAAATAATTTAAATTCAACTTGCTTTTAGTTTAAATTTTATAATTGTAACAGATACAAAAGTCTTAACTTGGATAAAAATGCATTTGCTATTTAAACTACTCAACACACAAAACTTGTACATGAACTGTTCTAAAGAATACATATATAATACAGTACATAGAAATATTACAAGTATATAAATAACATAAATGTGCATTTTCAAGAGAGAATTTTCAAAAATAATTTATTTCAAATAAATTAAACATGGAAGTAGCCGCACATTATTTTTATATAAAGCTCCAAATATCTGTGAAGCCATCTTTCTCTTTAGGTTACCTGAAATAGTAGAAAATCACATATTCTGGGTTAGTGTGGTGTATAGTTTAGTGCTGCAGTGCATCCAGTTCTTATATAATTCTTAAAATGATAATTCACCCTTACAAATAGTCCATAATAAGGTCATGTTCTTGTTTGCATGTAGCTGATTTCAGAGAGAAACTAGATGATTTGTTCTTTTAGCCATGATGAAATGAATAAGTGAAACTTTTCCTAGTCAGGGCATAAATGAATTTGAAAATCTGTGATTTACATTTGAATGACAGTAGAGAGCTCAGGCTTCAACATGTTTTCAAAACTTCACCACTATTCACACGTATTCTTTTATAGTTAAACTTCTCTATTTACACATGATTATGAACAGTTGTCATGCAGGGAGAAGATTTACTGCAGCTACAGAAAAAAAAGTACCCATTTATCTCAGGATCAAAAATGTAAATTATTTGCAAATACTTTTCACTTTATCCCCTGAGATTTTGTCTTCATATGCATGAAAATTCAAAAAAGTTTTGTATTTATAATCCCTTAAGAACTAACCATTTCCCCATGTCATTATTTACCCAATATGGTTTTTACCATATAACCAACATTAACTTAAATAAAACGAACAAGGTATACTTTTTGAAACAAAAAAAAAAATATATATAAAAGGATGTGTTAACCTAGAAGTCTTAGAGGTACCACGATTCAAAAACAGAGATTGGTAATTGTTTTAACTGCCTCTAACTATGGCAAAGCAATGAAGCACACAACACAAGACTAATCTGTACTTCACCTTTAACACCCAGGTTGGTAAGGTAATAATTAAAATTCAGGAACTAAGTGACAAAACACAAAACGGAGAATGAGGAGCGCGCCGGCACTGTAAACAATCATATAAAATTTCAAAGTGCATCTGATGAGAATAAATAAATAACAAAAAAACTAAGCAACATTACAAGGGAGGTTATAGAGGTTTGATTCACATCACCCCCTAGTGCTCAACAGCTCATATAGCATTTCACTCTTTTCTGCTTTGACTCACTGTTTGTTCTTTCATTTTTATAAGAACAGCTATTAGTATTCAGACCTGATCAACAGAAGTGCAGAATAGAAGTGTATGTTTTGGAGGTCTATTTTTCTGAATAAACACAATGCACACAGGAGTCTGTAGTAATAATCTTTTAAAAAAAAATCACACATTTTTTGAATATGTATTTCTTAATCCTTTGACTGGTGCCCGCACCAAATCATCCCCTTTATCTGTCCTAGGTTATTCGGTATGTGGTTCAGTTGTCCATGGAGTTGCTGCCTCCGTTTGTTGAACCGTTTTTGCCTTTGCTTTTAGAAGAGCGGAAGGAAAAGCGTTTGATGAGGCGTCGGGAGAAACTTCCGGACTTCTTGCGCATGCTGGAGGACGTGGACGCCGTGGACTGGTCGTGGCCCAGGTTGGTGACGTCCTCATGGGACTGGCTGCAGCTGGGGTCCTTTTGCCTGTGTCTCCTGCGAAACAACAGCTTTGTACCACTGCGGAGGAAGCCCACTGAAACAAAAAGTTAATGGTTAATAAAATTGCATATTGTGAATTGTTTTTGTTCATTCTGATAAATGGTTATTAAAAAACTATTCTTATATCAAACATGGCATGTTGAAAACTGAATATAACTGGTGTAAATAATAGGTGTGTTTTGGGCGCAATGAGTAATAAACAACTCGGCGTGTCACTATCCATTCCCTTTTAGAGCCTGGTGTGGTCTTAAAAGTTGTTAATTTAATTTTTTTTAAGTGTTTAATTTATATCAGTGATAGATAAATGAATTCAACTTAATTGTTAATAAAGGGGCGGCACGTTGGCTTAGTGGTTAGCACGTTCGCCTCTCAGCACTTGGGATTCCCGGTTCGAATCCCCATCTGGGTGAAGTTTCCATGTTCTCTCCATGTCTGTGTGGGTTTCCTCCGGGTTCTCCGGTTTCCTCCCACAGTCCAAAAACATGGATCAAGTCAATTGAGTTCTCCAAATTGCCCCATAGAGTGTGTTTGTGTGCGTGTCTGTGAATGTGTGCCCAGCAATAGATTGGCACCCTGTCCTGGGAGTATTTGCCCAACGCCCGAAACGTTCTTCCCTGGATGGGCATGGAGAACCCCCCCCACCCCGTGACCCAAATGACCCCACCCCCGCGACCCTAATATGGCGAATGCATCGTATATTGTGTTGACAATTCACTGCCAACACAGCAATCTTTCTGTTGACATCAGTATGGGTTGTTTTCAGTCAGCGGTACACCAGACAGCAATACACCAGACAGCCTTGTGCAGGGTGTAAGGTAGGGCCTTAAGTGTGTCTTCTCATTTTTATTTACTTTCTTTTGTTTAATTAAATGATTTTGAATGATACAAATATAATTACTTGAATATCTGAATATTCTTCTGAATATTTTTTCTACTGAAAGATGGACTTCACAAAAACTAACAAAGTCTAAATAGGAATAATAGAAATAACAAGTTTGGTAAAATTGCATTAGGGGTTAAGTTCTTTAGTAATGGGCTGGGGTCCTGTACTGGGTGCATCTGCCCAGTGTTCTTCCCTGGATGGGCATGGGAATTAGCAGCACCACCAACCCCACACCTTCAACAGCCCTTGTTTTGTTCTTTAATAGTCTCGAGAAAAGGATTCCTAACAAATACTTTCACAAAATTATCCTCATCTCATCATATCTCACTTATTCCTCTACTAGGGGCACACAGGGTTCTCCATGTCCATCCAGGAGAGAAAGTTTCGGGTGACACACACACAAAATAATTTAGAGAATGTAGAGCAGCCAATTTAACTTAAATGTTTTTAGACTATATATATATATATATATATATATATATAAAAAAAAATATATATATATATATATAGCCATTAGAGGCCGCCACAGCTGGGAAGTTCTGCACATTTAACATGGCACAGGTTTACCACTGGATGCCCTTCACAAACCATACCTGCACAACAACCGCTAGGACAATTTACTGGTCCACATACTAAAAAATACGAATTAAGATACATTATATGAAGAAAGAGGCGGCACGATAGCTTAGTGGTTAGCACGTTCGTCTCTCAGCGCCAGCAATAGATTGGTGCCCTGCCCTGGCTGTATCTGCCCAGCACCCAAAAGGTTGTCCCATGGATGGGCATGGGGAACCCCTCCTACGACCTAGTAGAGGATTAAGTGGAACATAAAGGATGGATGGATATATAAAAAAAAAGTGCCTGGGCAAATACTCTTGTGGGTGAGTGGGCATAATAAATGTGTCCATACGTTGAAGCTTTATGTTAATGGAATTCTTCATGTGATTCAATTACTTTTTCTACACCGTGTTGGACATCATGTCAATAACAGCATTAAAGGTCACCTTTATGGTCTTTGAGGCTGCGGGTTTCCAGGCCTCCAGTGGATCCTGTCTCGGACTCCACATCATCCACAGATGGCCGCTCAGATGCGTTGATGGCGTTGTCTCTTCTGCGTCCTGAGGTGTACCTTGTCCATGGTGATTGGGGGCTGCTGCAGAAGAATTTTGTCCCTGCAAGGCAGCATCCATGGCTGCAGCATAGCTCACAGATAATGCTGAATCATCTTCTGTAAGAGGGACCTTCGGAGCACATAGAAAAGTCAGTGTGTTTTATTAACATTACAGGAGCATAATTTGTTAAAACAATAATTGTACTTACTTATCAATGTAAGTAAAAATGTAATAAAATATTTCTCAATTCTAACACTGGCGATACTGTAAGCGCCACATAAAATCTGACAACATCGTTCCATGCCATAATCTGACCTTAGAAACTCCAGAGATGATAAGAGTGCTGCGTTTGGTCGGTGTCTTTTTTGCAGCCTTGTTAGACAAATCGGTCAGCTGCCGGATGGCCGTCTCCGCTACAGGGTCCAGCCCATTTGAAAGTGGGTTTTCTGCAACAGAACAAAATGCAGAGACAATACAATGAGACAAAAGGACCCACAGAAAGAACAGAGACAGAGAAAAGAGATACACACATACAACTTTTATAATACAACTTAATTCTACCATTTAGTTTTTTTTACATGTTCCTTAAAAATGGAAAAGGGCATCCTTAAGGGCAGTGTTGGGAAGATTGTTTCATCATTTAGCAGTGGTGAACCATACGGAGTGAGTAATAGCTAGCACCGTGGTGAGGATGAATCAGCAGGCAACATTCATTACTAGAGCGAAGTGAACGAGGCACTCATAAGCCACGGCATTAGTTACATCTCTTATTTACAGATTCAGTAAATATTTTCAGCTCTATTGATCATATAGAGAACTTTGTAGTTGAAAAATTACAGACTGTAGTCCATCTGTGTGGTGCGAGAGTGTGATGGGTGGAGCCTGTAGACGGGAGGCAGGTCAGATAAACAGTGGCACTTGTCTGAGATTTCTGTGCTAACTCTCTGTTTATTCAATAAAAAGATGCCGGAAGCAGAGAGAGGAGGCGTGCTACATGAGACATCGTATTTGTATAGAGCAATACTGTCAAAGCCCATTGTTTCAAGGTTGTATGTGGGCAATAAATAAAAGCACTGTGTTGGAAAATTACACTGGTGCTGACACCAGCACAGTGATGGAGAGAAAATGTGTGCACAGGGGTTTTCACAGATACCTGGTGGCCCCCGTCGTAATTAATGTAATGGGGGGGGGGTCAACAAATGAGGACTGGAGACCGGAGTTCACAAACTTAAAACTGCCTTAATTCACATAGTATTTAAACATGCCACAAAATACTTGTGCTGACTGGTGTCACTGGTGTTGGCTGCTCTAAATTCCCCCTATCTAAATTGCCCCCATATAGTGTGTGTGTCTGTGTGAGTGAGTGTGTGCACAGTGATGGATTGGCGCCCTGTCCTGGATGTACCGGCCTTGTCCCTAGAATAGGATTAAGTGGAAGATAATAAGATAGGACTGACTGCTCGGTGTGGGGCTGATGCTGGCTTGTCTTTGGAAGTTCTCAGTCAACACTGTTGGCCTTTTCTCAGTCACCTCCACTTTAGACGGAGACGTGGAAGGAGAATCTCCTGCATGCACACCTAGGTCAGCAAGGACGTGAAAGAAGAGATGAAGAGAAGAAGAGATAATATAAAAAATTATTTTACAGTAGAGCCATACAGTAGGTCCTGCAAATAAATGGATAACTATGATGCCATCACATGAATAAAGAATAGCACATACTGTGAAAAGACTTTATTTTGTATCACTTAATGAATATTTAATTTCCAGGGTAAAAAGAAACTTAGGAACAATGGATTTTCAAAATCTCCTAAGTAGATGTTTGATCCTCGAGGTCATATTTCTTAAAAAAAATAACAATTTTAAATAAGATATAATTTATATAGTTACTTAACAAATACATTCACCTTGGTCACATTCTTTGAAAAAATAAATACATTTACAACCTGGAGTGACAAATTTGGGCACAAGAAGGACTACATAATGACATTAATTCAATGGTCTATACAAGTCTCAAATGTTCAAAGCCCTCTTGTAACTGGGTGTGTACACCATCTTTGAAAAGGTTACCTAGTTTGCGGTCCAGTTTGGGTCGTGACTGGATGGTAGTAACTGTGGTAACTATGGTGCCGTCTGGCATGATGGTGCGGTCCACGTCCACTTTTTTGGATGGCGTGAGTGAAGAGCGAAGTGGTGTGACATTGTTACATCCACGCACCGCATCATTCAGTTCGACATACAGAAGCTGTGAAAAACAAACAAGGCGTGATCATGTTACAAAAGTGGAAATATTGTAAAATGAATGCATTGTTATGATCACGACAAGAGATTTCCAGGGTCGTTTTTAGGGTTTTATAAGAGCATTATCACCATTATAATGCTCTTATATGCAACACTACTTGCCTCCAAAGATACAGTAGCAGTTGGTGCTAAACCATGACCTGGTGTGATGGAAAGTTTTTGTTGTCCATTGGGAATTCTCTTAGCGATATCAAGTGATATGCAGGCGTGACCTGGCAGAAATTCTATACCAAAAAGAATAGAAGAAAACCACACTGTAATTGCAAATACTATTCAAAGATTCCAATTTATTAAGTTAAATCTCCTGGTTCCTACACTTATTGTTCATTATAAAACGGGTAGTTCAGGTCCTTAAATCTGATTGGCTGAGCCATTCGTCCATCTGTGACATTATTGACAATAATATATACTTCACATTCATATGTTTTTTTATAAACTGCGTTCTGTAATTTGGCCACTAGGTGACCGTTTTTGATTGTTAGAGAAACAGGAATCCTGTTGCTCTGGGTGAGTGTTCACTTGACTAGATTACGTTGAGGAAGACCAGATTACTCATGATTTTGCATTCAATAAATGCAATTATGAATCTAACCATGTTTTTTTTATTTTATTGTTGTGTTTTATATTTATATAGCAATAAGGCACTCGAGGTTGTGTATTATTGTGAATAAATTACAGGAAAGAAAATTACAGGATTTCACGTCCGTTTTCATGTCCTGCCTAACAACTCCTTTTTCCTGTGATTTATTTATAATAATGCACAACCTCTCAAGACGTATTGCTCTATTACTTTGTTTAAATGTTGTAGTTCTACCATTACAGACTGTAGTTCATCTGTTTCTCTACATACTTAATTAGTCTTCTCTATACTCTGTTCTCTGATGACAAGGACCCTCACATAGTTAGGATGATGGGTTTCTCAGTATGCAGGAACACTGATGTGGTGGCACCATGGATCAGATGGTTTTAAACTATGCAGTGTCACGGAATAAAAGTAGTTAATTTACCAAAAAGTGTGTAGCTACCAGCACCTTTAGGCAACTAAACATCAACAAGCTACAATTTTTGCATCCACATTGTAAAGCATTACAATATATATGTCTATTAACAACTATTTAACAAGTTCAGCAGCCTTGCTGTGCCTGATCCAAGTAACCCACAAGAACACCATCGTATCTGTGCCACTGCAGTGCTGAGAATCATCCACCACTTAAATATTCCTTGCTCTGTGGCATTCATTCCCATTATGACAGGAGCGAATGAAAGGGATGCATTAGGAACAACTGTATGCTTCCCACTTGGGACACAAACAGTGGAAACAGTTTGGATAAAGTCCTTTACGCTTTTAGGATTACTGGTCCACGGTGCACAATCCAGCAAGTTCGATTAAGACATGGATGGGTGAGTTCAATGTAAAAGAACTTTACTGACTTAAACAGAGCCTTGACCTCAACGCCACCCACCTATAAGAACAAACTAGAATGTAGACTGTGAGATGCCATATCGGCTTCTTATATCTCAAATGCTCTTCCCAACTTGAATGAGATGCCATCAAAACTCGTTTCCAAATATAAAAATTGTAAAAATGGAACAAAAAAAACGACCCCATTTTAGTCTGATCACATCCCATTAAACTGACTGACACAACTGCAGCACGTCACAGCAACAACCAAGTCAAGTGTGTTCTTAGCCTCCTAGGTCTGACTTACGTTCTCCTCGGCTATTGCGTTCTATTAGTCGCAGTCTTAGTTCTTTGCTGTCTGGCTGTATATCCCTAATGATAAGAAAAAACAGTTAGATTCTACCCTTAAAACATGAAGAGATTAACTGATACAGTAAATTATTAATTAATATTACTTACAGTTTGTATATAAATGTACTTTGTACCTATAACCCTGTCCAAAGTAGGTACATCTCATAATTCCATTTAATTTATTTAGTACTAACATGAACCTTTAACCTTTATTAATCAATATATTATATTAAACTAACCAGCACTCCATTGTTTCATCCCTTTACAGAAACTAATAATACAAAAGATAAACCATTAGAATTATGCCTGTATACTTGCAATGCCAAACAGGATTTCATCATAAATTTCATAAATTCAGATTGTATTTAGGATAGTATCTTACTATCCCAAATACACTGAAATTAAACAACCCAAATATCCGATTAGCCATCATTTTAATTACTGGGCTGTCCTTCCACCCACACAGATGGGTGCAGGTTGATCTCACTGTCCCACATAATTTTAGGAAACAGGCAAATCATTTGAAAATTGATCATCATGTTGAATCAATAAATAAAATGACAGTTTTAATCAGGCAGTACTTTTAACTGCTGCAGCCACTTATAACAAGACTTTAAATGCTTTCTGATATTATTTATAAGAAATACATACATGTGTTTGCACTAGTTGAGTTTTTAGAGCCGAATCTCTTGCAGTATTTGGCACGGTGATATTCTTAATCCTAAGTATTCCTTTGTAAGCGTAGAAGATTTGTGCAGTGGATTTATTTAAATCAGACAACACATGGCAGCGTGCATATTTAACCTTTATCATTGAGATCTTAGAATATGTGTAAGGGGTTAGTTAAACCCTCTACACACACATTTTAATTCAAATAAATTGGGTGTAGTTCATTGATTAAGGTGTTGGGCTCTTAATCTAAATCTAATCTAAAATTTAAATCCAAGGTCGACTATAGTTATCAATCTTGGTCCTTGGGTAAGGCCATTAACCCTTATTGCTCAAGGGGTGCTGCATGGCCAACCCTGAGCTCTGATCCCAAACAAAGTTTGGATATTAAAAAACATGCTGCTGTTAAGACAACATCTTTTTAAATGATGATAATGTTGAGCCCAATGCTGCACAAGTTAGAAAAGGGTGGCAAAAATGTATATGTTCAAGACTGTCCTGTCATCGGTACTGAACTGTTTCTTACTTAATATGTATGAAGCATCATAAAAAGATAAATTAGACAACAGTGACCATGGACTGTTGAGCAGCTCAAATCTTGTATAAAGCAAGAATATCTGCAATTAAAAGCAGTGAAAACGGTCAAAAATTTGTCTTGACTTGACTTGCAACTTTTTTTTTTTTAAATATGGAATTGGAATTTGTAAATACATGATTTTTTTTACTAAGCCAGATTCTCTTTATATTCATTCTTTTTGAATGGAGCAAAATCTTTAGCGTGATGATGAGTAATGCCAGCTCATAAATGATAAATACTGTGTTCACAGTACCATGTATCAGTATCGATGCTCCAAGTTAAAGAAACATTTATTAATTTATTAATTAATATTACCTAATAATATGGTAATTAGGACTTCAATAAAGCATACCTACTCCCAAGTGTTGGCACATACCTGTGAACATAACTTCAGCTTTGTTGTAAACATGTCTCAATTCGCATTATTGATTATTCATGTCTTCATACACAATTGCAAAAAAAGCTACAGAGATAAAAACAACTACTCACAGTGTAAGGTCTTCCCCCCAGTTTAGTGTGGCTCCAGGGCTGTTTGAGGGTGTCAGAAAGCGTGTTCTCTTCTCCAGCACTGGTGTGTCTAGGTTCAGCACACAGCAGAGTTCTCCAACGTGAGTCCTGCAACCTAAAAGCACAAAGCTTGAGTAACAAATCTGAGGCGGTCATGGAATTACATCCTTTTGGAATACAGAATACAAACGACACACACTACCTCATTCAAATCATCCAGGAGGAGCTTTGGTTCTTGTGATTGACAGCGGCACTTAAGCAGCATGGGTTTTTTTTGAGGTATGTGTGTGGAAACATTTAGAATGTGCTATGCATATTGGACAGAATAATCCAAATCGATAAACAGAGCTCATAAAATGTTTAATCTCCACTACTTTTTACATTAACTTAACTAAATCTACATTTTTTATGGGCTAACGTGTGCACACTTAATCCGCTTCAGAGATGTGAAATCAGACAGAACTAATCCATTACTAAAGCAATGAGTAATCCCTATCGCAGTGTTCCAGAGACCCCCTGCAAAATACAGTAGCGGCATTATTTTATTTATATAATTCAGTTTAATGCTGGCACGGTGGCTTAGTGGTTAGCACGTTCGTCTCTCAGCACTTGGGATTCCCGGTTCGAACCCCCATCTGGATGGAGTTTTCATGTTCTCCCCGTGTCCGCGTGGGTTTCTTCCGGGTTCTCCGGTTTCCTCTCACAGTCCAATAGCATGGATTTAAGTCATGGATTCAAATTGCCCCATATAGAGTGTGTATGTGTGAGTGAGTGTGTGCCCAGCGATAGATTGGCACCCTGTCCTGTCCCAGATTGGTGTATCTGCCCAGCGCCCAAAACGTTCTCCCCTGGATGGGCATAGGGAACACCCCCGCGACCCTAACGGAGGATAAAGTGGAAGATAATGAATGGATGGATGGATTGATAGTTTAATGCTTCATAATCCCTTCCCACACTCGTGTAAACACTTCATATGCTATCAAACACTTTTAAACCTACAGAAATTTTGTAAATTATATAGCGCAAATTGCCACAATTGTAACTCCAGTCCAGCTGGCAAAAGAGAACTTTGAAACAGACTCTCTCTTGGCTCAGTGTGTTTCTCCTGCTTGGTTTTATTCACAACATGCCAAACAAAAGCTTGGTCCCATAAATGGTTGGTCTGATTAAACTGGAATTAACTGAAAGAGTCAACACTTTACTAAAGCATTACTGCAAATTAAAGTTTAATTAAGAGATTGCAATACAGTCCAGCTGAGAAAAGTAACCCACTTATATGTATATGTATGTATATTCACATACAGCATATCTATGCTTCATATGCTGTAGTGGAGTAGAGTTTAATAAAACTTCTAGACAATCTGATGCTCCAGACCTCCCCCGCTGTACCATACCGAACTGTGAGGTCCATACCACCAAGTGAACCAAACCATGACTTTTGTGTACAGTAGCATTTGGTGCTAAACTATGACCTGGTGTGATGGAAAGTTTTTGTTGTCCATTACACCCCTAATATTCAGCAATATCAACTTATTAATAGTTAATATGGCTCTGCATATCTACATTGCCTAAGCAAAAATAAATTCAGAACACATGTGCATGAATAACTGGAAACAGTACACACTATATGGGCAAAAGTATAATTCTATTCAGTATAACTGAACTTGGGTGTTTCAATCAGGCTCATTAACACAGATGTATAAAATCAAGATAGCTATGCAGTGGTTGTGTGAGTTTGGTATAAAAAAACACCGTAGGCCTTTATAGACCTCAAACCTTAACATCATCCAATATCTTTTGGACGAGTAGAGAGCATGAGCAAGGTTTTTCTTTTATCTAACATGTCTGACCATACCGATGCTTTTATTTACTAATGGGCAACAATTCACACACAAATCCAAAACAGGCGCCCCAGAAGAGTGGAAATTTAAAGGAAGCAGGAGGAAAGCATTTTAGAAAAGTATTTCCTCCAGTACGGTAGATGTTATGTGTCAATAATATTTTTCTTTCATAAGGTAAACAAATCTTTAATAAATGGATTATGTCATTTAAATGTTATCGTCATTTCATTTAAGACTACAATTCATTATTGTGGATGATGGCAAACCATATCTGTGTCACTGTCATACCAACAGACATTTGGAAGGCTTGTCAGCCTACTGGAATGAAAATAAGAAAGAAATGTCTACACTATAAACAACTGGATGCCTAGTGTTTAGAATGATGTGGTGGTTCTGTGATGCTTCAGGGAACCACATCAGGATACATTACATATTTATGATTATATGACCATGATATGCAAAATATTTGTCTCTGTCAAAAAACAGGTTATTGTTGGGCCTTTCAGTATGACAACGATCCAAAAGATCATCAATATCAACAATTAATTTGCCTTACTAAGCACAAATGCGATGGCAATTAAGGTTCTTTGATCTAATTCACCATAAAGACTTGTAGTTTACATTAAGAAACAGAGTGTAACCTTTTAAGATGTATGTTTATAGGTAGTGATGTATCAAAAAGCACAATTTTTTTGGTGGTCTGGCCATTGTTTTTTGTAAGTTTATTAGCTTTTATTTTATTTAGTTTGAAAAGTAGCTTACCTAAATTTTAGCAACCCAACTTTACAGAGAGGATCAGACAGCATTTATTATGAGCCATTTGGATCATTTTTCAATCATATTTAGTTTTGTTTATGAAAACAATGAAAAAAGCTACAATAAGATAATTATTATGATGCATTTTGTTCATTCAAATGGTCAGTAACAACTATTATAGTTTTTTAAAGGTGCAAATAAGTAATTTTTTTATTCTTTTGTTTTAATCTAATACATTTTTTGTATGTTTTCGACAAAAAAATTTCCTTGCATCACTAGTTATGGATAAACATTAAGTGCTATTTTGCATTCAGGCGAAGGTTTTATAAATGCTACCTTGCTTGAAACTGGAAGCTTTGAGCTGGCGGATCAAAAGGCGCTTGGCAGCGTTGCTCTGCAGTGGAGAATTCTTGTTCACCTCTTGCTTTTCTTTTGGGAACTGTGAAAGTGAACAAATTTTTATCTTCATTTCAAACAATAAAGTCATTACAAGAGCATGAATTCATTATAAAAAAATGTAACAGGCTGCCAATGGTGTGTATGGTCTTACTGCAGGGCTGGAGACGCATGCTCTCAGGTTTAGTATCATAGCTGGCTGTGTGGTGTGAAGTGTATCCTCTACCAGCTTTGCAATCATATCGACATCCAGATCCCCCTCTGAGTCCTGTACACAATACAAATTACAACACAGCTAATGCGTATAGTCATTGGCATTGAAGGAAGTTTCCATATTACTACATGTATGTACAGCTGCTTGATCAAAACTTTTAAAACCTTAGTTCAGCAGTGTAACACTATGAAGTTAAGAAAAATAAATGTTTTCATTTGACAACACATCCTTAATTCCATCAGTGACATAAGGCTGTAAGATTTAATAAATCTATGAGTACTGATCTTTCCCTCACACAGCCATGCAGGCATGGGGAGGACATGCTGACTTTATACATAAAGGACCTTTGCTTGTCCCTCCCGGGAACACCGAGTCTGGTCTATAATACAATCTTTCGATCTGATAAACTCTGACTCATTCACTGCAGTCTAGTGACAAATGTCTTCTGGTGCTTTGACAACCCTGTGGTGCTAATTCTTACTCCATTTCGTTCATCGCTGATAAATGGTGCTAAGACATTTAGCATTTTTAAGAAACATCTCAAAACACACCTCTTGCCGAAGCTCTTGCAATGACAAAAACTTCTTAACTACTGATATGTGCTGTTCTCTCATTTGTCAGTTGCTTTGGGTGAAAGCGTTTGCTAAATGAGCAAATGCATATCAGGACAACGAAGCAAAGTGAAATTTTGCATTCGGTTAAAGAACAGCTTTATACTGATGTCCAAGGAGATGGTGACTGCCATATTCTACTTATACATGCAGCTTCAACTGATTTGTTCCTTTCCTACAGACAGAGACAAGGTTCTGCGGGACCATGGAAATATACAGCAAGTTTCACCAGCCAAAAGCTATTCTTTGGTGTTATTTCATTGCAGTCTGTTAATAAAGCCTGTTCTCGTGTGTGAGAAATCTTGTCTCCTGTCCTTATTGGACATCATCCTGTCTCATTTGGTGGCAAAACCCAGGAGACAATGAGGAGGCACGCAGCCAAAGGAGCCACCTGCAGGCTTATTGAGCATGTTTTCTAGCAGGGAGGCACAGCAATGACACAGATTTCTCAATGAGAAAGCAGGTCGTCAGCGTTGGCAGTGAAATCCGAGGTTCCAGCCGCCACATAGCAGCAGAAAATGCCAGGGGACATTGCTTTTAAGGGCTCTGACCACTAGAATTCTGGGAACCTTGCTTGAGCATCAGTGTGGAGATTCTTTGGAAGGCAGTCAATTGGATATATACGCTGGAGAGCGAATGTCAGAATCCCGCAGGCATCTGTAGTTGGAGTCGTGTACATGGAGGTACAAATACACTGATTCCCATCCCCTTTATCCACTGTGGATTACGTTTGCCCCCCCCCCCCCCCCATCCCATAGTTAAATGTTATTTTCAATACAGTCTGTTAATAGACTGTGATTCAATAATTCTGTCTTCAGTCCTCACCCTGCCATAGTGAAATTTTACTTTTTAAAGATGTTAAAGTCAGTCATCAAACTTTGCCTGTTATAAAGTTAAACCATCTACATTAAGGTAGTTAAGGTCATTATACTAAACCACTTGTCACACCTGCTACTACCAAACCTACTCCTTTTGTGCTTCAATCTGTGGGTTCTGTCACTCAGACCAATTACCGTGCCCAATCACCTGAATTCTAATCACGGGTCACTCTTTTCTTCTCATTATCTCTCATCTTCCATCCCTTTATTAGTTCCTTTCTGTGTCTGTGTTCTTCGCATTGGTTCATGTAACTTACCTTTGTTTGCTCTCGGATTAAAGCGTGTTCTCATAATTATCCTCCTGAACGGAGTCAGCAATCGCCTTTATTGCGTTGCATAATCTTTTTATCACATCTTTGTGTTTAGTTTCTCTTCTTGATTATGTTTTCTTTTTGAGTTTTACGTATCATATTTTGGCATTGTTGGAGGATTTTTGTGTTACACATTTTGCATAAGACTTCCAAATTTTGCATAAGACTCTGTCTCATTCGACCCCTCTGTGTTCGTCACCACTTTAATCACATATTTAATTATACATAAAACTCAGAACACTAGCAGAGGGAATCATTTGTCATACTGTTAATTAGGGTATTATAAAACATTTAGTTCTGCTGCTCTAGTCATTTATGCCAAACAAATTTCCTGGAGGTGTGGTCAGCTGTTCATCCATGGCTCTGCCGAAGCACTGCGGTTATTACTGGATGGAACCTGGATTTTTATTGGACTGGCAGTCCTGCAAGATGCCCTCAATGGACTACTATGGTTTTCCAATTGTTAAATATGGTCACCTGATCACTACACAATCTGTACATGGCTGTTCTACACTGTTGATGTTGCCCGTCTGCACAAGGAGGATGAGTCCCCCACTGAGCATTGGTCCTTTCAAGGTTTCCTCCTTAAAATATGAGTTTTTTCTTGCCACTTGCTCTTGCTCTTTAAAGGCTTACAACACTGTAAATCTGCTTGTGATAAGGTACTACAGTAAAAAGCGGTCTACAAATAAATAATGCAGTCATATGTCTCATGACTCATATGAAGTCAGAAATTCAATACGTCATCCCAAATAAAATATTTTAATGAGGGTAAAAGTGAGCAGTGTACTAAAAAAGTCATTAAAGCTGTAAAGCATTCTGTATTGTGTAATCCACTTACTACACTCACCATCTTAATAAATCACAAGCTGTCTTGCATGGCTAGTAAACTCTCGCTTACCTCTTTGTGACCCCTAAGCCGAGGTGTCAGGATTAAGGAGAGCAGAGGCTGCTGGGAAAACATCCACGACACCAGTAGACCTTCTTCCTCCACCTCCTCCAGGCAGACCTGCAACTACATCAGTAGTAACAGGTGTAACACGTCATTTTTCTTCTTTAACATCATATGCAACAGGATCCAGAAGAACAGCTTTAAAACATGTCAAATTATCTTTAAATAAGATCAAATGTGTTTGGTTTCATGTCATGTGTTTCCCCTACTTTAGCCCATGACGCTAATTATGAAAATTTAGAAAATTAATAAAAGCTGAATACACTTACAAGCTCATTTCAGTTTTGCACTTAAGATTTGTGTTACTTTATTCAGACACCCTGTAATGACACAGGAGGTGTGGTAGCTCAGTGGTTAGCATGTAGGGCTATCAATCTGAAAGTTGTGAGTTCAAATCCCAGGTCAACTGAAGTTACCAAGACAGGTAACTTCAGCAAGACCTTAATCCTCATTGCTCTAGGGATTGCCCTGTGCTCTGACCCCAACAATTAAGTTGGGAAACTTGTAAGTCGCTTTGGATAAGAGTGTCTGCTAAATGACTAAATGTAATCTGCCAAAGGTAATGTAGAAGGGTCACTTGTACAACTAGAATAAAGTAGAACATCCACACCACTGACGGACAGGTTTCCAGAGAAACGGTGCAATCCTCATGAATTTGCATTTCCAATTCACACAAGCAGCAATTACAAGGATGAGTTTTAAACCAATGACATGCTCAGAATAACTCTAGAGAGTTCAGCAACTCATATCGTCTTATTATTGGGGGGGGGGGGGGCATTGCTGGGCACACCACTCATATAGACACACTCACTATATACGGGCAATTTAAAGCAAGTCACACCCACCTGACCACACCCTGCCTTCATTTAAGGTTTGGAGTAATCAAACCAAGTGCCATGGGTATGTCTTTGATTTTATACACCTGTGCTAAAAATGCCTACATTTAATGATAAAGATGTGTCCCAATACCTTCGTCCATATAGTGTACACGGTGGGAAAACCATCGATAGAAATACTGTGTACAACAGCACATTTTTTTGTTTGTACAATACAATGTGAACTAATTTAATTTACATACTGTGTACGTCCCCTTTACTCTGTTGACTAATGGTCAGGACCCCAACAGTACCACAACACAGCAGGTATTTGTTGGTTGGTGCATTATTCCTATCCCAGCAGTGTCACTGAGCTATTTATATGAAACTACAGCAGCACTGCTGCACTAAAACCCTGCATCAGTGTTACTGCAAAACTGACAATAAACAATATACCACCTAGATTATACCTGTTCTGTGATGCTCCTGACAATAGAGAACAGAGAACCAACATAAATAAAGAAAAGAGATGTAGTAAAGTTTGTAATTGTAAAACTACAAAATCCATCTATATGGTAAGTTGGAAATAGACGGAGGTGTGTCTACTTCCTTTTGACTGGTACATAGTGTACACTAAAAATAAATAAAACAATCAAATTTCAATAAGTATTATTATACACTTAGTGCAGCATGGTGACTTAGTGGTTAGCATGTTCGCCTCTCTGCTAAATCTAAATTTCCCCTATATAGTGTGTGTTTGTGAGTGTGTGTGTGTCTATTCATAGATTTTCACCAGAGGATTAAACAAAAGATAATGGATGGATGGATGAATTTATACAATAAACTATACATTCATTCATTATCTTCTGCTTTATCCTATATTAGGGTCGAGGGGGGGTCCCCCATGCCCATCCAGGGGAGGCGCTGGGCAGATACACCCAGGACAGGGCGCCAATCTATCGCTGGGCACACACTCACACACACAGACACGCACACAAACACACTCTATATGGGGCAATTTTCGAGAACTCAATTGACTTGATCCATGTTTTTGGACTGTGGGAGGAAACATAAGGTCATTATATATTCCATAGTAATCAAAATAATTTAAAAAATATTTCAATCGCGGTGCAGATTACTCTACACAGTTAAATGAGTAATAGTCTAATGGCAGCAAAGAGAAATGGTTTGCAAACGCAATCTTTACTGAAACAGGGCAGGAGTAGTCTGCGGTCAGTGTCTTTGTTGTGCTTTGTTAGTTGGTAGCTTAGGGAAACTTGGTTACCTATTTAGTAATCTTGTTTATATGCTCTTTTAAGGGAGATTTGTGCCATACATCTGCTTTCTATTTTCAATAGTAACCGCTGCAGCATTAGCATCTACAGTTTGTCCCGCATGCACAACCTTTAAATTCTAAAGACTCGCTCTTGTTGCTTTGTCTGCTGTAAACTATGGTCCACGCAGTCCAATTACGAATACATTAAATAATTAAGACAGCAAAAGGAGAAGCTTCATGTAAACCAATATCATAGGCAGGTTGCCAAAAAGAAACTTTGGAGCCCAGGGCTTCACTTCCACCAACAAATAGATCAGATACCACAATATATCTTGTTTCATCTTGTGTCTGAGCCTGTCACTGCAATCTAAAACACAACTATGAACACTGCAGGTATGACAATTGCACAAACACATCAGGTCGATTCTAGTTCTAAGTAATAGTAAAATAATACCTAGTGGGCTGCACAGACATGAGCTACACAAATAGAATCTGCCATTTCATTACAAGTTCATGCAGCTTACACCGCAAAGGGAAACACGGACAAATGTTTATAGAACTACAACACAAGTTAAATAGACATGAGAATCAATACACATTGACAGTATTAGTTATTTTTACCTGGACTTGCGTGGGCTTAATAGTGACCTGGTAAGTATCCATGGAGAGAGCTGCTGGTGACTGCTGAGTTACAGTAACAGGGAAGGTTATGGTGTCAACCAAACATCTGCACTGCAGAACCTTAAACAGGCAAATATTTGGATTAGAACAGACACTATGCATGTGCAAAGTAATAAGTATTACTTAAAGTATATTATAAAACCTTTAGTTCTAGTCCTTAAATCTGATTGGCTCAGCAGTTTGTGACAATACTGACAACAACATGAATGTGTTGGTATGAATACAGACTAGAGCATTTCTGATGAGCACTAAGCCTGTATCCTCTTACCCAGCAATCACTGTTCACTTGAAAAACCGGACTAGATTATGTCGCGGAAGACCAATTTATTTAAAAATTTGTTTTCAATTAACACAGTTGTAATTCAAAACTTGTTCTTTATTATAGTGTATTTGTAACCGTTTTACAAAGGCAAAAAGGCCCTTGAGGATGTGCGTTATTATGAATAAATTACAGGAAAGAGGTGTAACTGTACTCCGCTTTGTGTTGGCCTTACAAGACCAAATGTTTTATTACATATTGAGACAGACCTGTTAATTACTGAATTCAGGATAATTATATACATCCAACTTTGTGGAAACTGTTTGAGGAAGTTCTTCTCTCTTCCGACTTACTGGGCTCTATTGCACAAAGTAAGGTTTATAAAAACACGGCTTGGTGGTTTGGGTGTGACTGGCAAGCACAAAGCCCTGAGCTTAACCCTAACACATTTGGTAGGAACTAAAACTGGTAGGAACTAAAACTGTGTATCATGAGTTTTTGAATAGCTCATGAAAAGCCATAGGTTCCCACAGACACACACTTTGAAATCTGGAAACTCTTACAGCTGAAATGGATGAAGCAATAGAGAATAGGATGTCCAAAAAGCTGTAGGTGTAAAGTGAAGCTGTACCAATACTTATGTTCACGGGTTTATAAAGTGTAACTCTTGCTATTTTAAAGCAATTGAAGATAGCAAAACCACAACCAGCCAGTCTAATGGTTTAGAGGCCAAATTAGAACTTTCAAAATGCTGCAGCAAAGTGACTTCTACTGGATGTTTGGGGCATCAGAACTGGGGCAGAGAGATTCTAGTGGAATCCTACAAAACCCTGTCACTGGGCTGGTACAAAAGTGTGTGACATTGGATCCGCCGAGGATGTTGGTGGTGATTGGTAGTCATAAATAGATAAATTTGGAGAAACTTTAAAAATCTTTAGCAGAGTTTCAGACTAGTAGCATTGATACCAATAACCTTCCTCATTTGCACATCACAGAATTATTTGGCACTGCAGGCAGAATTTGGTTTAAATGTGTCACAGAATGTGCTGCTTCTGTGCTGTATGGGATGTACCTTACTCCGCAAGTAAATCCAAATATTGATCTATAATAATTATGATGATTATTTTGTAAATTAACACAGTTTACCTCTAAAAAAATGAACTAAATAAATGATCCAGCACTCTGTCCTTAAAAAGTGACTTTAACATGATTACTCCCAAATTGGATGTCTTTCATTTTATCATGAACATTCTGTTCTCTTTTGACTTTATTTTATATTTTAAATCCTTCAATAATCATCAGCCCATTCACATTCAGCCCATGTTAAACCAGCTGCCTGAAAACTAAATATGTGCTCTAAACAGGGTTTAACATTTATACAATAGAGTGGATTTTATGGCCAGGTATATGACATTAAACTGTTTTAATATAAAAATATACAATTTGTATTGTGTCTAAAGTTTATTTACAGTACCAGGCAAAGGTTTGGACTTACCTCCTTCTTGCCACATTGTCCATTTCCTCCACTTATCATATAGATGGACTTTGTAGTTTTAAAATTACAGACTGTAGTTCATCTGTTTACTTTTTCTTTTAGTCCCCTGTTGGTTCTCTGTTCTCTATTGGCCAGGAACATCACAGAACAGGTATAACTTAGGTGGTGTATTGTTTATTGTCAGTTGTGCAGTGACATTGATGCGGTGAGGGGTTTTTAGTGCAGCAGTGCTGCTGTAGTTTAATTTAAACACCTCAGTGACACTGCTGGGATAGGAATAATGCACCAACCAAATAATACCTGCTCTGTGGTGCTACTATTGGGGTCCTGACCATGAGAGAGCAGAGTAAAGGGGATATACACAGTATGTACTGTAGTCCACAAACAGATGGACTACAGTCTAGAATTGTAGAACTACAAAATCCTTCTTTACAGTAAGTGGAACTAATAACATGAACAATAAGTGGAGAAAAAGGTGGATTTTATGACAGAAAATAATACAAATGATAGTCACATGAACAATTTAGCACTCGCAATTTACCTAGCAGAATGTCTTTGGAATGTGGAAATTCCCAGAGGAAATCCACAAAGGCATGGAAAGAAACAGAAAGAAACCCAGCAATCCAGAACGTTCTGGTCGTGAAGTGGAAATGCTAAGCACTGCAGCAAAATGCCACAAAAAGTTTTAAGTACACAAGCATGAAAATGCTGTCAATGCAATTTCTGCAAAAGGTTATAGAAGAAAGTGTAAGAGTAAAGTGTTATTACCCACCTTTGTCAAAACCAGCGCGCACACATACACAATTTTCACTGCCTGCATTCACATTCTCGCAATTTATTTTTGACGTCTTGTTGACTATCCTATTCCATCAACCATCTGATCTCTTCAGTCATTTTGTCTTTTTATTTCAAATATATTCAATAATATACCATTTTATCTATGGAATATGGTAACAGGTAAATACAGGGTATTTTGCTCACAGTCTGGAAACCTGTTTAGAGCCAAAGGAAACAGTTTTTTGTTTTATTTACCATGCTGTGTGCTGACAGTTCTGTGCAAGCCACATGGTCAATGGTCGCAGACACGGGGACTTGAAGACCGTCATCAAAAGTGATTTGAATTGAGCTCTATAGAAAAAGAAAAAATAATGTCAGCTTGAATCAGCATGAAAAACAACATATTTATATAATCCCCCAACCTACCCCAGTGTGTGTATTAGCTGGAATCCTAATTGCTAAAATGTAACCAAAAAATTAAAATATAAATATAATATATAGATACTACTGTATACATTAAACCATTTTAAGGTACAATACAGTTTTTATTTATGTATTTATTATTTTTTTTATGCAATTCCTACTACAGGGCTGAATGTGTGATGTGATAACAAGCTGACATTACACATCACACAAACTGAACACCTCCCTAATCTCTCTCTGTAGACTCACATGCTTGTGGTGTAAGCCAAAAACATTGGTCAGCAAATCCCAGACTCAGGATGTGACATCACTCTGTGGCTGTGCCAGCAGCCATGGCTTTAAGCTGTCTGTAAGCCAGGACGATCCAGAGCAGAATGCAGCATATGGCAAAAGCAAGAAGGATGCTGAAAAACCTGATTCAGAACATAACTTTTCAGCTTTGCCTCAAACCCATTACCTTTCTGGATCAGTAGAGAGGAAATATCTCAGAACAGTGCAAATGAAAAAAACAGTGCCAAACAATCGAGACATTTTAAAGAAGAATTAGTGCCAGCATGAAATACCACTTTGATCATACACATTGTAATGTGGAGAAACAGGCAGTTAATACACTAATATATATATATATATATATATATATATATATATTATATATATATATATATATACCCTACATTGAGCCCTCATATGCTTTTGTTAAAGAATCATGGTACTATGTGGACCATAGGGACATGGGTTTGAAAGTACTCTGACAAATCATTATCAATTAATTACATTAAAGCACCTGAAACTAAACCATTAAAAGAATAGCCCTACATGAATTTGAAATATGAAAAAAAAAGATTGTGGAAACATGCATTAGCTTGTTGAGGAAAAACTGATCTCAGAAATCAAACCAAAAAAAAAACAGGCTGTTATAACGGAAAAAGTAAAATGAATAAAAAAAAATAAAAAAATAAAAAAATAAAAAACTTCGGCATTACAGCATACAGTATGGCTCATCTGCATGTACACTATATGATCATGATCAAAAGTACTGGAAAAGTAAAGATCACCTGACCAAGTAGTAAACATGCCTTTGTCCCAACTTATTTTTGTATGTTGAAACAAGGTGAATACGCTGCTCTAAATTGCCCCAATAAAGTGTTTGTGAGTGAATGAGTGTGTACTGAGTGATGGATAGGCACCCTGTCCTGGGTGTATTTGCCCAAGCACCCGCTGCGAACTTAGTATGGGATTAAATTGGAAGATAATGGATGGATGTTGTACTCTCAAAAGTTTTTTTGAGAGTACAACAGCGACAGAATTATTTTTTTGTAAAAAAAAAAAATAATAATAAAAATCAAACAATGAAGCTTTAACTAAGGGAATATTTCAGTTTTACATACACCACTGTCTGGTAAATCACATTATATCATTTTTGCATAGAATGACATAGCCTAAAAATTTACATTAAAGGTTTGCATGGCAGCTGCAGAACCCATCCTCAGATGCACCATCATAACAAGACTAAAACCACAGTATGCAACTGGACGGGATTTTGATCCTTAGTTTCCAAAACTAAAACAGGGCAAAACAAGAGTAGTGCATATTAACAGTAATCAATGCAGAACACTAAAAAAGAAAATCCACGAAAGAGCGAAGATTCAGCTTTGTGTGAGATTTGTAAGTGTGGGTGTGTGTGTGTGTGTGTGTATGTGATGATGTAGATTAAATGCAAAGTGACATTGTTTTAAGAGTCAATATGAATACTGACACCCGTCCATCATATCTACAACATTACAGTTGTCCAGTGCAATCAGCCAGAAATATTCCAGCCCCTCAGCTGATAACCCTGACCCAGGCTATTTCTAGCACATTTTACCAACCAGCAAGAAAGGACATGACGTTTCTCCAGAGTAAACACTGGGACAAGATACAGATGTTAGATACAGTGTCTGAACACTGGTAGCTTTACTACTGTAGAAGCATGCAGAATGTAGAATCCTTCAGTTTGCGGGTTTGACATTTTTAAGATAACCGTAAATGATAATGAAAGCTTGGCCTCCATGGATATGAATTCTCCTTCTAGGCAATGTCAAATCCAGTCCAATGTTAGTTTACAGCATCCAAATCTGTCCTTTAAAAACATTTATTCATAGGCACAATATCATAACAAAATTGTGGACACAGATGCACACACACCTCAATGGCTCAATTTGAACTATCTGAATGTCTTTAGATTATTTTGGTCAATATAGCTGAATGTATATCTATGATTTTGTAAAAATTTGATAAGTAATTCTTCCAGGTGGCACAGTGGCTTAGTGGTTAGCATGTTCGCCACTC